>JAWPHD010001500.1:0-317341 GCA_037043455.1 Cyrtodaria siliqua | reverse complement strand
TTTGTGATTTTAACAGTAGGAAAAGTTCTTGTATGAAGTTACTTGAAAATGGAGATTAAATGAAAAACACCTTAATCAGAATCAATGCAGTATAAAAAGTATGTCAAGGTTAGTCATGGGCGGGCTAATTGTGGTTGAACTATAAATTAGTCATATAGATGTATATGATGTTTGAAAAGTGAAGAGCCAGTGATTACTTTAGAAATGAACCTATGAAAAACCCATAATATGAATCAAGTTTTAAAAGTATGTCAAGGTCAGTCAGAGTGACCTTCTTTTGGTTGGAATGTGAAGTACTCATCTAGATGCATCCATGTATGAAAGCTTATCAGTGACTTGAAAACGGAGCTAATGAAATGTGACATAAGGACAGACAAGGGCAACACTGTATGCCCCCTCCACTATCGTGGTACAAACCTATCTAAGCAGTTTCAAGTATAAATTGAAATGAATTGGATTTTCTAGTCGTTCCAACGGCTAAGGCAATATGGCTACTTTCAGCTTCCATTGGTAGAGGAAGGCCACAGATGCCCCTTTGGGCAATTTTCGTGCTCGGACCGGCACCTGGGTAGAACCAGACATTCTGCACGCCAGCTGGATAGCTTCCACACATAAAGATTTCTGGTCCCATATGAGCTCAAACCCACAGCGGTGAGGGGCAAGTGATTTCAAGTCAGAGAACCTAACCACTCAGCCACGGATGCTGGTACAAGTATAAAGCCGTTACCTGGATTAAGAGGCCACTATATGGAAGCCCAAACATGCCAACTCGGAGCAAGTTTGCATGTTCCCTGTCTTTTTTAGAAGTCTATAACAACATATTCTTCTATTATGTTGGTTTGACCATGAACTTACCGGATCCAATCCGAAAGGGTAGGCTCCGTGGAAGCAGCTGCCGTTGGGATTAACCTTGTAATTGTTTTTGTCCATCCCGTAGTAACTGTACATCCTGAAAAAATGAAATAATATACACTTAAACAATTGAAGTTCAATGTCTCAATCTGTGCTTGCTTTTTTCCCCCTTTTTTTTTTAGAAAACAATGTTCATGGCGTGGCGCAGTCGGTAGCGCGGTGGATGTGTAACCGGAGGCCCCGGGTTCAATCCTCCATGGTGCCACTGAGTTCCGTCGGTGTGTTCTTGGGCAAGACACTTTCCCTTAGCCCCGTCCGTCGGATGGGGACGTAAACCGGGCGGTCCCGTGTATCGGTCTATCCTCCAAGCACGTTAAAGAACCATAGGAATCTATTCGATAATAAGAGTAGGGCAAGTTCCCGGATTCCTATGTATCCTTCCCCGCTCTCTGGGGCGGCTCTAAATAACCTATACTGTGTTGATGAGCCGTTAAACAACATTCAATTCAATTCAATTCATCTTGTATAAAGTGTTTATGTGCAAACTGGGCTTATTTAAAGCAAACTGGGCTTATTTAAAGCAAACTGGCCTCATTTAAAGCAAACTGGCCTACTTTAAAGCAAATTGGTCTCATTTAAAGCAAAATGGCCTCACTTAAAGCAAAAATGGCCTATTTAAAGCAAACTGGCCTCACTTAAAGCAACAAGAGGTCAATGACCTTGAAGCTCTACTGATTGATTTTGATTTCAGGAAGTAGTCGCTACAGACTTGTTTTTTTCGAAAAATTATTTTTAGCCGTGGCGGCCATCTTGAATTTTTGGCCGACCTGAAATTTTGCTAGGATCAATTAGACACCAAGAGCAACATTCCTGTGAAGTTTCATGAAAATCCGTCAAGTAGTTTCAGAGGAGTAGTCGCTACAAGTTTTCATTATATAACTCTATGTAAACAAAGATGGCCGCTGACAGCCATGTTTAACATCGAATCAAAACGATTTTTGACAAGGACCAACATCATGTCATGCTGATCATTTTAGAAAAAGTCCCATATCAATATCACTTATAGTTTTCAAGAAGTAGTCGCCACAAAATTGTATTTTAAAATCTATTTTTAGCCGTGGCGGCCATCCTGAATTTCCGGCCGACCTGAATTTTTGCTAGGATCAACTAGATATCAAGAGCAACATTCCTGTGAAGTTTCATGAAAATCTGAACAGCAGTTTCACAGGAGTAGACAAAAAAAATTACAGACGGAGGGACAGACAGCCAGACGGACGCCGCACTACGGCATAAGCTCTGCTGTCGAGCTAAAAAATGGTCTCCTTTAAAATGAAAATGGCCTCCTTTAAAGCAGAATAGTATGATTTAAAGCAAAATGGTCTAATTTAAAGCAAAATGGTCTCAAAGCAAAATGGCATCATCTGAAGCAAAATGGTCTCATTTAAAGCAAAATGGCCTCATTTAAAGCAAAATGGCCTCATTTAAAACAAAATGGTCTCAATTAAAACAAAATGGCCACATTTAAAACAAAATGGTCTCATTTAAAGCAAAATGGCCTCATTTAAAAAAAAATGGTCTCATTTAAAGAACAAGAGGTCAATGACCTTGAAGCTCTACTGATTGATTTTGATTTCAGGAAGTAGTCGCTACAAACTGGTTTTTTGAAAATCTATTTTTAGCCGTGGTGGCCATCTTGAATTTCCGGCCGACCTGAAATTTTGCTAGGATCAATTAGACATCAAGAGCAACATTCCTGTGATGTTTTATGAAAATCCGTCAAGTAGTTTCAGAGGAGTAGTCGCTACAAGTTTTCATTATATAACTATGTAAACAAACATGGCCACTGGCAGCCATGTTTAACGCCGAATCAAAATAATGTTCGACTTGAATAACCATCATGTCATGCTGATCATTTTAGAAAAAGTCCCATGTCAATATCACTTATAGTTTTCAAGAAGTAGTCGCTACAAAGTTGTATTTTGAAAATCTATTTTTAGCCATTGCGGCCATCTTGAATTTCCGGCCGACCTGAAATTTTGCTAGGATCAATTAGACATCAAAAGCAACATTCCTGTAAAGTTTTATGAAAGTCCGTCAAGTAGTTTCAGAGAAGTAGTCGCTACAAGTTTTTATTATATAACTCTATGTAAACAAACATGGCCACTGGCAGCCATGTTTAACGTCGAATCAAAAATAATGTTCGACTTGAATAAACCATCATGTCATGCTGATCATTTTAGAAAAAGTCCCATATCAATATCACTTATAGTTTTCAAGAAGTAGTCGCTACAAACTTGTATTTTTGAAAATCTATTTTTAGCCATGGCGGCCATCTTGAATTTCCGGCCGACCTGAAAATTTTGCTAGGATCAATAAGACATCAAGAGCAAACATTTCTGTGAAGTTTCATGAAAAATCCGTCAAGTAGTTTCAGAGGAGTAGTCGCTACAAGTTTTCATTATATAACTCTATGTAAACAAAGATGGCCACTGGCAGCCATGTTAAATGTCGAATCAAAATAATGTTCGACTCGGATAACCATCATGTCATGCTGATCATTTTAGAAAAAGTCCCATATCAATATCACTTATTGTTTTTCAAGAAGTAGTCGCTACAAACTTATTTTTTAAAAAAATTATTTTTAACTGTGGCAGCCATCTTGAATTTCTGGCCGATCTGAAATTTTTGCTAGGATCAATTAGACATTAAGAGCAACATTCCTGTAAAGTTTCATGAAAATCCGCCAAGTAGTTTTCAGAGGAGTAGTCGCTAAAAGTTTTAAAATTATATAACTCTATGTAAACAAAGATGGCCGCTGGCAGCCACGTTTAACGTCGAATCAAAAACGATTTTTTGATAAGGACCAACATCATGTCATGCTAATCATTTTAGAAAAAGTCCCATATCAATATCACTTATAGTTTTCAAGAAGTAGTCGCTACAAACTTGTATTTTGAAAATCTATTTTTAGCCATGGCGGCCATCTTGAATTTCCGGCCGACCTGAAATTTTGCTAGGATCAATTAGACATCAAGAGGAACATTCCTGTGAAGTTTCATGAAAAATCCGTCAAGTAGTTTCAGAGGAGTAGTCGCTACAAGTTTTAATTATATAACTCTATGTAAACAAAGATGGCCGCTGGCAGCCATGTTTAACGTAAAATCAAAACGATTTTCGACAAGGACCAACATCATGTCATGCTGATCATTTTTAGAAAAAAGTCCCATATCAATATCACTTATAGTTTTCAAGAAGTAGTCGCTACAAACTTGAATTTAAAAAATCTATTTTTAGCTTTGGCGGCCATCTTGGATTTCACATCAACATGAATTTTTTGCTAGGATCAACTAGACTTCATGGGCAACATTTCTGTGAAGTTTTATGAATATCCATCCAGTAGTTTTCAGAGGAGTAGTCGCTACAAATAAAAGTTAACGGACGGACGGACAGACAGACGGACGGACGGACGGACGGACGGACGCCGCACCATGGCATAAGCTCTGCTGATCTCTGATCAGTAGAGCTAAAAAATGGTCTAATTTAAAACAAAAATGGCCTCATTTAAAACAAAATGGTCTCATTAAAAAAAAAAATGGTCTAATTTAAAACAAAATGGCCTCAGTTAAAAACAAAAATGGTCTCATTTAAAGCAAAATGGCCTCATTTAAAACAAAAATGGTCTCTAAAGAAAAATGGTCTAATTTAAAACAAAATGGCCTCATTTAAAACAAAATGGTCTCATTTAAAGAAAAATGGTCTAATTTAAAGCAAAATGGCCTCCTTAAAAGCAGAATAGTATAATTTAAAGCAAAATGGTCTAATTTAAAGCAAAATGGTCTCAAAGCAAAATGGCCTCATCTGAAGCAAAATGGTTTCATTTAAAACAAAACGGTCTCGTTTATAGCAAAATGGCCTCATGTAAAACAAACTGTCCTCATTTAAAACAAAATGGTGTCATTTAAAGCAAAATGGCCTCATTTAAAACAAAATAGTCTCGTTATATTATAGCAAAATGGCCTCATTTAAAGCAAAATGGTCTCGTTTATAGCAAAATGGCCTCATTTAAAGCAAAATGACCTCATTTAAAGAAAAATGGTCTAATTTAAAGCAAAATGGTCTAATTTAAAGCAAAATGGTCTCAAAGCAAAATGGCCTCATTTAAAGTAAAAATGGCCTCATTTAAAACAAAATGGTCTCATTTAAAGCAAAATGGTCTCGTTTATAGCAAAATGGCCTCATTTAAAGAAAAATGGTCTAACATAAGCAAAATGGTCTAATTCAAAGCAAAATGGTCTCAAAGCGAAATGGCCTCATTTTGAAGCAAAAATGGCCTCATTTAAAACAAAATGGTCTCATTTAAAGCAAAATGGTCTCGTTTACAGCAAAATGGCCTCATTTAAAGCAAAATGGCTCCATTTAAAGCAAAATGGTCTAATTTAAAGCAAAATGGTCTCAAAGCAAAATGGCCTCATTTAAAGCAAAAATGGCCCCAAACAAAATGGTCTCATTTAAAGCAAAATGGTCTGGTTTATAGCAAAATGGCCTCATTTAAAGCAAAATGGCCTCATTTAAAGCAAAATGGCCTCATTAAAAGCAAAATGGCCTCATTTAAAACAAAATGGTCTCGTTTATAGCAAATGGTCTCGTTTATAGCAAAATGGCCTCATTTAAAACTAAACAGTCTCTTTATAGCAAAATGGCCTCATTTATAGCAAAATGGCCTCATTTAAAACAAAATGGTCTCGTTTATAGCAAATGGTCTCGTTTATAGCAAAATGGCCTCATTTAAAGCAAAATGGCCTCATTTAAAACAAAATGGTCTCGTTTATAGCAAAATAGCCTCATTTATAGCAAAATGGCCTCATTTAAAACAAATGGTCTCGTTTATAGCAAAATGGCCTCATTTAAAGCAAAATGACCTCATTTAAAACAAAATGGTCTCGTTTATAGCAAAATGGCCTCATTTAAAACAAAATGGTCTCGTTTATAGCAAATGGTCTCGTTTATAGCAAAATGGCCTCATTCAAAAAACAAAATGGTCTCGTTTATAGCAAAATGGCCTCATTTATAGCAAAATGGCCTCATTTAAAACAAAATGATCTCGTTTGTAGCAAATGGTCTCGTTTATAGCAAAATAGCCTCCTTTAAAGCAAAATGGTCTCATTTAAAGCAAAATGGCCTCATTTAAAGCAAAATGGTCTCATTTAAAGCAAAATGGCCTCATTTAAAACAAAATGGTCTCCTTTATAGCAAATGGTCTCGTTTATAGTAAAATGGCCTCATTTAAACAAAATGGTCTCGTTTATAGCAAAATGGCCTCATTTATAACAAAATGGTCTCGTTTATAGCAAATGGTCTCGTTTATAGCAAAATGGTCTAATTTAAAGCAAAATGGTCTCATTTAAAGCAAAATGGACTCATTTAAAGCAAAATGGCCTAATTTAAAGCAAAATGGCCTCATTTAAAACAAAATGGTCTCGTTTATAGCAAAATGGCCTCATTTATAGCAAAATGGTTCTCCGGCCATGTTTTGTTTCATGTACATGTGTATGTTTGTTTAAAATCGAAATCAAAACACAACAATAGATATTTACAATTTACACACAGCAATAACTGTGAAAAGCGAGTGTAAGATTTTATTTGGTGACGTAAATTTTGAACAGGTAAATTAATCCACAGGTAAATGTATTTATCAATTATCTGGCAATAGTTATGCAGCTATACAATTCAGATTTACCTCATTTCCCCGTGCAGTCACACAGTGTTAAAAGTAGTATCTACATCATGCAAATAATACTTATTTTTACATACAACTTAGTAGCGGATTTAAATATATGTTTCTCTCCGAGACTATCAAGAAATGTTCATATGATGTTTAAGAATTAAATTTGATAATAGATAATACTACATTCATCTTTAAAGCAAAAATGGTCTCGTTTAAAGCAAAAATGGCCCCTATAGTGAGTGGAATGAGAGACAATCCTTTAAATGTTTTTGCTTTTTTGAATTCCCATGTAGAATATAATCAAATATTGTCAGTCACTTAAGAAAGGTATTAATAATTCAATTTTACAATTAACGCACAAGGACAAGAATGGAGAAGTGCATCTGCATCAACACACGCTCACTTATTGATTGTATTATCTAGGATCTATGGATTACTGTGATAAATGGAATATTACTGTTAATATTGATAAAACTGTATATATGACGTTTAAACAGGGTAATAATGTGAACAATATTGATATGTATTATAAGAATCATAAATTAAAACAAGTTAAAAACTTTACATAAACAACACTGATGTGGTGACAATATATATATATATTTTTTTTTTTTTCAGAACCTTTGAGCAAATATTGAACATTTCTGTGAGTACTTAAAGCTACATTAACTTGTGCCAGTTGAACAGAAAACTTGCTCAACGAAAAAAGCTCCCAGTGGGATTCGAACCTGGAAACGGTGAGAGGCAAGGAAGTTTTAGACATAGCGTCTTTACTATCCTGGCTACAGATGTGCAATCCGTCTTATAATAGTCAGATGTTAAGTATTAACCTTTATTGCCTAATTGTATACTTACGTTTCGTTGGGTCCCCAAGACGAACCAAAGATGTTGAAAGATTTGGAGAAGATGTCGTTATAAATAAGACCGGTATATATTGAAAATGCCCCCATCAGCAACATGATGTAGCGCCCTGCGAAGAACATTCCAAATATCTGAAAACAGTTCAACAGAATATCTTATACCATTCTGGAATTATTAAATTACCTGCAACATCTTAGGAAAGTATGATGTAAACAAGATGTTAGGTGCACTGTTTAAAGTCTCAGAGTTAAACTCAGAGTTTAATCACAAATGTCTAAATAATACAGCATTTTTAAAACATAAAAAATTTGGCAGTTAAATACACTAAACATTACCCTATACAGATATTAGGGTTGCGTATCGATACAACATGATCAATATTTGATATATCATATGATATTTTCTGTAAGGGAAATGAATAAAAAATAAAGAGAAGTATACTAATAAACAGTGTTTGTCATTTATTATTACTTCAAAAATATTTTCTTCTGCAGATGATTTTCTTGTTTTTTGCGGAAAAAACTTGCAGTCCAAGGCATCTTCATCCAGGCATGATCTCTCTGCCGACAGGGTATCTCCAGATGAAGAAAAGACGATTACGATGACTTCTAAAACGCGGGCTGTACCGTACCGTACATTGTACGGAATGACTTATTTCCCTATTTTCGAAAAGATATCGTAAAAATTGTACATTGTACGGAATGACTTATTTCCCTATTTTCGAAAAGATATCGTAAAAATTGTACATTGTACGTTTTAGTATCAATTAACTGTATTTCCAACTAAACCTTTTAAGGTAAGAAAACTAACTCCAGTAGTGTTGATTTTGATTTCTTCTGACATTCTTATTACCATTACCGTAACTTCATTGTGATTATTGGTGCTCCAAAATTTTTATTAATTACTGAATTTGGATAAAATGTGGTTTAATTTTAAAAATGAAAGTAATTACAGTTCTTCGGTTATTTTTTACGGTTAAAGAAAGCTTATAAAGCCATGTTATGGTATGGTTACGGTACGGCCCTTGTTTTATCCATAACCGTTTTCCCTTCTCCACTTGCCCAAATTTTAAATGTCATCATAATCGCTCTCCTTGCGAGGAGGTAGAATTAGTTTCCATCATATTGCAATGCTGCAGAAAAGCTATGTTTAACACTACCGGTATTCTTTTTTTCATTTTTTTGATCGATATTTTGACTGACATGGGTACGTTCGATACGATGTATCAATCGAACCTTAAATAGCGTTATTCGACTTATATCGTAAACAGGTACGCACCCTTAACAGATATATCAAAATAATTATATAACATATTTATTTTCTTAATTTCTATAACATAATTATTATTCCTGTTAAATTTTGAATGTTGGTGCTACTATTAACAGCTGTACCTGTAAAAATTATCCAGTGATTGGTCAGAAAGCTGAAACCCTTATCTTGAAGTAGAAGACATACTGACTGCAGTGTGTGTACCTACTGTGTGTAGCGCCTACCGACCGCTGAGGTTTAAATGCAGGCCCAGGACAAGCATTCTAATACTTTTATGCAGATACAAATAATCTGCACGAAACACATGAAAGACCAACAACAAATAATCTAATAATATATTAATCTTCTATGTTGTACCTACCTCGTTATCAGCTGTTTTAGAAGCCAGATGTTTTTCTCGTAGAACGAGAAACAAAGCAAACAACAGCATGATGACTCCATGTCCTGCATCGCCAAACATGATGGCAAACAGGAAGGGGAATGAGATGATGGTGTAAGGAGCTGCAACATAGAGAGATAATGCCAATTAATAATATAGATGTACATTCCTAAATCTAACAAAAAACTAGACGGGGTTGTTTTTGTAACAAAAACATATGTCTACCCCAAAATTTATGAACCAACCTGGCTGAAAGTTGCTCTCTGCACATCGTCTTGATATGGTGAACATTAATTTTGTTATTCGAAAATCCCTCAAGCGGTTCAAGAGATATGGAGAGGACACGAAATATAGTGCATATGACCTTCGACCTCTAAGTGTGACCTTGAACGAACGTGGCTGGAAGTTGTGCTCTGCACGTCATCTCGATATTTCCAAATCCAGATATGGAGGAAAACATGACTTGTGATGGATAGAGATCCAGATAGACAGACATCCAAGCTAAAAACAATATGTCTCCCCAATAAATAACAATGACATTTAATCAAGAATATCAACAAATCTTTGCTGTTATCGTCTATTTTTGTTTGTTTTGTATTTCATTCGGTTTCCCCCCGATACTTGAATTTACCATTAATCCATTAATTCAGACCTCTTCCGCTATGGGCGTCCTGTTTATAGCTTGGAGGCACATCAATTATTCTGGGCATTATCCCGGTCATTTTACATCGTGTCATTGTCATGTTCATAAATAAATACGCTGTATTAGGGTTTGACTGACAGCTGTTTGTGAACCATATTGTAATTGTGTATATTACTGTGTTCGCACCCTTATTGAATTACATGAGCGAACTCAGAAATATTTGTTTGCGCTTGTTAACCAATTATTAAAGTATAAACTTTATTTTCCATTAATTACGAATGCGCTATCCAGATATCACTATTGTATTACAAATTACAGTATTATACTAAGCGATACAATGTGTGAACATGATTGTAAAGGTTAACTGATTGTATCGACCATTATTTGTAACGCCTTTCCTTTCACAGTTACTAGTACCACTACCTAACAGTAAACACAAAATAAAATTAGCATTTTTGATTTGTACGTTTGTGAACAACGCGATTTTGCCCTATATCGAAAAGATTGAAGATCATTGTATATTTATGATATAAATTAATAAGTAAGTATTGGTTCACCATTATAAAGGATAAAATCTTTCTTGCTTGTACACATATATACATACCGATCATGTGAAAATAATTCAAATCTACTTCATTTCGGATGGTCGAGTTTTCCGATAATCTTTCGAGTTTATTATCCGTGTTTCTTGAATTCGCGAATATTAGCGAAAATAAAACCCTCGCAAATAATACCAGATTTACAGTAACTAAAGCTGCTTCCAGAGAAATAGGAAGAATAGAGGATAGGGAGAACAGGTTTGAGGAAGAACAGTGGAGAGGGAGAAAAGGTGAGCAGAGTAGCACAGAGGAAGAATAGACAGAGGGAGAATAGATAAAGAACAGGTGAGGGAGAATAGTGGAGAGGCTAAATAGGGGAGCGAAAATAGTGATTATAACAGAGGGAGGACATGGGAGATGGAGAAAAGGGAGAAATATGAAAGGGAGGAACGGAATGAACAAGGATAGAACAGGGGAGGAGACAGAAGAGGGAGGTGATAGGAATAGAATGAAACCACGTAGGAAGAATAAGGAGAATAGCAGAAGAGGGAGAATATGGGAGAGGAAGAACAGGGAAGGCGAAAAGGTGAGAGGGAGAATATGGATAGAATATGGAGAATAGGGGGAAATAAGAAAGCGAGAGAAAGAAATGGAGAGAAGGGAGAACAAGGTGTGGGTGAACATAGAGAATGGAAGGAGATAGAACAGGAGAGAATAGTGAGAGTGAGAATACTGGAGATACACAGGAATCCAGGATTTCTTTACTGGTACTACTAAAATTTTACACAACATACCAGGGTTAACTTCTCGATAACTAGCCACTCCATAGGCATCAACAATATGTTGGAATACGGAGGTAAATTTGTTAAGCCTGTTATAAGTGGGAGGTTCCTGTTTAGTGGCCATACGGTTCAGGATAGATGGCACAGAACTCCCACTTCGCTCCTGAAATAAATCATGTATGAATAAACAGACAAATTAATATTTATATGAATAAATAGAATTAATCACATATAAATAAATAGATGTTATATGCAGAAACTGTAGCCTTGGCATTCAAGACTGACAATGAAATCTATGAGAGCATTTCATGAGCTGAAAATAGTTTTCAATTTTATGACACCAATGAACATGATACTAAAATACGATATACGTATATCAAAGTTTTCTTGAAATTAAAACAATTTATTAAGCTATATTTTAATTTTATTAAAGTGACAGTGAGAACACATTTAGCTGGGTGATGCCCAACAGTCTATGACTAAATGTTCTATACTGGTATGCAAGTAGTAGCCGAACAGAAAATAGTGTTTATTGTAGTGTTTGTTGTTATTTGATATTATTCAAACAAAACCAACTAACAGAGTAAACTTAAGTTCACTTCATTGTTAAAAATGGCAACATCCGATTACAAGCTCGCGCATGTGCTGTTAATAGGGGCCCTCAAAAGGGTAATCAATAAGCGTTGATTGACAGCGGTACAGAAGAAGTATCCAAATTGCTAAAAAAATGGATACATTTATGGTCATTAACCCTACTGGACGCCCCATTCCGTAAGGAAGACAACTCATCCCATTTATGACCTAAATATATTAACAAGAGTTGTCTCCATTATGTAAATTGAAAATGTCCGCTAATGCAGTATAATCATATTTGACCGATTGATATTTTACTGCAGTATTGTATTTTGCCAATATTGTTTATGCCTACATGTTATATAAACAGGTTTTATATATAAATTAGAGTTTTTATTATCGTCTTTTGCTGTCGTCATGGGGAAACATTGGAGAGCAATTAAAAACACGTAACTGCGCATGCGTGGTTTAGCGCGAGACTTCCCCATGCGCAAATTTGTGGGGAAATGAGTGCTGGGAAGAAAATCATTTATATTTAGGTACATACTTACTTTTTCGTATACGACGATTCTTCCGATGATGAAAATAGTATCATTTTATTAAATTAAATTGATATTTTCTATTGAAGAGCTACGAACGTCATTTGTTTATGGAAATTCGGATACTACTGCTGTTCGGATACTACTTGCATACCAGTACTCTAATCAAAACCAAGTTAAGATGTATGTCTGTCAATAACCCTGTTGATGAAACTGTTATTATCGTCACAGTTTTTCTTTTGCATTTACTTAATTAGAACCAAGTTCAATTTGCTTAAAATCTGCACTATATGTTTAAATGTGATATACGGACTTTTCTATAAGTTATGTATTAACTAAAAGATGCTTTAATAATGTTCAATACCATGTTTTCCCTACTAGTAAGTAGTGCAATTTCTATTTTGTTTTTCTACAGTTTTTCTTTTGCATTTACTTAATTAGAACCAAGTTCAATTTGCTTAAAATCTGCACTATATGTTTAAATGTGATATACGGACTTTTCTATAAGTTATGTATTAACTAAAAGATGCTTTAATAATGTTCAATACCATGTTTTCCCTACTAGTAAGTAGTGCAATTTCTATTTTGTTTAGAGCGATTTTTGGATACAATAGATCAAAAAATGTTTTTTTTTATTGTTTTTTATTTTTGGGAAAAAGTGGTGGTGGGGTGGGGGGGTTGGGGGAGGGGGATATGGCTACTATTAGGGTAATGTTCAAGGTGATTTTTGGATACAAAAGATCGAAAAAGGTTTTTTATTATTTTTTATTTTTTGGAAAAAGGGGAGGGAAGGCGGGGACTACTATTAGGGGTGGCACTCTTATTTAGGAGAGATATGTTATATAAAATACAACTAATGTTCTACGCACGTTTCCCCGCTGCAAAGCCTGCTGAATCCTATCAAGATCTGCGACGGGGCACCAGCATTCAGCAATCAGACATTTGTGTGTGACGTCCAGGTTGAACATGTTCAGGGTGTGGTATATGGCCTTTATCTTGCGAACCTTGATGAACCAGACCTTGATATTCTTGGCAGCGGCGACCAAAAGTCTGTGGCGGTGGTCTTGTGTTTGTCCAAGCACCTGAAAATAGAGTATGATGATTGGTCTTTGGATACAAGTCAGGGTAACACGAGACGAACGATGCGTAATAGGTGATCCATTTGGGGTTTCATTCAAATATTTATTTAAGCTTCATCAACATACATGTATACAAATAAAAACTAGAAATTGTTATTGTCCATGGGACAAAAACGTATGGCTCCCCCACTCGCCCAAACAGGCATAATTGACGACTCTAAGGTCCAACCGTTCTCTATTGATCTGAGATCGTTTTGATATTCAATATCCCTGTGACTGTATCTAATATCTGTATCAGTAAGGCCACATAAACAAATATGTGTGGTTCAGGTAACCCGACCGACCCTATTTTTTTAAGGGGCCGACCCTAAAACTTTTTATGCAAAAAATTAAAAAAATAAATAATTAAAAAAAAAAAAAATTTTTTTTTTTTTTTTTTTTAAAAAATAAATTAAAAAAAAAATAATTCAATAGGGGTCATCTACTGGTCATGACCAACCATCCTTCCAAGTTTGATGACCCTAGGTCCAACCATTCTCTAGTTATTGATCGGACATCGTTTTGATAGTCAATGTCACCGCGACCTCGACCTTTGACCTAGTGACCCCAAAATCATTAGGGGTCATCTACTGGTCATGACCAACCATCCTTCCAAGTTTGAGGACCCTAGGTCCAACCATTCTCTAGTTATTGATCGGACATCGTTTTGATAGTCAATGTCACCGCAACCTCGACCTTTGACCTACTGACCCCAAAATCAATAGGGGTCATCTACTGGTCATGACCAACCATCCTTCCAAGTTTGAGGACCCTAGGTCCAACCATTCTCTAGTTATTGATCGGACATCATTTTGATAGTCAATGTCACCGCAACCTCGACCTTTGACCTAGTGACCCCAAAATCAATAGGGGTCATCTACTGGTCATGACCAACCATCCTTCCAAGTTTGAGGACCCTAGGTCCAACCATTCTCTAGTTATTGATCGGACATCGTTTTGATAGTCAATGTCACCGCAACCTCGACCTTTGACCTAGTGACCCGAAAATCAATAGGGGTCATCTACTGGTCATGACCAACCATCCTTCCAAGTTTGAGGACCCTAGGTCCAACCATTCTCTAGTTATTGATCGGACATCGTTTTGATAGTCAATGTCACCGCAACCTTGACCTTTGACCTAGTGACCCCAAAATCAATAGGGGTCATCTACTGGTCATGACCAACCATCCTTCCAAGTTTGAGGACCCTAGGTCCAACCATTCTCTAGTTATTGATCGGACATCGTTTTGATAGTCAATGTCACCGCAACCTTGACCTTTGACCTAGTGACCCCAAAATCAATAGGGGTCATCTACTGGACATGACCAACCATCCTTCCAAGTTTGAGGACCCTAGGTCCAACCATTCTCTAGTTATTGATCGGACATCGTTTTGATAGTCAATGTCACCGCAACCTTGACCTTAGACCTAGTGACCCCAAAATCAATAGGGGTCATCTACTGGTCATGACCAACCATCCTTCCAAGTTTGAGGACCATAGGTCTAACCATTCTCTAGTTATTGATCGGACATCGTTTTGATAGTCAATGTCACCGCAACCTTGACCTTTGACCTAGTGACCCCAAAATCAATAGGGGTCATCTACTTTTTTTTTTTTTTTTTTTTTTTTTTTTTTGTGTGTGTTTGCTTTATCATTTATTTAATGAAATATCACACTAATAGGTTTTAACATACATTCCGGAAGTCCGAATAATGAGAACAAGGTAAGACTGGTTTTCGGTACAGAAAATTGAATAGAATAGACTATAGCGTAGCACATCATTCACTGTTGAAATATCTTACTACATATACGTTTTTGTTTCTACAGTTGTTTTATTTAAAAAAGTTTGTAATGACTGCTTTGCACACGACTTCATCAATTCATCTTTCACAAGTAATTAAAAAGTGAACACGCTTTAGTTTAATTATTGTTTTGTTTTTATTAAAACCAATCAACAGACATTAATTAGAAAATCAACCGTGTTTAATTTATCGTAATTAACAGTAAACGAAGTTCACTAAACATAAATTTTATCTGTCTATTATCGCTTTTCAATCATAAATGTTCGCACCTTTAACAATCAACTTTATCTGTTTTCGCACTGTGATCGAACTTTTTTTTTTTTCTTTTTTTTTCAGTCTCCATATGTTGGAGACCCATTTATTCTCCCCGTCCAATGATGTATGAGGGGTCGAGGAGGACCATCCCCTTGTACACCTTACAACATTTACATTAATTTTTTTACAAAAATATGTAGAACAAAATCCTAAATCAATAATACTCACTCAGATCTCTCAATCATTCGCTCACTAGTTCTAGTTTACTATACATTACCACTATTTTATAGAACTTAATGATAAAAAGTAATCTTTCAATAGAAAATTTCTGTTGAGTATTTTTATTTGGTTATAAGTGAGTTTTTATGGTTTTGGTAACACATTTACCTTTAACACATGAATGCAAAAAAGTGAATATATTAATTATAGTATGATTAAAAATTGTATGACTTAACTTTATTGGTTGGGGAGCATGATGGGGTGGGTTAAAAATAAATAAATAAAAAAATAAAAAAAAATATGGGGAGTGGGGGTTGAGGATATGTCTCTGGCATTAGTATCTGGCATTCTATTGTTCAAAAAATAACAAATACACATCTGGGTCTTATTTTTCCGAACTTAACAGTTCGTGAAACTTTTCCCATGAAATTAAAAATATGTTGTAGTTGTTTTCAACAATGGATATTTCTTTGCTTGTTTTATACAAAAGTTGGATTCTGTGCTTCAGTGTTGTAATTGTGGGTATGTTTTTTGAGCATCTGCAGTAATATAAGTAGTATTTTGTCTCTAAAAGGATGAGCTGGATTAAGTTGCTTACATTTTTGTCATATGTTCCAAAGATAAATGATTTTTCTTCAAGAGTAATTTCAATATCTTTTGTGAGCAGCCAATCTTTAAGTTTACTTAATATATTTGTTGTTTTCTCACATTCCCATAAAATATGTATAATTGTTTCGGAGGCCGTTGAACAGAAAGAACATATTGGATTGTCAAGTATTTTTATCTTATGTAGAAAACTATTTGTTGCTAAGATGTTATGGTTGATGCGTGTCTGGAACCATTGCAATGTAGTATCTTTGGTTATTGAAAAAGGCCAAGTAAAAATCTGTTTCCAAACTGAGTTGCTGATTTGGTACCGTTTATTCCATGAAAGTTTTGCAGTAGGGATTTCAAGATTTTGGTTTAGTAGAAGATACATATCTTTTATTCCCTTCTCATTTTTTATGTATATTTTAATAGGATTTGGTATGATGGGGTTTTCAAGCTTGCTTGTAACTTCTATGTTGTTATCTTTTTTCATTTTTTTGACAGCAGTTACTAAACTGTGGTACTGTAGAAAATTAATGTTTACATCAAATGCATATTTTAGTTCTTCCTGTGTGTACAAATTCCCATCAATTTTTGTAATGTCATTTATAGTATACATTCCTTTATCAAACCAGGATTTTATAAAATAGCTTTTTGACCCTACCCTGACATTTTCGTTATAAAAGATTGGGCCTGATAAGTATAGATCTGTGTTCACTGGCTTGGACCTGGATAGTATTAGTATGTGTGACTTTAAAACATCTTTCCAAAAGGGGTTTGAAATATTATTTATTATTTCTTGTGCATACATAACTCCGCACCAAGATAATTTGTTTATATCTAAATATGATTTAAGGATATTTGCATATTTGTTTTCCTCTAACAGTAATCTTCTAATCCATGTTGATTTTAAGGCTGATATAAATGCAGAGAGATTTGTCATTCTCAATCCACCTTCTTCATAATCCTTACATAATACAGTGTTTTTAATTCTTGATTTACCTTGCCATAGGAAGTTAAAACACAATGTGTTTATTTCATTGATAACATTGTCTTTTGGATTAGGTAAGGATAAAAACAAATGATTAAGTGAAGGTAAAAGGAGTGACTTTATAACTGTAATTCTACCAATGGGAGTCAGGTATCTACATTGCCAACTACTTATTTTTTTCCTCAAAGCTATTATTTTGTCATTGTAATTCAAGTCATTCATTTTTGTAAGATCTGTGTCGAATATAATTCCTAACAGTTTAAATCTAGAGTTTTCCCATGTCAGTTTCCATTTAGTTTTTATTGAATGTGTGCTATATTTCATTGAGCCTAACCAAACCACCTGCGTTTTTTCAAAGTTAACTTTTAATCCAGAAATATTTGCAAAGAAATCCAGCTCACGTAATGTTTCATTCAATGAGGTTTCAGACCCATCTAAAAATGAAGTTGTGTCATCGGCAAATTGTGTTAACTTGTATTCTTTATTGTTTATTTTAATCCCTTGTATCTTTTTGTTATGCCTAATTTTTATAGCCAAGATTTCCGCGCATAAAATAAATATATAAGGGGACAGGGGATCGCCTTGCCTACAGCCGCGTGCAATACTGAAAAAGGATGACAAATTACCTCCTTGATTTACTGACAACTGAGCATTTTTATAAAACAGAGTTATCCATGCTTGTATTGATGGACCAAAATTAAAAAACGTCAATACTTTTTTTATAAAGGACCATGACAAAGAATCAAAGGCTTTTTCAAAATCAACAAGTAGAAGTAATCCTGGTATATGTTTTTCTTCTAAATAATGCATTATGTCATATGTCAGTCTTGTATTTTCGCCCAAAAAACGACCTGCTAAAAATCCTGTTTGATCTCTATTAATAAGCTTATATAATACAGTTTTTATTCTATTAGCTACAGAGGCAGACGCCATTTTATATACAGTATTTAAAAGAGAAATAGGTCTATAGTTCTTTAAAAAATATCTATCCTTGTTTTCTTTGGGTATTAGGGTAACAATACCTTGTCTTTGTGTTATAAATAACTCTCCTATTTCATAACTATAATTAAGGGCCCTGAGGACAAAGTGTCCTAATTGTCTCCAAAATACCTTGTAAAATTCACATGTATATCCACTACTGCCGGGGCTGCGGCTATTAGTCATATTTTTTAATGAGGAAGACAATTCTAAATATGTTAGTAAACCTTCAAGATTATTTGATTCTCTGTGGTCCAGTTTAGGAATATTAACATTTTTCAAATGTTCATTTAGGTCTATATCTTGCAATTTTTTATCTCTACTACTATATAACGTTTTATAAAAATCCTCTGTTTCTTTCAATATTTCATGCTGGTCTGTTATTATATTTCCGTCCTCTTTTTTTAAAGTAGGTATGATTTTGCTAAGGTAATTGTGCGATTCTAGGGCGCAAAAATATTTTGTTGGTTTTTCTCCCTCGATTATATTTGTTGCTCTTGATCTTATAACAGAACCCATTATTTTAGTTTTCCTAATATTTTTTAGCTCACACTGTAGTAGAACTAATTCCTCTACTTTTTCTGCATTTAAATCTTTTTCTAGCTGTGATATTTTTTGAACAATTTTTGATTCCTTTTCGTCTCTTTGCTTTTTTATGTAACTGGAGTATGAAATAGATTTTCCTCTCAGTTCCATCATAAGTGTTTCCAGAAACAGTTGATCATTGATTGTAAATTGAATTTCATTATTAGGTATGTTTTCTAAATTTTCTAAATCATATATAGGAAGAGAGTATTGTTTTTTTATTTCTTGAATTTTGTCCTCGATAGTTTCTAAATATTGCATATCTTTAAGCAATGAATTATTATGTTTCCAAAGAGGTTTACCTTTTATAAATTCATTAAAACATAAAATCAATTGAACAGGTGAATGATCAGATCTGTAACTATTTTCTATAGTGCAGCTTTTAATAGAAGTTTGAAAGTTTTCAGATATTAAAAAAAAATCTAAACGGGCTTGTTTAAATGGCTGGCGTTTCCGCCATGAGTATCTCTTTATTGTGGGATGGGTTTCTCTAAATGGGTCTATCAGGTACTTATTTTGTATAATTTCTAGAAGTTTGTCTCTAGCTTTTTTATTGTTTATGGCTTTATAATTACAGTAGTCTAGATCAGGATTAATGACAAGATTAAAATCACCGCACCATATAATGTGCTCATTATTTAATTCCTCAACTGCATTTATTACACTTTCAAAAAACAATGGATCATCTGTGTTTGGACCATATATTGAAGCTAAAGTTAATCTATTATTATCAATTGTCATATCTAACAGCAAAAAATTTCCATTTGGGTCTGCCTTTGAATGACCAACCATCCTTCCAAGTTTGAGGACCCTAGGTCCAACCATTCTCTAGTTATTGATCGGACATCGTTTGTGACACAGACACGCAGACAGACCTACAGACAGACAGAAAGCACAAAATCAATATGGCTCCCCTACCACACTTTGTGCAACCTTGACCTTTGACCTAGTGACCTCAAAATCAATAGGGGTCATCTACTTGTCATGACCAACCATCCTTCCAAGTTTGAGGACCCTAGGTCCAACCATTCTCTAGTTATTGATCGGACATCGTTTGTGACACAGACACGCAGACAGACCTACAGACAGAAAGCACAAAATCAATATGGCTCCCCTACCACACTTTGTGTGGGGGAGCCATAATGACTTTTAGGTCATATTTAGATAACTTATTTTTTATCTGTGATTTGGTCATACTGAAACAAGAAATGCCACCAATAAGTGACAAATGCCCAACAAAAATGTTGACTCAAATATTTGACTTTTAGCCTTGAGGTATGGACCCAATTCTTGCACACATTGTGGTTAACATTTGTGTGACGTTTCATGGAAATCCCTTCAGTTCTGTCAAAGTAAGGGCTGAGACATGAATGTTTTGGATGG
This sequence comes from Cyrtodaria siliqua, assembly GCA_037043455.1. Lineage (NCBI taxonomy): Eukaryota > Metazoa > Mollusca > Bivalvia > Adapedonta > Hiatellidae > Cyrtodaria > Cyrtodaria siliqua. Next base: position 297,259 of record JAWPHD010001500.1, on the reverse strand, counting down.
AAGGACGAACGAATGCAAGGATGGTGCGATTATTAACTTTCCAACCATTTCGTAGCAAAATGATTTAAGGCACTTCATTTTGGTTGCACTCTATGCATTTAGAGGTGAATTAAAACATGTATACATGTAAGACTTACTGTGTTGAGGTCCTCAATGCGTGTCATCACACCAATGGACATCTCTCGTCGTTCAGTCTGGGTCTCAGGACACGGGTACAGTGTGGCTCGGAACCTTTAACAAAAGATGCCCAATTAATGCAGTCAACCAGTCATATATTCCCCCAAATAAACGAACCGTTGAGATTTAAACTTGCATTCCAAAATGAATTGTCTTTTTTATATTATTATATTATGATTGTCTAAAGACAACAAAGAAGTTCATTTAATAAAACTCCACTTGGGTCGTATATTCCGTTTTGCTTATTTTTAAGTCATGCCTTGAGCTGTCCGATTTAACTCATAGTGAATTATAGATGTGTGAAATATGTGATATGACGCGATGTAAAGCAAGATGCCAAATACCTGCAAACACTCTATTGCTAGACAATGACTAGTTTTGATCTTATTAATCAAGTTCGAGGGAACATTGTATTCTGCATTTTAAACAGTCTAAGATTTGGGGTGCCGTTTTACAACTTATTAAGTATTTGAGTATATCTATAAATAAAATTTGGATATCCATATTATACCCATATTTGGAATATATTTTATCTACATAACTGAATTATGGATATTCATAATTCAAATAGAAGATATCCTATTATATAATTTAGGGATATCATTATTTCTTAATGTTAAAGTTCTCCGGCCATTTTTTGTTTCATGTACATGTTTATTTAAATCGAAATCAAAACACAACAATAGATATTTACATTTCACACATTGCAATATCTGTGAAAAGCCAGAATACGATTTTATTCAATGACGAAGAAAACTTTGAACAGGTAAATTAATCCACAGGTAAATGTATTGTGCAGCTATACAATTCAGATTTACCTCAATTCCCCATGCAGTCACGCAGTGGTAAAAGTAGTATCGACGTCATGCAAATAATATTTGTTTTTTACATACAACTTAGTAGCGGTTTTAAATGTATATTTCTCTCCGGGACTATCAAGAAATGTTCATATGATGTTTAAGAGTTAAACTTGTTAATTGATAATACTACAAAAAGGGTTGCCATTCACCTTTAAACGTTAATGTTAATGTTCTATTCTAATAAATGTGCCTGGCATTTCAACTGCTACTGCTTATTAGCCCTTCCAGTCAATGTAATCTGTACAGCATGTTACCATAAGATTCCTCTTAAGTGGTAACTTACCCTTCACAGATTTTCTTCACTCTTGTTTTGAGCTGGTCCCCTTGGAAGAAGATGATGAACACAGTTTTGTCCACTTGGTCTCCCTGAAATATATTTGCATCAAGTCACTGCAGAAAAATATATATTTATCTCAAGAGGATTCCTTCAATGTTTTGATCAATATCATTTTAAGGTAAACTACAGCATGTAAATACCATTTTAAAAGTCAAGTTTTAGTTTATTTTGACCGTTACTTTCAATCTATGGACCCAAAACCAACAGGCATCTGGTCAAGTTTAATTATACCATACTTACCAAGTGGCATGAACATATGCCATGTAAAGCTTAAGATATTGTGTCAAAACCATTTTCATGGTAAAGTACACAGCAACCTTGACCTTAATAATACAGTCGATTTCGGTTATTAGCATAGTCGATTTGTCAAGAAAATATATGCGATTAACCGGAGTATTTGAATAACCGAAACTGAACTATTTGTACATGTAGCGGTGCACGTTTCTACTTTCGTTTTACTGTTCTGTTTATACTTACATAGAAACTCAATAAAAGCAAGTTAATTCTATGTAAGATGTTTGATAGGATTTTTATTGTGCATATCCATTTTGTATTTACCGTTATTTGATAGATTTTACGCAATATTTATGCGTATTTGTTTTCTTTCAACCTGCGTCGCTTTGCTATTGTTTGTAGTGTGAATTACACAGCCATGCTAACAACACAAAAGCTTATTTAATTTTTCATTTATTAAGTAACCTCTATGAGCTACTCAATGTCATATGCATCTCTACCGACACTAGCAAAATGAGAGCAGTAAATAATTAACAACACATTGCTTTACATTGCGTACAAACTTATTATTAAATTGTGTATGCTTACTGGTGAGCGATCGTCATGGCGTGGAAGCTTTACGGAAACCGCACAAAATGGCAAACTCTCTCGGCAAGCCAATTAGCACCTTTTGTCAATCAATTTGCCTCGGGCTTATCTCTGTGACCGCGTCAATCAATTAACAGTTGCAAAATACAGGTAAATTTGACTTTCAGTATGCAATTAGCCAGATATTCGTTATGCAATTATCCGGAATGTGACAAAAACCTATGCGATTATACAGGGTTTTTTTACATGCAAAAGAATACGAATGGTTGTGTTTCAAAACTTTATGCAATTAACCGAAATATGCAATTAACCGATATGGGATTAAATGGAATCGACTCTATTAGGCATTTGTCCAATCCTAAATGGATTATACTTACAAAGTTTTTAACATAAGTCATGTAAACTTAAATTTTAATTAATGAAGTGTGAAAAGTTTTGTTTGTGGCGCTTGTTTCTGCCAAAGGTTTTTCTTGTTTCTGCCAAAGGTTTTTCTGAGTAGCTTGAGCAATTCAAATAATACGTACATCAATTTTATAGCAGTAGAACTGGTATTTTAATGGTAAATAAAAATATCTTAGTTATGAAAATCGGTTGAGAAATAAATATTTTACAGCCCAAATGATTTTTGATGGGGCTTTTCTCATGCAAATTCCTTGTTAGTGGGACAGCAGAAAATTAAAAAATATCATATAACTTCAGTTAGCCTTTATATTTTGATATAAAACTTTCAGGTTGTCTTAATTTACGAATATCCAACAATATGAAACTATTTTCGGATACAAATTCTATAAAAAAATATTTTTCATATTTTTCATGCAGCAGTTTTTCATTCAAAAAATGCCCCATCAAAAACAGCTTTCGGGCCTGCAATTTTTATTTCCTCAACAGATTTTGAAAAGTAAGGTATTTTTTATTTACCACTAAAAATGTCTGATTCACTGATATACAGCTTATTTAGGAACGAGATGTATTTTACCTGTAAAGTCCAAAAAACCTTTGGCTGAACAAGCGCCCCAAACCATAGGTGAAGGTCATTCACATTGACCTTGTTTTAACAGGACTAAACACTAAAAACCTGCTGCTACTTTCATGGGCAGGCATATTATATATGGCAATAAGCCTTAAAATTAAGCAAAATCAAGTGGGAATCAATCAAGTCAGTTATCAGTTTAATATTTCATCAACAAAGTCAACAATACACTTAACAATTCAAGATTGTCACACATTCCGGTTCAGTTTAAAGAATTCTCTATCGGTATAGAATTAACTAGAACTACCACCGAAGGCGATGAATACCCCCGCTTAAATTCTAAGTCAAAGAAAGACCCATAACTCTGTAATAAATGAGGCAATCAACAATGAGTGATGTAGTGGGACATAAGGTCATCATTTGTTATGTGTATATGAAGTTTGGGAACAACCCATTCAAAACTGTTTGAGGAATGCAAGTAATAACAAGAGTCAATGACCTTGAAGCTCTACTGATAGCTTTTTGATACGAGATCAACATTCCTGTGAAGTCTCCTGAAAATCTGTCAAGTAGTTTCAGAGGAATATCACTACAAGTTTTTACTATATAACTCTATGTAAACAAAGATGGCCACTGGCAGCCATGTTTAATGTTGAATGAAAATAATTTTCAACACGGACCAACATCCATCATGCTGATCATTTTAGAAAAAGTCCCATTTCAAATATCACCAGGGAGGAGAAACGGGTTCATAAACGCTCTAGTTTATCGATTTATGTTGTCGCGCTAGAACGCCGCCATTTACTATTTTATTGATACAGGTAAATTGATCGTAAGCGCGTTACATTTGAAAAGTTAAAATTTCAGTCAACATCTCAAATTAGGCAGTTTTTACAGCCTCTTTTTTACGGCTTTCTGTTATAATCAACATCACAAAATTACCTACTTGACAAAGATAAATATGTCTACTATTCACTTTTTGTTATAATTAATGGCTTATATAACCCATACTTCGTATCTTGTTTGCAATAGCTCCACACCATTGTTAATTTGAACAAGAGGCCCAAGAGGGCCTGTGGACGCTCTACTGGCTAATATGGCTCTTATGACATCAATGAAGCGAGTGACTATCGTCTTAAAGAGGCAAAATATAGCATGTTTAACTATATCAAGAGCCATAACTCTGCCATTACTGGTCCGATCTGGCTGGTTTTCCAAGTTGGCCAGTAGAGATAATAAAAAAAAAATATCAAAAAAAAAATTATAAAAAAAAATAACAAAAAAAATAACAAACAAAAAAAAAAAATAACAAAAAAAAATTAAAAAAAAAAATTATAAAAAAAAATAATAATATATTTTTTTAATTAATTAAGGAATTAAATTTTTTAAAACAAGCATTGATGTAAAACTGTGACCCCCGGGGCGGGGCCAGATTGAACAAAATTGGTAAAGGACCATAAGCTTATAGCAACAGCAAAATATTAAACCTCTGGCTCTTGCAGTTTTCAGAGAAGAAGATTTTTTAAGTTTTTCCCTATACATGTCTATGTAAAACATGTGACCCTTGGGGCGGGGCCAAATGTGACCCCAGGGTCACCATTTAAACAAACTTGGTAAAGGACCATAAGCTTATAATAAATGTAAAATATCAAACCTCTGGCTCTTGTAGTTTCCGAGAAGAAGATTTTTAAAAAAATAATCCTATATGTCTATGTAAAACTGTGACCCTCGGGGCAGGGACAAATTTGACCCCAGGGTCACCATTTGAACAAACTTAGTAGAGGACCATAAGCTGATGCTATATGTAATACATGAGAGCTCTGTGCCATGTAGTTCCAGAGAAGATTTTTTTTCAGTTTTCCCCTATACAAGCCTATGTAAAACTGTGACCCCTGGGGTGGGGCCAAATGTGACCCCTGGGTCACCATTTGAACAAACTTGGTAGAAGACCACAAGCTTATAGCAAATGCAAAATATTAAACCTCTGGCTCTTGCAGTTTCAGAGAAGAAGATTTTTTAAGTTTTTCCCTATACATGTCTATGTAAAACATGTGACCCTTGGGGCGGGGCAAAATGTGACCCGAGGGTCACCATTTGAACAAACTTGGTAAAGGACCATAAGCTTATAGTAAATGCAAAATATCAAACCTCTGGCTGTTGTAGTTTCCGAGAAGAAGATTTTGTTAAAAAAAATCCTATATAAGTCTATGTAAAATTGTGACCCCCGGGGGATGGGGGGACAAATTTGACCCCAGGGTCACCATTGAACAAACTTAGTAGAGGACCATAAGCTGATGCTACATGTAATACATGAGAGCTCTGTGCCTTGTGGTTTCAGAGAAGAAGATTTTTTAAAGTTTTTTCCTATATGTCTATATGAAAAACATGCAAAACCTCAATATACAAACTTTGGACCCCCGGGGCACGGCCATTTTTGACCCCGGGGACTTTCTTTGAACAAACTTGATAGTCTAGGCGTTGGTGATCATTTTAAAAGAAAAACTGTTGAAATCTGTCCAGCGGTTCTGGAGAAGAAGATTTTTTAAGGTTTCGACTATATATGGTAATGGCAGCCATCTTGGATGTAGCGCTGACCTAATTTTAACAAATCTAAAAAGCATTCATCTAAGGATCATCCATGTGAAGTTTGGTCAAAATTAGCCAAGCGGTTTCTGAGGAGAAGTTGTTTGAAGAAAAGTTAACGGACGACAGACAGACGACAGGCAGACAGACGACGGACGACAGACAACACATCATCCCATAAGCTCTGCTGGCCCTTGGCCAGTAGAGCTAAAAATTAAAAATTTCAGCTGATATCTCAAAAGGCACATTTTTCATCACCACTTTTTAGGCTTTGTCTTATAATCACCACCATGAAATTACCTTCTTGACAAAGATAAATATGTCTACTATTCACTGTTTGTTATTATTAATGCCTAAATAACCCGTAGTCTCGTATCTCGTTTGCAATAGCTATACAGTGTTGCCATTTTTTATCTGGCGCAGACTGGCGCCATCTTTGTTACAAGGAACCGTCTGGTAAAATGTTTACATTTCGCACCTTTATTGAGTTTATAAGCGTAATAATTTATAAGAATTTGTCGTTTTTTTCACACACGCGCGATAAAACCGGGAGTAGTCATTTTCACGCAGTAGTGAAACACACGCGTGACAACATAAAACGGCAAAACGATCCGTTTCTTCTCCCTGTATACTTACTCCCTGATATCACTTATAGTTTTCAAGAAATAGTTGTTTTTTAAAACTCCATTTTTAGCTTTGGTGGCCATATTGAATTTTTGGTCAACCTGAAATTTTGCTAGGATCAACTTGATACCAAGTGCAACACTCCTGTGAAGTTTCATGAAAATCCGTCAAGTAGTTTCAGAGGAGTAGTCGCTACACGCTTTTACTATATAACTCTTATGTAAACAACGATGGCCACTGACGGCCATGTTCAAGGTTGAATACAAATGATTTTCGACAATGACCAACCTCATGTCATGCTGATTGTTTTAGAAGAAGTCCGATATCAATATAACTTATAGTTTTCAGGATTTTTTTTTTAAATCTATTTTTAGCCGCGTCGGACATCTTAAATTTACAGCAAACCTGAAATTTTGCTAGGATCAATTAGACATCAGGAGCAACATTTCTTATGAAGTTTCATGAAAATCCATCAAGTAGTTTCAGAGGAGTAGTCGCTACAATTTTTATTATACAATTCTATGTAAACAAGGATGGCCGCTGGCAGTGAGGTTAAATGTCGAATCAAAATAATTTTTGACACGGATCAACATCATCATGCTGATCATTTTAGAAAAAGTCCCATATCAAATATCACCTATAGTATTCAATAAATAGTGGCTACAAATTTGTTTTTTAGAACTCCATTTTTAGCCTTGGTGGCCATACTGAATTTTTGGTCAACCTGAAATTTTGCTAGGATCAACTTGATACCAAGTGCAACACTCCCATGAAATTTCATGAAAATTCATGAAAATCCGTCAAGTAGTTTCAGAGGAGTAGTCGCTACACACTTTTACTATATGACTGTATGTAAACAAAGATGGCCACTGGCGGCCATGTTTAAGGTTGAATCAAAATAATTTTCGACAAGGATCAACATCCTGTCATGCTGATCATTTTAGAAAAAGTCCCATATCAATATCACTTATAGTTTTCAATGAGTAGTTGCTACAAACTTGTTTTTTAAAAATCTATTTTAACTGTGGAGGCCATTATGAATTTCCGGCCGACCTGAAATTTTGCTAGGATCATTTAGACATCAGGAACAACATTCCTGTGAAGTTTCATACAAATCCGTCAAGTAGTTTCTGAGAAGTAATCGCTACAAGTTTTTACTATATAACTCTATGTAAACAAAGATGCCACTGCCAGCAATGTTTTACATCAAATCAAAACGGTTTTCGACAAGGACCAACATCTTGTCATGCTGATCATTTTAGAAAAAGTCCCATATCAATATCACTTGTAGTTTTCAAGAAGTAGTCGCTACAAACTTTGTTTTTTAAAAATCCATTTTTAGCTTTGGTGGCCATCTTGGATTTCACATCAACATGAATGAGACATCATGGGCAACATTTCTGTAAAGTTTCATGAAAATCCACCTAGTAGTTTCAGAGGAGTAGTCGCTAAAAAAAAGTTTACGGACAGATGGGCGATGGACACTGCACCACGGCATAAGCTCTGTGACGGGATGGGACATGACAAGAATGTGTGACGAAACGTTACGGACAGCACGATTCCTATATAGGGGTATAATGACAAAATCTGAGATAACTAGTATCAGAACCAGTATGCTACTCATGAAATATAACAGGTAAGACTTTTCGCACAGATACTGGTAGACAACCATATAACCTCCAAGTTATAATATTATCTACAAGAATTTTTACGAAAATACGTACAGTTACGGGGTCTTCCAGTGGTGTGTCTATCTCTGCCTGTTTTAGAAACACGTTGCCGCGGCACACTCGCCACAACATCCTCTCAAATGCAGGAATACGCTCTCGTAAAATCACACCAGCAACAAACCTGCAGACAAAATATTATTTGTTATATAACCTGAAGGACTCACAACACTATTATCTCCCTTGAATACTCCTGCCCTACAGATGAAGGAGGTAGATAAAAAAAAACAAGTTCGCTTTTCAACATTTTACAGGATACATTGATTTATCTTTACCAGGTTCTAAATCTACAGCATTTTAGGAAGAGATCACAGAAAAATGCATGTTGATATAAGATTTCTAGCTAATTCTGCCTCATTTTACACATCATGGGTCAAATCTCCACGGGGTTGTATTTTTATCTCAATTTTGATAGGTGTCACGCAAACATGAAATTAAAAAAAGTTCAATCTGGTAAATATTTGTTAAAAGTTAATAACATGCAGATATTGGATCAATGAAGAATTTAAGCATAAAACCATGTTGCAAAATCTTTTTTATCTCTATGCCACGAACAAAAACGTTACAATGGGACCCTATGGAAAATTAATTGTGGTGTGAGACGTGAAGACATAATATTCAATGTATTATTATCTGCATCCATCGGGGAAATAAATGCAATTGCCTCATCAAACATCAAATAATGCCCGAAGGGAAATAACTACAATTGCCTCATCACACATCAAATAATGCCCGAAGGCCCTTATGTTAAGCTGTGTGATGAGACAATTGCAGTTATTTTCCGATGAACGCAGATAAAAATGCATTAAACACTTATAATTGCAATTACTATCCTAAAAGTATTTATATTCTGAATTTATTAAAACAAGTATGGGTTACTGTTGTTTTTAGGCACACTCTATGAATGGCGGATGAAAGTAGTTCTTCGTACAGGTCATGAGCGTAGCTTAAATTGATCATGTGATCGTCCTTTAACCAATCACATTGTTTGTATTATCTAAATGTTCGAGTGACTGCAATTATTGTTATTTACCCTGCAGACAAAATGTTACTTGTTACATAACCTGCAGATGTAATATTATTTGTTACATAACCTGCAGATGTAATATTATTTGTTATGTATGATGCTTTAACTACAATTCATCATTAGAACCTATATAGCACTTTTCCCAGAATTGTCGACTTTCCTTACAGAGTTTTGTTTTCAACATATAAATCTGATAGTTTATGATTATAGATTTATTACGTCTGCTGTACAATATAATGTTAATTTTCATCTATATGTTTACAAGTCAAATTTGCTGTCATAGTAACCATGTAGTTCATGGAGCAGCATAAAATAGTACCGTAAGAAAGTGAAAATGATGCGCAGTTAACAAGTCACTGCATAAATATGAAATGTTTGGGATGGGACATCACTTTAATATTTGAAACCATCCACCCAATGTTCTTTTCACATTGTCCTAAAACAAAACGTTCTAAAACGAAATAGAACAAGAGGTCAATGACCTTGAAGCTATACTGACAGATTTTGATAGCCAGATCAGCCATGGGAACCTGTGAAGTTTTATGGAAATAAGACCAACACTTTCAGAGAAGTAGTCGCCACAAGTTTTTCCTATATCACTATGTAAACAAAGATGTTTGACAAAGATGTTTGACATAGAATAAAAATTAATTTTATTTAGGACCAACTACATGTCATGCCAGTCATTTTAGTAAAGGTTCCAAATCAATACCACTTATGACGTTTGAGAAGTAGTTGCCACAAACTTGTATTTAAGCCATGGCAACCATCTTGAATTTCTGGCCAACCTGAATTTTACTCGAGACTAACTGGACATCAAGACCAACATTCCTGTAAAGTTTTATGAAAGTCATTCTGGTAAAGGTACCAAACCGATACCACTTATGGTTTTAGAGAAGTAGACGGCACAAAACTTTATTTAAAATCTATTTTTAGCCATGGTAGCCATCTTGAATTTTAGGCCAACCTGATTTTTACTTAGGACCAACCAGACATCAAGAGCAACATTCCTATATTCCTGAACATTATGATTTATTATGCAACATTACCCATGCAACATTATAATCTCATTCAATTTTATCCTAGACTAAAGAATAAATTTTTTCCAGCTTATAAAAATGTCATAATGCTAACACAAATTTTAAGTATAAAGCTTACAACATAGCAGTGACGGCCATCTTGAATTTCCTACTGACAAGAATTTTTGCTAGGATCAACTAGACATCAACAGCAACATTCCTGTCAAGTTTCATGAAATTCCATCCACTTTCAGAGGAGTAGTCGCTACAAGTTTTTCCTATATAACTATGTAAACAAAGATGGCCACTGGTGGCCATGTTTGACATCCAATCAAAATGAGCTTTGGTCGTGGCAGTCATTTTGGTAAAGGTTCCAAATCAATATCACTTATGTTTTTTGAGAAGTAATCGCAACAAAATCGCATTTTTAAAATCTGTTTTCAGCCATGGCAGCCATCTTGAATTTCCGGCCGACCTGAATTTTCGCTAGGATCAACTAGACATCAACTAGACATCAAGAGCAACATTCCCGTGAAGTTTAATGAAAATCTGTCTAGTAGTTTCAGAGGAGTAGTCGCCACAAGTTTTCTTATATACCTCTATGTAAACAAAGATGGCTGCTGGCGGCCATGTTTGACAATGAATCGAAACGAATCTTGGTTAGAACCAAGTACATGTCACATCAGTCATTCTGGTAAAGGTACAAATCAATATCACTTATGTTTTTTGAAAAGTAGTCCCCACAAATTGCATTTTTAAAATCTATTTTTAGCCGTGGCGTCCAGCTTGAATTTCTGGCAGACCTGAATGTTTGCTATGATCAACTAGACATCAAGAGCAACATTCCATGGCATAAGCTCTGCTGATCAAAGATCAGTCGAGCTAAAAACATCAACAAATTTGATGTCATGTTAATAGCGCAATGTGCATACCTAGAAACTTAAGTCACTGCATTGGTACACATTTTGTGGATTTTTTTTGCTAGATGGCCAGAGGGATCTTATTTACCAGTAAAGGCACCAAGAAAAACTTTGCGGGTTGATTAAGTTATTCACTTCTGACTGATCAATTACACCAAATGGAGCCTAACTTGGATTTTAATGGGAATACATACAAATTAATCTTTTTTAGAGCTGATTTTATTACAAAAGTTTTTTTCCTTAATATATAATGGGCAAATTGAGTAACCCATAGAAGAACAAGCAACACTATAACAAATAACACAGTACATGAAATTGGAAGTCATATTAAAGGGACCTATGGCAATCTTGATTTTTTTAATCTCGTAGCATGCCATTAGTTTTTCTACTTAATTTTTCATAATCATTTTGAATATTTCAAAACAGAGTGTTTGCTCATAATACTTACACGAATATCTAAAATTATGACAGAAACTGAAGAAAAATTGAAAACTTCAAATAAATTATATTACCTTTTATTCAAACAGGTTTAGAGGTCAAAACTATACTGGATTAATTGATATGCATTTGATAAATACAAGATTGCCGTGTGTCCCTTTAATGCCACGTTTAGTGAACATTTTCCCTATTCACAACATACCCAAGTTTGAGAGCAGCTCCTGACCGGGCCAGATCCTCACCCAGAAGTACCACGTGTTCGTCCGTCACCATTGGCTCATGCATTGCCTGTATATTATGATGTTCAGCCTGGTAAATGTCATAAACAAACACATAAAAACATAACCCCACCCATGTGCAAACAAAGGAAAAATAGCTACACACAAAGTGAAAAACAAAAGTTTTACAACAGTAGTACAACAAGTGTTACAAACCAGAAGTCAGTTTTAAAGTACTGCATATATCCAAAGTGTAGAAACTTGCATACCGTATTTTCCCTAATAGCAGCGCCAAGGCGCTATGCAAAATACCAAGGGCGCATTTCTTATAAAATGGGGGAGATTTCTGGAAGCAAACGATTGTATTGTTAAACTTGAAGATCTTTATTATTATTATTTTTATTTTATTTTTTAATTTTCCTTTTTCATAAAGTTTTTTTTTTTTGAAAGGTGTGTTTGTGTGTGTTAGGGGAGGGAAATAAATAACCCTTTCCATGAAGTAATCATGCTGTAATGTTACTGTAGTGCCGGGCAATTTTCATGCAAATTGTGTACGGAACCCCGATGGGTATTTATATGGAAATAATTCAGACATTCCATTATTAGTTTAGTTGAAATGTGTTCTACTGCCTACCAACACAAAAAGGTTATATGGCGCTAACAGGAATAAACATTTTAGGGTAACTCTCCGTTAAAAGCAAGATATAAATATGTGAGATTAAAAATTATGCTTCTCATGAAGTCTGTGAAGTCGAACTCAAGAGTGTGATATTTAAACTTATGCTATGTAGCTGTAGAGCCAAACTCAAGAGTCTAGTTGTCTGATTTAAAATTATGGTATGAACTGCAAAAGATTACATTCACTTTATAAAAATAAACGAAGTTGAAAACGGGGGCATAAATCAGACAAGAAAGCCCTCATAATATGCACACTTCATGTCAATGCTGTGTACCAAGTTCCATTCTAATTGGATGGAAACTTAACGAGGAGTAAGCTGCATAAAACCGTGTAACAGACCAGAGATCAAAGAAGTATCTTTCGAGTATTTTCTATCTGAAAGCATATGTTGCAAATTTCTGCTTTATTATGTCTCTGAATAGACTGACTATTTCTATGTCCTTCTAAGATTTCTTTGAAAATTCAGACGACAAAAATGAGCTGTACAAGCATATGATACTGAGTGCACATGCATGGCAAGACGCTGAGCTGAAAATGATATAAAACACCATTCAACCAAACAATCAAAAGATTATATAATTATCTCGTCAAAATATTCATAATCTGTAAATAGCACAGAATCAAAATTATGTATTTAGCCTCAGCAGGAATTAGAACTTGAATTGCAACAATGCAAGATGGCTTCTCTACCTTGCCACCACAAAAGTTAGCTGTAAAGCCAAGTAACGCTCTTATAAACCAGATTACATACAACCCCACTGAGGTTTGCATGATATGTATGGTGCTTTTTATGCATTTTTTGGACAAGATAGAATAAGCAACAAGTGAACAGCAGAACGTCTAGATAGTGGCTAGAAATTATTAAATTAAACAAGTTCTAATAACAACATCTAAAGCTATACATCTATTTCTGAAATGATCCATGCTTAAACTAGAAAATGTGTCCAAAGGACCCGAATGCCCTGCCCTGCTTACAAAATGGAGTAAAAAAATGTTAGGTGTAATATTAAAAGGCAAGTTATATGGACCTGATTTGGGTAAGAACATAATGGTGCCTATAAATTAAGTGTGTATGAAGTTTGAATACTGTAAGGCTTTTGGTATGTGAGCAATTGACTTAATAAACGGCCAAGATGGCCCTGAATTGATTATCAAACTTCTTTAAAATGGTCATATACAATCTGTGCAAGTTTGCTTAAGATTGTTCAAAAAATGTGGCCTCTGTTGTGTTAACAACATTGATATAAACATACTGACAAAGTTTGTTAAAGATCAAATACAAAATAAAGGTGCTAGAGTGTAACCCCAGGGCAGAGCCGAGTGTAACCCCAGGGCAGAGCCAAATGTGACCCCAGGGCTACATGTAATATATGAGTGTGCCTTGTGGTTTCAGAGAAGATTTTTTAAGTGTTTCCCTATACAAGTCTATGTAAAACATGTGACCCCTGGGACGGAGCCAAATTTAAACAAGCTTGGTAAAGGACCATAAGCTTATAGTAAATGCAAAATATTAAACCTCTGGCTAATATAGTTTCGGAGAAGAATATCTAAAACTGTGACGCCTGGGACCGGGCCAAATTTGACCCCAGGGTCACCAAACTTGGTAGAGGACCATAAGCTGATGCTACTTGTAATATATTATGAGCTCTGTGCCTTGTGGCTTCAGAAAAGATTTTTTTTTGAATTTTTTCCTATATAAGTCTATGAAAAAAATACTATTTGATAGTCTAGGCATTGGCAATCATTTTAAAAGAAAAACTGTCGAAATCTGTCCAGCAATTTTTTAGGTTTCGACCATATATAGTAATGGCGGCCGTCTTGGATATTGCGCTGACCTAATGTTAACAAATCTAAACAAGAGGTCAATGACCTTGAAGCTCTACTGATTGATTTTGATTTCAGGAAGTAGTCGCTACAAACTTGTTTTTTGAAAATCTATTTTTAGCCGTGGCGGCCATCTTGAATTTCCGGCCGACCTGAAATTTTGCTAGGATCAATTAGATATCAAGAGCAACATTCCTGTAAAGTTTCATGAAAATCCGTCAAGTAGTTTCAGAGGAGTAGTCGCTACAAGTTTTCATTATATAACTCTATGTAAACAAAGTTGGCTGCTGACAGCCATGTTTAACATTGAATCAAAATAATGTTCGACTCGGATAACCATCATGTCATGCTGATCATTTTAGAAAAAGTCCCATATCAATATCTCTTATAGTTTTCAAGAAGTAGTCGCTACAAACTTATTTTTTAAAAATCTATTTTTAGCCATGACGGCAATCTTCAATTTCCGGCCGACCTGAAATTTTGCTAAGATCAATTAGACATCACATGAAAATCTGTCAAGTAGTTTCAGAGGAGTAGTCGCTACAAGTTTTCATTACATAACTCTATGTAAACAAAGATGGCCACTGGCAGCCATGTTTAACGTCGAATCAAAACAATGTTTGACTCGGATAACCGTCATGTCATGCTGATCATTTTAGAAAAAGTCCCATATCAATATCTCTTATAGTTTTCAAGAAGTAGTCGCTACAAACTTATCTATTTTAAATCTATTTTTAGCTGTGGTGGCCATCTTGAATTCCGGCAAGCCAGAAATCTTTCTAGGATCAACTAGACATCAAGAGCAACATTCCTGTGAAGTTTCATGAACATCCGTCAAGTAGTTTCCGGAGTAGTCGCTACAAGTTTTTACTATATAACTCTATGTAACCAAAGATGGCCACTGGCAGCCATGTTTAACGTTGAATCAAAATAATGTTCGACTCGGATCAACATCATGTCATGCTGATCATTTTAGAAAAAGTCCCATATCAATATCACTTATAGTTTTCAAGAAGTAGTCGCTACAAACTTATTTTTTTAAAATCTATTTTTAGCTCTGACGGCCATCTTGAACTGCTGGCAGATCTGAACTTTTGCTAGGATCAATTAGACATCAAGAGCAACATTCCTGTAAAGTTTCATGAAAATCCGCCAAGTAGTTTCGGAGGAGTAGTCGCTGCAAGTTTTTACTATATAACTCTATGTAAACAAAGATGGCCGCTGGCAGCCATGTTTAACGTCGAATCAAAACTATTTTTGACAAGGACCAACATCATGTCATGCTGATCATTTTAGAAAAAGTCCCATCTAAAAGTCCCATATCAATATCACTTATAGTTTTCAAGAAGTAGTCGCTACAAACTTGTATTTTAAAACTCTATTTTTAGCTTTGGCGGCCATCTTGGATTTCACATCAACATGAATTTTTGCTAGGATCAACCAGACTTTATGGGCAACATTTCTATAAGGTTTCATGAATATCAATTCAGTAGTTTCAGAGGAGTAGTCGCTACAAATAAAAGTTTACGGACAGACAGACGGACAGACAGACGACGGACGCCGCACCACGGCATAAGCTCTGCTGATCTCTGATCAGTCGAGCTAAAAACATTCATCTAAGGATCATGCATGTGAAGGTCGGTCAAAATTGGCCAAGCAATTTCTGAGCAGAAGTTGTTTGAAGCAAAAGTTAACAACGGACGACGGACGACGAGTGATCCCAATAGATCACCTTGAGCCTTATGTGAATTAACAAAGTGTAAAATGTAGGTCAAGGTCACTTATATTGACCTGATTTGGGAAGGAACATATTGCTGTCATACAGATGTAAGTGTGTATGAAGTTTAAAAGCTGTAATGCTTCTGCTATCAGAGTAATGGACATAATAAACTTGAATGTAAAACTTTAATATGAATTAACAAAGTGTAAAAAGTAGGTCAAGGTCGATTTGGGTAGGAACATATTGCTGTCATACAGATGTGTGTATGAAGTTTGGAAACTGTATGGCTTTTGGTATCTGAGAAACTGAATTAATAATAAAATTGAATGTAAAACTTCGATGTAAATTAACAAAGTGCCAAAGGTAGGTCAAGGTAATACATACTGACCATCTTTTCATTGAACATATCGCTGTCATGTAGTTATCACCATTTGTAAATTTTGAAAGCTCTAAGGCATCTGGTGTTGGAGAAATGGACTTAACTCACAACTTTGATGTAAAAAACTTGAATGAAAATCTTTGATTTTAATTAACAAAGTGTAAAAAGCAGGTCAAGGTCATTTCTATTGACCTGATTCAGGTAGGAATATATTGCTGCCATAGAGATGTGCCAAATAAATGTGTATGAAGTTTGAAAACAGTACGGCTTTTGGTATCTGAGAAATTGACTTGATAAAAAAAATGAATGTAAAAACGGGATGTCCGGACGGACAAGGGTAATACTATATGCCCGCACTACTTTCGTGGCGGAGCATAAAAAGCAACACAAATGATATTCAAGAAAGCCACACATGGAAAAAAGAACATGCTACAAAACGCCCATCCCAAAATCCCATAAGACTGTTTCTATGGAAATATTAATATGATGGGTATTTACCAAATTGAGGATTTCAAAAAATACAGATTAAATAAATACTGGGTACTAGCTCTCCCTGCAATATCAATCACTGCAAATGGGGCTATGTCCTACTTACAGCCCTTCAGACATACTTTATGTATGTATGTGAGGACTTATGGGGATTAACATTACTTTCAACAATATTTCAGTCATTTCACGATGGTGTCTACTTGTAGCAGTGAGCCCAATGCCCAACTTTATAGTGCTGTTACAATGGAATACCACACTGCACACATGACATGATAATCCACGCAATTACATTATTCTGACACCAGGCCATTACACAATTTGGTGACTTCTTCATTCCTTCTACCATTTTTCCTTCTACCATTTTGGCCACCTATTCACACAGACAGGACTGTCAATTATTTCTTTTACCACAGAGCGTGCTCCAGATAAGATGCGTATCTGCCTAATGACGCACATTTTTTCACCAAAAGCGCATGGCTACAAAAACGTATGGCTCCCCCACTCGACAGACATAATTGGCGACTCTAGGTCCAACCGTTCTCTATTGATCTGAGATCGTTTTGATATTCAATATCCATGTGACTGTATCTACTATTTCTGTACCAGTAATATCTACTGGTCATGACCAACCATCCTTCCAAGTTTGAGGACCCTAGGTCCAACCATTCTCTAGTTATTGATCGGACATGGTTTTGTTATTGATCGGTGATCGTTTTGATAGTCAAGGTCACTGCAGCCTTGACCTTTGACCTAGTGACCCCAAAATCAATAGGGGTCATCTACTTGTCATGACCAACCATCTAGGGTCCTACCATTGTGTAGTTATTGATCGGACATCTTTTTGATAGTCAATGTCACCGCGACCTTGACCTTTGACCTAGTGATCCCAAAATCAATAGGGGTCATGACCAACCATCCTTCCAAGTTTGAGGACCCTAGGTCCAACCATTCTCTAGTTATTGATCGGACATCGTTTGTGACACAGAAAGCACAAAATCAACATGGCTCCCCTACCACACTTTGTGCGGGGGAGCCATAATTAAAATTAATAAATCGCCGATAAATATTGGTTCTGAGTGAGAACCAAATTCCCAGGTACACACTTAACAGCTTAATGCTTTGTCCAAAAACTTGTTTTTAAGAATACCAAATTTGTAAATGTAATTTTTTTTTCTTTCTCCAAATTGTTCTGAAAGTTTATCTGGAGCACTGTACCATTTTGTGACCAACCATCCGGTGACGTCTCCATTCGTTCTACCATTCGGTGACCTATTCACACATGCTGGGCTGTACATTATTCTTTCTACTATCTGGTGACCAAACATTTGGTGACGTCTCCATTCCTTCTTCACACAGCTTAAAGGACTGTACAAGCATTAAATGTTAATTTTAACTTGCACTTACCTCATCAAAGAATGTCTGTGTCTTGCGCAGTATATGCTTGAGCTCTGTCAACTCCAGGAAGTTCTTCTTTAGTGCCTCCGTATTAGCGTTAACATCATTCATCTCACCTTCCAGCTTCTCAAATGTTGCCTGAAACACAGCCACAAATATAAGGGTAATTGATTGGACTGTTTTCATGTGGATAATACATTGTTGCATACCGGATAAGGCTATCTAAGTTTAACATGGGAAAGGAAAGTCTGATCTTTATGGGTAAAGATTAATGTCTCGGTATATAGAAAAACATTAGTAGCTGGTGGCGTCAACGAACAACATGTTTCTGATATGCAAGAAAAAGAATCTATCATGGGTATTTGGTTTAGATAAAAACACTTATACCGAGGGTTGGTATTCCCTATCAGAGCCTCGGTTCAGATTAAAACACTTATACTGAGGGTTGGAATTCCCTATCTTCACTGGATGCCCGTGTTATATTGTTGGTTATTTAGTGGCACAAAGGAAGGAATCGAGCAGGGAATCACCCAATGATTTCACCATTGGGTGATAGATGATTTCACCATTGGAGATAGATAATTTCACCATTGGAGATAGATGATTTCACCATTGGAGATAGATAATTTCACCATTGGAGATAGATGATTTCACCATTGGAGATAGATAATTTCACCATTGGAGATAGATGATTTCACCATTGGAGATAGATAATTTCACCATTGGAGATACCATTGGAGATAGATGATTTCACCATTGGAGATAGATAATTTCACCATTGGAGATAGATAATTTCACCATTGGAGATAGATAATTTCACCATGGAGATAGATAATTTCACCATTGGAGATAGATAATTTTATATGGAAGACATATAAAGTCCCTATCCCACCAACAACAGGCAAATTGTATAACAGACGCAAACTGTTTCTAAGCCTACTAACTATAAGGTATGGATGTAATTTAAATATGTTGCGAATCCGAACTCTATCACTATAAGATTAATGCCTTAACCGGCCTGGTAAAACTTAATTGCCAAAGTGTCGAATAATAAAGATTACGAAAATTTATGTGTGGCGGAAAATTCTAGCGGCAGAGGGTCGATCGTGTGCACACCAAAACAACCAGGTCTACATTTTGGTCCTAAAGGAGCAATCCCTATGGAAAACCGAAGGCGACAAATTGGTTGGACAAATTGATTGAAAAACTGGAAATAAATATGTCATTCAAAATTGTGTTGTAATAGCGAAGTTGCTTCCCTTGCTCTGCGATTGGTACTTGAGAACTGGGTTCTTGCTTGGAAAAGTCTTAGCGCTAGGCATACCCATGTAATCTCAAGATTTGGCTTTTTCTCTATTAAAGTGTACATGATCACCTGGCATTTAAGAGGTGTACCTTTCGTAAAATGGGTACCTGACCTATGTTGCGTAAAATGGCGTATGTTGCGTAAAATGCGTATCAGGATATGGGTACCCGGCATATGTTGCGTAAAATCTGTATCAGACATAAATATATTTATTATTGTTTATGGTTATAATTTTTTGTACGTGATTTTAGATCACGTCTGTAAAGATAATATAGCTTTAAGTATATTATCTGGTTCCGACTAGTTTTTACCTGTTTTACCAGGTAAAAATAGTCGTGTATCTCACTTATGCACGTGCAAAGTGAGTACACATTGTACATATACTGAAATTGAACTACGTTCAATCATTCGAGATATGACAGGCAAAGTAGCGTGTAGCAGTTTACAACGTTTTGAATTACGTGCATTCTTGGGCGTTTCCTATGGAGTCGGAACAGGGACAATCAACTCGGGACCACGAGGAAGCTTCTGGGACTTCAGTGCAAAACAGAGGTATATCCCCGGGGGACGCGACCAATTACGAAGCATTTCAGGCTTTCGGTTTATTCAGAGAATATCTTGATGTACAATTAAGGCTTGGAAGGCTTAGTGAATAAACTCCCAGAGGGCTTTGCCGATAAAAGTGCTTTAGAATTGGTAGGGAAGTTGAAAAAACGAAATAAACTGATTAAGGTCGCAGATGGTTCTCCCGGGGGCTGGAACACTGTTAAAGAATACGAGCAACCCAGTCTGTGCGGTAGTGATAGCGAAGATGAAAAGAAGCTCAAACAGGCTGAATTTAGAGCAGTCAAAAAGAGATAACTAGCATTTCCAAGCCTTCATCCACAGTATCGTCATCTAAACAAGTTGCTTACGACAATTCTCCTTATTTCATGCCTCCTGCAACAAACCCTCAAACAATGGCGGCGTACACACAGTTCAGAGGCCTTACAACACAGGGAGACAAGGGAGGGAACTTTGCTTTTCATGGACCACGTTCAACACGTTACCAAGAAATCTGTAATGCGTGTGGCGTCAGGGGACATTATCGACACGAGTGTCCGAAATACTACCCCAACACAAACTAACAGCGCCAGCAGTTCAAGAGAGAACATCCAGCTCGGGACCAGGATTCAGCAGGACAGATACATGATAAGTATTTTATTAATACTTTTTCACATTCATGTGAATTTCCGCCCGAGACATATTCGTGGCATAAAGAAAACATATGATTTTGGCTGCGAAGCTGTAGATGCTTTCACACAGAATTGGGGGAAAGTAAATAACTGGTTAGTACCACCGATTTGTCTAGTAAATAGAACAATCTCGCATCTGTTGGCATGTAACGGTCACGGGACACTAATAGTTCCAAAATGGCCAAGCGCCGCTCTGTGGCCTATTATATTCGATAAAGATTATATCAAAAGACCATTCGTAATAGATGTGCTAGAATTTAAAGAGGGCAAAATTATTTTTTTTGTACAGGGTAAATGCAAAAAATGTATTTTCGGCACAGAGAAATTCAATAGTAAAGTGCTGGCAATTCGCCTTTAAAATCCCATAAAGTAACGGATGCTACTTATTGTGGCATGTACAGAACACTGCAGGTGTGATCGATGAAATAAAATCGATCAGGGGGAGAGGCAGATCCTTATATGAGAAGGTGTTATATGAAGAGTTGTAGCAGTATGCTCCTTTCGAAGATATATATATATATGCTGTATATATGTTTTAACCGGTTGCATGCTGCATGCCTCGCGGTTACCGTGGTGCATGGATATATATTAGAATGTAAGGCATACCTTACAGTAGACCTAGCGAGAATAGATGCGGATGGCCTAGTTGTTTTTGTAAACAATTGACTAATGTTTTAACCGGTAGCATGCTGCATGCCTCGCGGTTACCGTGGAGCACGGATATGTATTAGAATGTAAGGTATACCTTACAGTAGACCTAGCGAGAATAGATGCGAATGGCCTAGTTGTTTTTGTAAACAATTGACTAACGTTTTAACCGGTAGCATGCTGTATGCCTCACGGTTACCGTGGTGCACGGATATGTACTAGAATGTAAGGTATACCTTACAGTAGACCTAGCGAGAATAGATGCGAATGGCCTAGTTGTTTTTGTAAACAATTGACTAACGTTTTAACCGGTAGCATGCTGCATGCCTCGCGGTTACCGTGGAGCATGGATATGTATTAGAATGTAAGGTATACCTTACAGTAGACCTAGCGAGAATAGATGCGAATGGCCTAGTTGTTTTTGTAAACAATTGACTAATATGTTCCTTATGTATGAACATGGCAGTATTAAGAATTATTAAGCTCAATAAATTAAGAATATTCAGTTGGAGAATAGTCGTGTATTTTTATTATTAAGGTATAGCATAGGTTAAAGCGATTGCAGTCTTCATGCTTAGTTGGTTCCTTGTGTGTAAGGAATGTTGATCTAAGAACATAGGGTTTTTGTTGACGGATAACTTTACTGTCGATGGAGGTGCTAATGGTGCTAAACGGAACATGTTTCTGTGCTGCAAGAAGGCCAGTGTTGTATGGTGATAATGCTTTTTGTTGACCGCTGTGATAGAAATTATATGTAGGTTAATAAATCGTTAGCGTGCTTCAAGGGACACAGTGTCGGTGGTGCACGGGTTCCTTGCAATGATGTTTAATAGCACAGATCGACATTGACGTCACACAATAACATTATTAGTTTCACTAAAAAATCGTGCCATTGAACAAAAGAAGCAAAATCAAAATTCAATAGATTCCCGGTCTGGTTTCGGACAAAATCATACATATGTGTACGAATGAAATCTATTTTGTAGCAATTTTAAGCAATCTTGATCAGTGTAATTTGTATTGGATAAAAGGATGAATGGTGATATCTGTATGTTTTGTTGATAAAAACATATATACTGGGAAAAGGTGTACATATTTCTTATACTAGAGTTAGGGAAATTTTGTTAGAAAAGCTCGAGTTAATTGGCTTAGATAAATCCAAATTTGGATTACATAGTCTTCGATCCGGAGCTGCATCTTGAGCAGCTCGTCAAGGGTTAAGTGATAGATTGTTTAAAAAACATGGTCGTTGGAAATCAGAAAATGCTAAGGATGAGTATGTAAGGGTAAACGATGAAATCAAGAGAGCAGTAACGTGGAATTTAGGAATTTGATTTATAAATATACCATCATTTCCCGAACTTTTTCTGGTCGAATTATATGCTATGTCTGTGCATATCGCTACCTATACTGTGTTTATTTGTTATTTATGTCATAAATTATAGGCATATAAATTATTGCAATAATGATTAATAAATAATTTATGTTTGGCTGAATGAAATGAAAGAAAACATAAGATGTTTTATTCAGTGAATACATGTACAATTAAATTATTTGCCCTGCCTGGTGTGCTCATGTGTCGACCCTCGGCTGTCGGAATTTGTCTCAGTCCGGTGCCATTTCCAAGTGGCGGAACTGGGCGAGATTAAGTACGCTGCGGCCGTTGTACTTATCTCTTTTTATTTTGTGGTATATAACTTGAAAATCTAGTCGTATTGAAAAATAACAATCTAGTCAAGAGAGTCGGTTGTTGTTTCTTTTATTTAGCCCAAGTAATTGTTTCAATAAGCGAGTCATAAAATAATGAGTTTCCAGCTCTTTCTTCATTTAACGCATATGAAATTACGGGTATTTTAAGTCCCGTGAATAAACCTAGACTTTTAATCAGCACATATATGCATTATTTTCATACTATTTTAAACACTTATTTTCTGATACTGTGAAATCATTTTATTTCGTCGGGATTAAATTTCGCGATTCTTTCCAAAAAGACAGTTTCGAGGGGACGTAATTTCGCGCATTTCTGATTTTGTAAAAAAATAAAATCTGTAAAAAAATGACTATGTTGAAACGCATTATTGATAAATTTTGACCCAGATTTGTAAGTGTAAAAACGTCCCCAGGCTACATATTGACAGAGCTGTCTGGCGATTACATCAGACCTGTCCTAATAAACAATTATACTCGATCACACAACACTGAACACACTTACTCGGCCGGTGATGTGGTGTGATCCCCGGTTGTTTGTTTTTATTTTTTACCCTGTCTGACACCATTGTTTGTTTGGGAAGAAAATGGCGGGCACCTGCGTCGATGTGTGTCAAATCTCTGTGATTTGATTGGCTAATAGCTATAATTAATATGAATATTTACTAATACTAATGAATATTTATGAGTGGCGATACGTCAATTAAAAGGTGTTAAAAAGGTAATTGAAACACGTTAAGTTGTTTTGATTGCATGATGTTTACATGTGCTGATTTCAAAATGTAGTGTGCTTGCATCTGTGTGTCGTACTGTATTGTGTTTTAAATGTTGCTATGTTGACGTGTGTTTTGTTTGTTGCTAGTATTTTTTTTTTTTTGATTAAATATATAAAAATCTGTACGTGTTCAATTTATTGAAAATACCTCCAAGTATTTCACTTTGCAAAGTAAATTGCCGACCACTAAAGGTCAGTACTCTGTAGATGATGACAACGATAACAAACTTAGATATCATTCGTGAATGAATTATTAGTCTGCTTGCGTAAACAGGTGTGTCAACACATCGGCATAATACTAGTATTGGCATTGAAAAGATTCAAACAAACAAGCAAGTTTTTATTTTTATTATCATATAAATAATTATATAATTATTCAATGCATACATACTTATAAAACTTTTATCTGCAACAAACAACCCGGTTCAATAAGTATTAAACTGATGTTAATATTCCAAACTGATTGATAAAACTGCAATACATTACCGATCGGTAACAATGTTTTAAGCCTTTTTCGTACACATACTACTTAATTCAAACCCTGGACATTTATAATCGTGGGGATTTGATTTCGTGGTATGGGTCAACCACGAAATACGCGAAATTAAATCCCCCACAAAATATAATGATTTCACAGTATCTATATTTTGTTAATTAAAATATTTTCTAATACAACCATGCAATTCAATTATCAATTAACATTTTATCATCAAACATTTTCTGATATCTATATTTTTTTAATTAAAATATTTTCTAATACAACCATGCAATTCAATTATCAATTTTAATCCTTAACGGAGTAATAAAACGTAATGATCAAAATGACAATCTGAGATTTTAGACATAATAATTATTATTGTCTCAAATTATATCAAAAGTATATGGGTTTTTAATTGAAAAGATCTTATTTCTCAAACCGCAAACTGCCATGATAATTATTAATATATATATTTCAGCCTGGCACTGATTACTTGCGTGGCACTGATTACTTTCGCTTTTCACAACTCATGATAGCTGAAAATATGGAATTTATACCTTAAAGCTATGTAAACTTTACATCCTCATGTGGGAATACTGATTATTTTTTTGATAGCTGAAAATATGGAATTTATACCTTAAAGCTATGTAACCTTTACATCCTCATGTGTGAATACTGATTATTTTTTTGCAACTTCAACGTTTCTGATACACAATCAGGTCATTGATTTGAAATGAAATTCAGTTGAATTTTCGGAAGACTCTACAAATATGTGCCTACAAAACAAAAACAAGAGGGCCAAATGGCCCTAAATCGATCACCTGAGGATCTTTGCAATGATGAAACAAGAGGCCCAAGAGGGCCTGTGGACGCTCTACTGGCTAAAGATAAAGTTTATGCACAAGGGGCCATAACTCTTTTAAATATCGTTCAACCAGAACATGGTGATGACATAGGCAACTAGGCTTGGTACTGATTGTCCCTGACAAGTTCCATTGAAATCCAGCCAGAGATTCAGGAAAACTAGTCTGTACAAAGTTAGTGTATTAAAACTTTTAAAGGGCCATAACTCTGCCAAAATTCATTCAACCAGAACATGGCAATGATAGTTGCAACTAGGCTTGGTACTGATCATCCCCATCAAGATTCGTTAAAATCCAGTAAGGAGTTCAGAACAGACTAATCTGGTTTCTCTATTAAAACCTATAAAGGGCCATAACTCTGACAAAAATCATTCAACCCGCATATGGCGATGATATGCAAAACTAGGCTTAACTAGTGACCTAGTTTTTGACCCCATACCCATTTTCGAACTTGACCAAAATATAATTAAGACAACATTTCGACAAAGTTTCATCAAGATCGGGTCAAAAATATGGCCTCTAGAGTGTACTAGTGACCTAGTTTTTGACCCTGTGTGACCCTGTGTGACCCATTTTCGAACTTTAGCAAGCTATAATTGAGACAAATATTCTGACAAAATTGCATGAAGATCGGGTCAAAAATATGGCCTCTAGAGTGTACACACGGTTTTTCCAAAGTTTGACCTAGTGACCTAGTTTTTAACACCATGTGACCCATTTTTGAACTTGACCAAGATATAATTAAGACAAACATTTTGACAAAGAGTGTACACAAGGTTTTTCCAATATTTGACCTAGTGACCTAGTTTTTAACCCCATGTGACCCATTTTCAAACTTGACCAAGATATAATTAAGACAAACATTCTGACAAAGTTGCATCAAGCTCGGGTCAAAAATATGGCCTCTAGAGTGTACACAAGGTGTTTCCAATATTTGACCTAGTGACCTAGTTTTTAACTTCATGTGACCCATTTCCGAACTTGATCAAGATATAATTAAGATAAACAATTTGACAAAATTTCATCAAGATTGGGTAAAAAATATGACCTATAGAGTGTACACAAGTTTTTTCAAGTATTTGACCTAGTGACCTAGTTTTTGACCCCACATGACCCATTTTTGAACTTGACCGAGATTTCATTGAGACAAACATTCTGACAAAGTTTCATCAAGATCGGGTCAAAAATATGGCCTCTAGAGTGTACACACGGTTTTTCCAAAGTTTGACCTAGTGATCTAGTTTTTAACACCATGTGACCCATTTTTGAACTTGACCAAGATATAATTAAGACAAACATTTTGACAAAGCTTCATCAAGATTGGGTCAGAAATACGGCTTCTAGAGTGTACACAAGGTTTTTCAAGTATTTGACCTAGTGACCTAGTTTTTAACCCCATGTGACCCATTTTCAAACTTGACCAAGATATAATTAAGACAAACATTCTGACAAAGTTGCATCAAGCTCGGGTCAAAAATATGGCCTCTAGAGTGTACATAAGGTTTTTCCAATATTTGACCTAGTGACCTAGTTTTTGACCCCACATGACCCATTTTCGAACTTGACCGAGATTTCATTGAGACAAACAATTAAGATAAAACATTCTGACAAAGTTGCATCAAGCTCGGGTCAAAAATATGGCCTCTAGAGTGTACACAAGGTTTTTCCAATATTTGACCTAGTGACCTAGTTTTTAACTTCATGTGACCCATTTTCGAACTTGACCGAGATTTCATTGAGACAAACATTCTGACAAAGTTTCATCAAGATCGGGTCAAAAATATGGCCTCTAGAGTGTACACACGGTTTTTCCAAAGTTTGACCTAGTGACCTAGTTTTTAACACCATGTGACCCATTTTTGAACTTGACCAAGATATAATTAAGACAAACATTTTGACAAAGAGTGTACACAAGGTTTTTCCAATATTTGACCTAGTGACCTAGTTTTTAACCCCATGTGACCCATTTTCAAACTTGACCAAGATATAATTAAGACAAACATTCTGACAAAGTTGCATCAAGCTCGGGTCAAAAATATGGCCTCTAGAGTGTACACAAGGTTTTTCCAATATTTGACCTAGTGACCTAGTTTTTAACTTCATGTGACCCATTTCCGAACTTGATCAAGATATAATTAAGATAAACAATTTGACAAAATTTCATCAAGATTGGGTAAAAAATATGACCTCTAGAGTGTACACAAGTTTTTTCAAGTATTTGACCTAGTGACCTAGTTTTTGAGCCCACATGACCCATTTTTGAACTTGACCGAGATTTCATTGAGACAAACATTCTGACAAAGTTTCATCAAAATCGGGTCAAAAATATGGCCTCTAGAGTGTACACACGGTTTTTCCAAATATTGACCTAGTGATCTAGTTTTTAACACCATGTGACCCATTTTTGAACTTGACCAAGATATAATTAAGACAAATATTTTGACAAAGCTTCATCAAGATTGGGTGAGAAATACGGCTTCTAGAGTGTTCACAAGGTTTTTCAAGTATTTGACCTAGTGACCTAGTTTTTAACCCCATGTGACCCATTTTCAAACTTGACCAAGATATAATTAAGACAAACATTCTGACAAAGTTGCATCAAGCTCGGGTCAAAAATATGGCCTCTAGAGTGTACATAAGGTTTTTCCAATATTTGACCTAGTGACCTAGTTTTTGACCACATGACCCATTTTCGAACTTGACCGAGATTTCATTGAGACAAACAATTAAGATAAACATTCTGACAAAGTTGCATCAAGCTCGGGTCAAAAATATGGCCTCTAGAGTGTACACAAGGTTTTTCCAATATTTGACCTAGTGACCTAGTTTTTAACTTCATGTGACCCATTTTCGTACTTGACCGAGATTTCATTGAGACAAACATTCTGACAAAGTTTCATCAAGATCGGGTCAAATATATGGCCTCTAGAGTGTACACACGGTTTTTCCAAAGTTTGACCTAGTGACCTAGTTTTTAACACCATGTGACCCATTTTTGAACTTGACCAAGATATAATTAAGACAAACATTTTGACAAAGTTTCATCAAGATTGGTTCAGAAATACGGCTTCTAGAGTGTACACAAGGTTTTTCCAATATTTGACCTAGTGACCTAGTTTTTAACTTCATTTGACCCATTTCCGAACTTGATCAAGATATAATTAAGATAAACAATTTGACAAAATTTCATCAAGATTGGGTAAAAAATATGACCTCTAGAGTGTACACAAGTCTTTTCAAGTATTTGACCTAGTGACCTAGTTTTTGAGCCCACATGACCCATTTTTGAACTTGACCGAGATTTCATTGAGACAAACATTCTGACAAAGTTTCATCAAAATCGGGTCAAAAATATGGCCTCTAGAGTGTACACACGGTTTTTCCAAATATTGACCTAGTGATCTAGTTTTTAACACCATGTGACCCATTTTTGAACTTGACCAAGATATAATTAAGACAAATATTTTGACAAAGCTTCATCAAGATTGGGTCAGAAATACGGCTTCTAGAGTGTTCACAAGGTTTTTCAAGTATTTGACCTAGTGACCTAGTTTTTAACCCCATGTGACCCATTTTCAAACTTGACCAAGATATAATTAAGACAAACATTCTGACAAAGTTGCATCAAGCTCGGGTCAAAAATATGGCCTCTAGAGTGTACATAAGGTTTTTCCAATATTTGACCTAGTGACCTAGTTTTTGACCACATGACCCATTTTCGAACTTGACCGAGATTTCATTGAGACAAACAATTAAGATAAACATTCTGACAAAGTTGCATCAAGCTCGGGTCAAAAATATGGCCTCTAGAGTGTACACAAGGTTTTTCCAATATTTGACCTAGTGACCTAGTTTTTAACTTCATGTGACCCATTTTCGTACTTGACCGAGATTTCATTGAGACAAACATTCTGACAAAGTTTCATCAAGATCGGGTCAAATATATGGCCTCTAGAGTGTACACACGGTTTTTCCAAAGTTTGACCTAGTGACCTAGTTTTTAACACCATGTGACCCATTTTTGAACTTGACCAAGATATAATTAAGACAAACATTTTGACAAAGTTTCATCAAGATTGGTTCAGAAATACGGCTTCTAGAGTGTACACAAGGTTTTTCCAATATTTGACCTAGTGACCTAGTTTTTAACTTCATGTGACCCATTTTCGAACTTGACCGAGATTTCATTGAGACAAACATTCTGACAAAGTTTCATCAAGATCGGGTCAAAAATATGGCCTCTAGAGTGTACACACGGTTTTTCCAAAGTTTGACCTAGTGACCTAGTTTTTAAAACCATGTGACCCATTTTTGAACTTGACCAAGATATAATTAAGACAAACATTTTGACAAAGTTGCATCAAGCTTGGGTCAAAAATATGGCCTCTAGAGTGTACACAAGGTTTTTCCAATATTTGACCTAGTGACCTAGTTTTTGACCCCACATGACCCATTTTCGAACTTGACCGAGATTTCATTGAGACAAACATTCTGACAAAGTTTCATGATGATTGCATCAGAAATGTGGCCTCTAGAGTGTACACAAGCAAAAGTTAACGGACGGACGACGGACGGACGACGGACGACGGACGGACGACGGACGACGGACGACGGAAGACGGACAACACACCATCCCATAAGCTCTGCTGGCCCTTGGCCAGTAGAGCTAAAAACTGTCCTCTCGCAAATGTTCATTGAAGATGTTTTTAAGTCTTTCCTTATATAAGTCTATGTAAAAACATGCAAAATCTCTTCATACAATCTTTGGACCCAGGGTTGTAGCCATCTTTGAGCATAGGGACTTCAAATGAGCAAACTTGACAGACGATAGACGGTTAGCGATCATTAATAATAATAAAGAACAAGAGAGCAAGAGGGCATGTGGATGCTCTACAAGCTAAAATGGCTCTTATATCAAGGGGTTTCATCATTAAATTCCTTTCAATACCTTTTTACAAGTGCAAAACACAACAACACCCTCAACTGAAATTTAAACCCACAACTCCATGCTAACAATTTAAAAGAAGTTTTTTAAGTTTTTCCTATATAAGAGGATCCCAAAGGGGTTTTGCTTGAAAACGTGATCGGGGTGTTTTTAAAAACGTGACACGTGAAACAAACAATATTTTTGCGTGATTGCGTGAAAATTATATCAGCGTGATCCGTGATTTTGGTCTTGGTAAAACGTGATCGCGTGATATGGTGACGTGAAACGTGAATTTTTAGTCCTTTTCAGTCTTTTTAGTGTCCCTCCTCCTCCCAGGTATGTTAAATGCTCTCTTTTTGTCATAACTTTTATACCACATGAGATGCCAGAATGCTGTTGTCAATTTGAAAGCCTCAGAATACATCTGACGGCTCAAGTTTGTGTGTGATTGTGTGTGGTTTTGTTTTGTTGTTTTTTTGTTGTTGTTGCAACCCACACATTGTACTAGAGAAGCTCGAGCCTATAGCGCTTCACGTCTGCTCATCCACATTTAACGTGAAATGTGAAAGTTCTGCTATTTTCACGTGAAGACGTGATCCTTGTTTTTATTTTACGTGATCACGTGAACACAACCCCCCTTTGGGACCCTTATATAACTCTATATGTAAAACATGCAAACATTTTATATAGAAACTTTGGAAAAATTAACAAAAGAAAAAACGCATCCAAAGCCCTAGCTTCCCAGCATACAAGAAGTAATTCAAAGATTTTTCTATGTGGCCATCTTGGATGTCACTTAACTTATTTTAACAAATTTGAAAAATATTCATCAAAGGACCTTTGGTCAAAATTGACCAAGCTGTTTCTGAGAAGACGACTTTTTGAAGATTATCCCTATATAAGTCTATGTAAAACGTGTGATCCCTGGGGCAGGGCCAAATGTGACCCCAGGATCACCATTTGAACAAGCTTGGTAGAGGACCATAAGCTTATAGTAAATGTAAAACATCTAGCTCTTGTAGTTTCAGAAGAATATTTTTTAAGTATTTCCCTATACAAGTCTATGTAAAACATTTGATCCCTGGGTAGGGGCCAAATGTGACCCAAGGGCCAAAAGTGACCCAAGGGTCACCATTTGTAAAAACTTGGTAGAGGACCATAAGTCTATAGCAAACGCAAAACATTAAACCTCTGGCTCTTGTAATTTCAGAGAAGAAGATTTTTTCAGTTTTCCCTATATAAGCCTATGTAAAACATGCAAAATCTGTATTTATTCTGTACCAACTTTAGAAAAATTAAACAAAAGAAAAACAGGAAACAATAATAACAAGAGGTCCAAGATGGCCCTAAATCGATCACCTGAGTACTGGCACATTGTCAAACTTCTTCGAAATCTTATGGTCATATACAATATGTGCACGTTTGGTTAAGGTTGTTCAAGAAATGTGAGCTCTTTTGTGTATAACAACACTGATATAAAGACACTGACAAAGTTTGGTAAATATCAAATACAAAATGAAGGTGTTAGAGTGTAACACCTTGGGCAGGGTCAAATGTGACCCCAGGGCTACATGTAATATATGAGATCTTTGTGGTTTCAGAGAAGAAGATTTTTTAAGTTTTTCCCTATACAAATCTAGGTAAAACATGAACCCTGGAGCGGAGCCAAATGTGACCCCACGGTTACCATTTGAACAAACTTGCTAAAGGACCATAAGAGTATAGTAAATGCAAAATATTAAACCTATGGCTCTTGTAGTCAAGAGAAGAAGACTTTAATGTGTTTCCTATATAAGTCTATGTAAAACTGTGACCCACCGGGTGGCCAAATGGGACGCTAGGGTCACCATTTGAACAAACTTGGTAAAGGACCATAAGCTTATAGTAAATGCAAAATATCAAACCTCTGGCTCTTGTAGTTTCCGAGAAGAAGATTTAAAAAAAAAAAATCTTATAAAAGTCTATGTAAAACTGTGACCACCGGAGCGCGGACAAATTTGACCCCAGGGTCACCATTTGAACAAACTTAGTAGAGGACCAAAAGCTGATGCTACATGTAATACATGAGAGCTCTGTGCCATGTGGTTCCAGAAGAAGATTTTTTTCAGTTTTTCCCTATACATGTCTATGTAAAACATGTGACCCTTGGGGTGGGGTCAAATGTGACCCGAGGGTCACCATTTGAACAAACTTCTGTGTAAAACTGTGACCCCCGTGGTGGGAACAAATTTGACCCCAGGGTCACCATTTGAACAAACTTAGTAGGGGACCATAAGCTGATGCTACATGTAATACAAGAGAGCTCTGTGCCTTGTGGTTTCAGAGAAGAAGATTTTTTAATTTTTTTTCCTGTATGTCTCTATGAAAAACATGCAAAATCTCATTATACAAACTCTATTTGTTGTTTTGGAGTAAATACCAGTAAAAGATTTCGTTCATAGAGAAGTGAGCAAACTTTATATAAAAAATATAAAAGTTTAATCTCTTCGAGTTAAAATAAAATCTGTTATTGACATCAAAACATCACATACTTTGTATGCCTTAAAGTCAAAGTTAATGCAGACATTAAAATTTGTTTGATGACACTGTCTGATTTGGTCTGATTTGCTGTTTTTAACTGACCAAAACTTTTAAAATACTTGACCGATTTCAATAAATTACAACTCATTTTCTTAACAGACTTCCCCAGTTGAATGAGACTGATTTACCTCATTTCCATTTACACTTTCATCCGTTGGATGGGAACGTAAACCGGGCGGTCCGTGTATCGGTCTATCTTCCGAGCACGTTAAAGAACCTATTCGATAAAAAGAGTAGGGCACGGTTCCCGGATTCCTATGTATCCTTCCCCTCTCTCTGGGGCGGCTCTAAATAACCTATATTGTGTTGATGTGCCGACAACATTCCATTCCATTTAAAATTACTTGGTTTCTTTTCGCTTAGGAATTATGTTAAATTCACAACATCTATGTGCATCACAATATCTATGTTCATCTTTTCAGATGATATTAACAATTAACGCAGGAGAACATTCAAAACGCTGTAATCACACTTTATTTTTACAGGAAAGAAATATACAATCTTGATGAAAACCTCAATTGCCAGTTTTATTGTCAATAAGGTAAATGTGTCCATACGAGTTCCTATAATTAACAAGAAGATTGATCTTAGATTTTGTTGAAAACTACGCATGCATGGAAATTACATTATTCCTGAACTAGAAAATGTTTCCATTTGGATCCGAATACCGCGTTTCAGAATTATTAGTTGCTTAGAAAATGGAGTACCGGTTAGTACATTAACAACAGTCTCCTAAAATAGTAAGTCACATCTGTTGGGAATATACTTGTTATAGGTTATCAAAAATCTTTCTCATTTCTATGAAAAGGGAGGTAATTTGAAACGTTTTTGTTTGAGAATTACATTGCTTTGTGAGCATATTTTAGCGTTTTTTAAAATATGATAGAATGGGCACAATACTTGTCAATGTTCAACAGTAATTTTTTTCAAAGCAATGCATTTGTATAACAAAAGAAGTTGTTTTTTATTATACGGAAATACGGAAGGAAAATACATTTTTTTTTTTTGAAAATCACATCCTTACCTAGCATTTCTAAAAGCTTCAAACAATTATATCAATGTTCATATGTTTAATATGTGTCCCTAAAAAATCATGCTAAACTTATTTTGTTCAGTATATGTAGCTTAAAAAACCTCCGAAACTTTAATACACGAGTAATGGAGTGACCCAAAACTTTAACTTCCAACTTGAATTTAAATTAAGAAAATGTGAAAAGTAGGTGAAGGTCATTCAGACTGACCAAATAAACTGCTGAAAGTGTGAATGAAGTCTGGATGCTCTATGGCTGTTAATGTGTGTGAAATGAAAAACACATTATTATGGTTTTATACAGATTTGTGCTGACACCCATAATACCTCAAGATCACGTCCAGGACCCCTTAAAGCATCAAATGAAGAAGTATTGATACAACAAAACTAGACAAATGATCCAGTTTTTGGACCAAATTATTTATAGAATATGCGAATGAATGCATTCTGATGGTTTTATTTGTATTTGGAATGACAAACATATTTTTTTCAGATCGCCTCGATACCTTTGAAGGCATTGACTGCATAATGCTGCATTTGTGTGTAATTGTAAGGTTTTGTAAGGTACCATAGGGTGCAATACATGATGATAAGTTATTTGAAAACAATCTGTTAATTATGGCGTATTGTAAACTAGACAGGTGTTCCGCGGAACACGTGTGTCGCTTGTCAGCGCTTTGTCAGTATAACAAGGTTTTTTGGGGACTTAGATAAATGACCTTGACAAAATGGCATGACTATACCGAGTATTTAATCCATATAATGACCCTCAGTGTGACCTTGACATTTATATTTAAGTATGGTCATGTCAATGTTGTCACGATGAGTAAATATTGAAATTATGATGAAGAAATATCAAGAGATGAGAAAATCATAGCCAACGTTAAGTTTTCGTGAAGAAAAAAGTATTTAACCCATATAATGACCTTCAGTGACCTTTATATTTTAGTATGGTCATGTCGATGTTGTCATGATGAGTATATATTGAAAGTGAGGCAATCACATAAAGTTATCTGAGGTTAAGTTACCTAAGCAAGGTAAAGTTATCTAACTAAGGTTAAGGTTAAGTTTGGGGAAAATAACACAAAATATGACCTTCACCTTGGTATTTTTTGTCGTCCAGCAATGTCCACCAATGCCACCAATACATTTGACCAAGTATCAAAGACATAAAGTGAGACAATCACATAAAGTTAACTGAGGTTAAGTTTGAATTGAATTGGGGTTTTAAGGCGCGCCAACACATGAAAAGGTTATATGGCGCCTAACAGGCATGAACATGCCAGGCTCATCTTCCATGTACATCGAGATAAAATATATGGAAAATAGGCCTAGAACCTTCTCACCCTGAACTGCAGAGTTGCTGCAAATTCTATCGTAGAAACTCCATTTACGCTGGAGCCACGTTATTGTTTTTCTGCCACTGCTCTTTTGATGCTAGCGAGATAGCACCTGACACAATGCAGGGATCATGATGAAGACCTTTAATGAACATGAACAAAAAATGATAAAATGAACATGAATTTGGGGGATTCTACCCCTCTGTCTACCCCTCCAAAGGGATCTGCAGTGGCCCTATTCTTTGTCCCGTAGGTTAAGTTTGAGGAAAATAAGCAAAATATGACCTTGACATTGGTAATTTTCGTTGTTCAGTGATGTCCACCAATGCCGACAATACATATGGTCAACTATCAAATGAACATGAACAAAAAATGATAAAATGAACATGAATTTGGGGGGATTCTACCCCTCTGTCTACCCCTCCAAAGGGATCTGCAGTGGCCCTATTCTTTGTCCCGTAGGTTAAGTTTGAGGAAAATAAGCAAAATATGACCTTGACATTGGTAATTTTCGTTGTTCAGTGATGTCCACCAATGCCGACAATACATATGGTCAACTATCAAACAAGAGGTCCAAGAGGGCCTGTGGACGCTCTACTGGCTAAAACAGCTCTTATAGATTTAGATAGATATAGCTAGATATAGCTCTCTTCTCCTATAGATTTAACAAAGAAAAATACAATATAGCATTTTTCAACAAATCAAGGGCCATAACTCTGTTATTACTAACAAGATCTAGCTAGTTTTCGAAATTGTCCAAGATTTCATTGATATACCGCGCTTTGCACAACTAGACATCATACTGAAGCTTCCTGCCAAATTTCGTAGAAATCCAACAAGCCGTTTAAGGAGTAGCGCCGACAAGAAATTTAAAATAAAAATGTCAAAGGGCCATAACTCCCTCAAAAATCAGCGAACTGGAACAAAAGCGTGAAATGCACAACAAGACATCTTACCGATGCTTCCTGCCAAGTTTCGTCGAAATTCAACAAGGCATTTAGGATGAGTAGCGCCGACAAGAAATTTTAAAGTAAGTGTCAAGTAATTAAAAAGAAAATTAAAAAAATTAAAAAAAGGAAAAAAAATCAAATCAATCAAAAAAATAAGGAAAAAAAAAAAAAAAAAATAAAAAAAAAAAAAAATTGAAACAATTCAAAAAAAAAAAAAAAAAAAAAAAAAAAAATGCAATTGAAAAAAAACTAAAAAACTAAAATAAATTAAAAACTAAAAAAAAAAAAGAGGCCCAAGAGGGCCTGTGGACGCTCTACTGGCTATCACGGCTCTTATCAATGAAGTGAGTGACTGCCATTTACGTTTTTTTGAAAGTTTCGGGCAAAACACAGCTTTTTAACTAAATCAAGGGCCATAACTAAAGAATCTGGTAAAGTTTGGTAAAGATCAGATGAAAAATGAAGGCCCTCCCGTGTCAACGAGGCAAAATATAGCATGTTTAACTAAATCAAGAACTCCTCTGTTACTGGTCCGACTGGTCCAAAAAAACACAAGAGGTCAATGACCTTGAAGCTCTACTGATTGATTTTGATTTCAGGAAGTAGTCGCTACAAACTTGTTTTTTGAAAATTTATTTTTAGCCGTGGCAGCCATCTTGAATTTCCGGCCGACCTGAAATTTTGCTAGGATCAATTAGACATCAATAGCAACATTCCTGTGAAGTTTCATGAAAATCCGTCAAGTAGTTTCAGAGGAGTAGTCGCTACAAGTTTTCATCATATAACTCTATGTAAACAAAGATGGCCGCTGGCAGCCATGTTTAACGTCAAATCAAAACGATTTTCGACAAGGACCAACATCATGTCATGCTGATCATTTTAGAAAAAGTCCCATATCAATATCACTTATAGTTTTCAAGCAGTAGTCGCTACAAACTTGTATTTAAAAAATCTATTTTTAGCTTTGGCGGCCATCTTGGATTTCACATCAACATGAATTTTTGCTAGGATCAACTAGACTTCATGGGCAACATTTCTGTAAAGTTTTATGAATATCCATCCAGTAGTTCCAGAGGAGTAGTCGCTACAAATAAAAGTTAACGGACGGACGGACATACGGACAGACGGACGGACGGACGACGGACGCCGCACCACGGCATAAGCTCTGCTGATCTCTGATCAGTAGAGCTAAAAATATTAAAAAAAATATTAAAAAAAAAATATTAAAAAAAAAATTCACTTTACATGTCTATGTAAAACATGTGACCCTTGGGGCGGGGTCAAATGTGACCCGAGGGTCACCATTTGAACAAACTTGGTAAAGGACCATAAGCTTATAGCAAATGCAAAGTATTAAACCTCTGGCTCTTGCAGTTCCAGAGAAGAAGATTTTTTTCAGTTTTTCCCTATACAAGAATTTATGTAAAACATGTGACCCTTGGGGCGGGGTCAAATGTGACCCGAGGGTCACAATTTGAACAAACTTGGTAAAGGACCATAAGCTTATAGCAAATGCAAAATATTAAACCTCTGGCTCTTGTAGTTTCTGAGAAGAAGATTTTTAAAAAAAAAAATCCTATATAAGTCTATGTAAAACTGTGACCCTCAGGGCGGGGACAAATTTGACCCCAGGGTCACCATTTGAATAAACTTAGTAGAGGATCATAAGCTGATGCTACATGCAATACATGAGAGCTCTGTGACATGTGGTTCCAGAGAAGAATTTTTTTTCTTCAGTTTTTCCTATACAAGCCTATGTAAAACTTTGACCCCCGGGGTGGGGCCAAATGTGACCCCTGGGTCACCATTTGAACAAACTTGGTAGAGGACCACAAGCTTATAGCAAATGCAAAATATTAAACCTCTGGCTCTTACAGTTTCAGAGAAGAAGATTTTTAAGTTTTTCCCTATACATGTCTATGTAAAACATGTGATCCTTGGGGCGGGGCCAAATGTGACCCGAGGGTCACCATTTGAACAAACTTGGTAAAGGACCATAAGCTTATAGCAAATGCAAAATATTAAAACTCTGGCTCTTGTAAATTCTGAGAAGATTTTTAAAAAAAATAATCCTATATAAGTCCTATGTAAAACTGTGACCCTCAGGGCGGGCCAAATTTGACCCCAGGGTCACCATTTGAACAAACTTAGTAGAGGACCATAAGCTGATGCTACATGTAATACATGAGAGCTCTGTGCCTTGTGGTTTCAGAGAAGAAGATTTTTTAAAGGTTTTTCCTATATGTCTATATGAAAAACATGCAAAACCTCAATATACAAAATTTGGACCCCCAGGGCTCACCCCATTTTTGACCCTGGGGACTTTATTTGAACAAACTTGATAGTCTAGGCATTGGCGATCATTTTAAAAGAAGAACTGTTGAAATCTGTCCAGCGGTTCTGGAGAAGAAGATTTTTTAAGGTTTTGACCATATATGGTAATGGCAGCCATATTGGATGTAGCGCCAACCTAATTTTAACAAATCTAAAAAGCATTCATCTAAGGATCATCCATGTGAAGTTTGGTCAAAATTAGCCAAGCGGTTTCTGAGGAGAAGTCGTTTGAAGAAAAGTTAACGGACGACGGACGACGGAAGACGGACAACACACCATCCCATAAGCTCTGCTGGCCCTTGGCCAGTAGAGCTAACAAAGAAAATGAGGCAATCACATACAGTTACGGTAGTTAACTGAGGTTAACTTACCTGCACAAAGTTTTTTTGTTTTTTTTCTAATAAAAAAATATATTTGCCAGATCCAAAACTTGAAATTAGGGTCGGGAAAGGGCAAACATAAATATTTTTAAGGGTGGCCTTAGTAATCTGTACTATTGTTTCACAACAGCATTTGCCTAAAACTGCTAATATTTTAATATAAATGAAACTTTCAAAGCATGTTTGAATATATACTTTCACTCACAATTAATCTTCTTATCCATGTTTAGACTGAAGATAAAAGCCTCAAATGTATCATGTTGAGACCTCCCTCTGAATATTGCTTTACTGTAACTGTGTTTTTTTTTTTTTTACTTGACCTTTTCACAGAAATTCGTGAAGTATACTGTTTTTTTTTTGCACTAATGGATTCTGTAGGATTTAAAAGAGATATAAAAAGACAGTTTATTGGTACCAGTATAGATTTAATAACTGTTATTTTCCCTAATGGAGTTAAATCCTAATGGAGTTAAATATCTTCTCTTCCATATTGTGATTAAATTTTGAACCTTTGATAACCTATGTCTAACATTTTATCTAGGTCAACATTGAAATTTATACCTAATAATTTAAATTGTGTTTCCCCACAAGTCAATTTCCACTTGTTTTAATTGTGTCTTGGCAATAATATTTTTTTCTGCCTATCCATATTACTTGTGTTTATCACAGTTACATTTAAACCAGAGTATTTTGCAAATTTCGATAATCTGATAAATGTTCTCTAAGTGAAGAGTGGGATCCGTCTAGAACCACAGATGCATCATTGCGACAGCTGAACTTCTGTACCATTAACATTGATTCCCTTAATATTGTTGTTACTTTCTATTTTGATGGCAAGGATTTCTGCACATACAAAAATGTACGGTGATCAACGGATCTCCATGACGACAGCCCCATCCAATATAAACAGTTATGATAAGTTACCACCTTGATTAACCATTAATTTGACATTTTTTTACAGAATAATTTTATCCATGAAATAATACACTTTCCAACAAACTTGTTTTTTTGAAAATTTATTTTTAGCCGTGGCGGCCATCTTGAATTTCCAGCCTACCTGAAATTTTGCTAGGATCAATAAGACATCAAGAGCAACATCCTGTGAGTTCCATGAAAATCCATCAAGTAGTTTCAGAGGAGTAGTTGCTACAAGTTTTCATTATATAATTCTATGTAAATAAATATGGCCGCTGGCGGCCATGTTTAACGTTGCATCAAAATAATTTTGACAAAGATCAACATCATTCCATACTGATCATTTTAGAAAAAGTCCCATATCAATATCACTTATAGTTTTCAAGAAGTACTCACTACAAACCTATTTTTTGAAAATTTATTTTTAGCTGTGGTGGCCATCTTGAATTTCCGACCAACCTGAAATGTTGCTAGGATCATTTAGACATCAAGAGCAACATTCCTGTGAAGTTTCATGGAAATCCGTCCAGCAGTTTCAGATGAGTAGTTTTTTACTAAATAACTCTGTGTAAACAAAGATGATCGCTGGCAGCCATGTTTAATGTCGAATCAAAACGATTTCCGACAAGGACCAACATCATGTCATGCTGATCATTTTAGAAAAAGTCCCATTTCAATATTACTTAGAGTTTTCAAGAAGTAGTCGCTACAAACTTGTTTTTAAAAAATATATTTTTAGATTTGGCGGCTATCTTGGATTTCACATCACATGAATTTTTGCTAGGATCAACTACACTTCATGGGCAACATTTCTGTAAAAATCCATTCAGTAGTTTCAGAGGAGTAGTCGCTACAAAAAAAGTTTACGGACAGACATACGGACGGACAGATGGACAGATGACGGACACCGCACCATGGCATAAGCTCTGCTGATCTCTAATCAGTAGAGCTAAAAATGAGAAAGTTATAGCCAACGTTAAGTTTTCGCGATGGACTTAACCAGACGTACACAAAATCAGGCTTTGCTTGACTGAAAACTTGTGTGTCTGTTTTTTGTGTGTACGTTTGTACCTTGTGTGACTATTTTTTACATCTTGTGTGTCGTTTTTACCATTTGGACACATTTTAGTCACACAAGCTCCCCCTCCCCTTGTGTGACTGCAACTTTTTATTGCTTTAAATGAAGAAATAGACTATTTCCTGCGCATAGAGACATACTTGCTTGTGTGTCAGTCACACAAGAAAAAAAGTCACACAAGTATACTTTGTACACAAAAACAGACACACAAGGCGCTCCTGTAACTCGTCCGGACTGACGGACGGACAGACGACAAAGTGATCCCTATGTATCGCATTTTTTCGAAAAGGTGACACAAAAACAAAGGGCCATAATTCTTGAATAAATTAGGCAATCAACGATGTGTGATGTAGAGTGAAATAAGGTCATCAGCTGTTATGTGTATATGAAGGTTCAACCCATTCAGAAATGTTTGAGGCATGCAAGCAATAACAAATGTGTTATGCAACGTGATGGGACAAGAATGTGTTACAGGACGTGACAGAATGTTACGGACAGCATGAATCCTATATAGCCGCCACTTCACTTTGTGAAAGCGGGAGGGTATAAATATTAGGGTGTTAAAAGTGACTCGCATGCATGGATCTTAAAGAGACAAATGGCAATCTTGATTTTGAAAAACTCACAGTGTATTATTTACTGTTGATTATATTGCACCAATAATATATTTAAACTTACAGAAGATTAGATGAAAACAAGGAAACTCAAAGTTTTATTTAGTTCTATGCAAGCAGATTCAAAGTCAAAATGATACCGCATAAATAAATTGAGATTGCTAAATTCAATGCTTGACAAACACTTCAAGATTGCCGTATGTCCCTTAATAAATGAATAGCAGAATGATATGGGGTTGAGTTTTGTCCACATAACGTGTCTTACCTCCAAATCTATCATTTCCCTCGGCACAGGAGCGTCTGGATTATCGCCCGTGTCCAGCATGGAATACCATCCTTCTTAATCTCCTTTTCAAGAAACCCTGAAGAGAAATGCAAAGGATTATTACAATCTGTGTGCTTTTTCTTACACAACTTTCTGCATGATAACTGGTCAGTCAATGTTTTTTTACGTTTTTTAGGCCTTTTTATCAAGCTTTTTGTCGAAAAATGTAAAATATTAAGAATGTTCAAATTCATGATGAAAATGTCTTCTTATTCAAAATATGGTTAATTAACCGACAGAAGTTGACTCGAAAATGCTTGAATTTACAATGGTGCTTAACCTAGGCACAGACCTAATAACAAATAGATTGACACTACGAAAATTATCTAAATTTCACGTGGCATAGTGCGAAAATTTCACAAATTATTTCCCAACTTTAAACACACACATTATGAAGAGTTTTATAGATACAAGTTTCGTTCGTGCCAAATATCATCATAAGTTTAATTTTCTTTCCAATGATAGTATTTTACTTTCTCTTACATTGAGAGCAAAAAGGAGTTTGACGGTAACTTTGACTATGTCAAAACCTTGATTTTTAAGAAAGCGAAAAATGATGACATTTTTAACTTTAAACATCTTTTTATACAATTCCTTCCTTTCAAAATAAACCTAAATTATTATAATACCATTTTGCTATTCACTATGAATTGTTTGAATGTATTCTCATCAAAATCAGTGAATATTGAGAGAGGAGATAGAAGAAAAAGTTAAGGTGCCACCTGATATTTTGGTTACTTCATTGGTTAAGAAAGTAAGTTTCCTATCTCTTCATTAATATATCTGTGACCTAGGATAGGACATAATGTGCAAAATTAATTTCCAAGTAAATAATGAGCCATTTTAAGGTGCATTCAGTATGTTTCCGCACTTAAGAATAGTAATGCCTGATGTAACCCCTTTTGACTTTGACATGCAACCGAACGTATCAATCATG
Source organism: Cyrtodaria siliqua (assembly GCA_037043455.1). Taxonomy (NCBI): domain Eukaryota; kingdom Metazoa; phylum Mollusca; class Bivalvia; order Adapedonta; family Hiatellidae; genus Cyrtodaria; species Cyrtodaria siliqua. The sequence continues at coordinate 254,629 of JAWPHD010001500.1, read as the reverse complement.
ATGTAATATTACCGAATTCAGATGTGCCATTAAAATAGTTGCAGACCTACTCATACAAAAAAACCGATTGATCTCCAAAGCCTTCGGGAACATTCAGATTAAATGACTCATTATTCAAAGCAAGCTTTAAGCTTCAGTGAGATGGTCAAAGTGCATTGTTCTGAAATATTGTAAAATCATTAATTTGTTGGTTTTATTTTTTTGTTTTCTGTTTTTTTTCATCTAGAAGCTGCCTCGATAAATACAATTGATGTTAGATTATAGATCTCTATCTTTGTTCATTGGGGATTACTCTTCATGCTTATTTCGTGAGGACGGTTGGTTGGATGGTGTTTTACGTCATTTTCAGCACGTTTTAGGCTATATATATAACTGTATACATCCCGTCATCTGTTAGAATCAACATTTTTTCACTTACAAGTCGAGCTCCCAGTGGGATTCAAACACGGCAGAGTGTTTTATAAAATTAAAGTTACTGTTTACTTGGCTTTAAATAAGGCATTCATTCAAGTGAAATTTAAAGAAAGCCACATCTTATAACTCATAGTGTTTGATGTTTGAAACTATTGATTGGAATAATGAAGGAAAACAAACTAGAAGGCCACAGCCTACATCCCTATTGTGAAGTGGTTCAGAAGTTTGATTTGACCAATAAAAGTGTCAATATTTAATGACATTAGCAGTTGGGGAATCATGTCTTAGTGGAGACTGGATGTGACCTATAGGTCGTTCAAAGTAGGTCACAGCAACGCAAAAACCTATGTCGTTCAAGGTAGGTCACAGCAACGCAAAATTTTGCAAATGATGTCATGCATATAAAGAACACTGTGAAGTTTGGTGAAAATCATGCAAGAAAGAAACAGGATATGCATGTTATAGTGAGACCGGATGCAGTGATTTTGTTACCTGCGCATCTAGGACGCATAATATTTGCTAGAGACTCCAGGGCTCCGGAAATATGGTTGCCTGACGCCACGGGCAAGTGGAATTTGGGTGCGGGCAGGTGTCCTTCGCAAATCTGGTTGTCCGACACTTGCCCGACTGGACGTTTCCGTTTTAGACAAAAAATCAAACGAAAACTCGGCTTATCATAAAGTGTGCCAATTACGAACCCATCGCTTTCGCCGCGAGCGGTAATTAAGAAATCACTCCCACTTTGACAGTTTGTCAAAACCTGATTGGCCGAGGAAAGTTTGAGGTGCCAATCAAAAATGTCCATGCGCCGATAGCATTAATAATATTCATCTCCCTATTTATACTAAAGTGTGTCCTCTACTAACATGATAAGACCATCCCAAAAATTAATCCAATTATAATCGATAAAACGTAACCATTGTAAAGTTTGTAGACTTCTGTTTAGCCGAACTTTCGAATTATGTTTGAAGAGTATAACCGCACCAAGATTTTATGCAACGCATATTGTGTATTGACGCTGAATGTTATCGGAAAAGGTAATGAATACACACTGATCAGTCCGCCAAGTACTTATAGCTGTGTAAAAGGTGAAACGCGGGTCATTGGAAAATTGTAAACAAACAGCAATTTATAAACGATTACGGCAAGTACTGTACTATACACAAATAACGTAGAAATTAATTACTGGCACTAATTAAGGAAGGTATGTGAATGCCGCAGGTTGCTTTATTGAAGTTATTTTGACACATATTATTAAACAAACTTTGTTTGCGAGTTTGTATTTTGTTTGGCACATTTGGTAACACGATTATCACTTTATTTGTGGCCTGGCGTTGAAGATTAAAGCTGAGTAGGCAGATGTTTTGTTTGCAGTTACTATAAAGGGAAACTTTTGAAACACATTCACGAATGTTGATGTAAAATTGATGATGTAATCAAAGGCGGTTTGGAAATGTGTGAAAGGGGTCATTGTTTCTTTTGATATTCATGAGTTTATATGGTAATTCATAGGAATCGGACGTATTGTAAACATAGTACAGTATCCCCATATGTAGGTCCCCGTATGTATATAAAAATATATTTTAATATACTAGTAGTGGATAGTCAATGTGGTTTATTACATGCATTTACAATATGTCGGATTCCTGTGGGTAATTACATGATGCAGTATTTAATAAATGATCCTTCATTATTTCAACAATCTTACAAAAAAAGTTACAAATTAACCATGTCTCTATAACGTTCCTTGTAAGGACAAAACCTAAACATGTGTCTAAAATTACTGAGGAAAATACACCTGGTGATCTTAGAAATGTTGATTTGTGTGATTCTGGTGGTCAGTCTGACAGTGAACTTGGATTTAAGGATAGTAGTGATGGTGTTGATTTGTGTTCACCCAGCCAATCTGAAAATGGATCTATTTCTCGTGATTCTCCAGTGAAATCCAGCCCTAAACGTAATCTACTACCCACCATGGATACGTCGGTGGCGCGCAGCGTCTAGAAAAGTTTGGTACGTTGACAAAGGCTTGATTTTGGGACAAGTGACTTTTGAATTTGGGGCAAGTGACATTTTGGACAGGGCAAGTGGATTTTGAACAGGGCAAGTGGATTCTGAAAATCCACTTGCCCTGGGCAAGTGGATTTTCAAAATATTTCCAGAGCCCTGCACTCACAAATAAAAAATATGTGTATCCACAGGACGCATTGAAATCCCATCGAGGATTCCCATAATTCTATTTCTAATGGCGCGCACCTGTATTCCGTATCTCTGTTTTTCTTTAGAATTTCCGGTTATTTCTCCAAGCAACAGCAAGCCAGTCAGACCAATAATAATCAACGTGCACAAATTCACTAATTTTATTGGTTCTCTCAGTTTGTTTTGACAAACATTGGCAAGTGTGACAAGCACATGTTCTTCCGGTAAATGTCGAATGTTAACAGAGTGCCGATAAAATTCCACAACAGAAAGCATGTAACACTGATGGAAAATGGTATACTATGGTTGCATTTTTTTCGAAACAGATTTTAAGAACATCTGCAGAATATTTGGCTGATCTGGGGTTGTATCTCTGATTTTCTAAATGCCTGAAAATCGGCAAAAGTAGTAATAAATTTACTATATAACTCTAAGTAAACAAAACTGGATGCTGGCAGCCATGTTTAATGTTGAATCAAAATAATTTGCAACAAGGACCAACATCATGTCATGCTGATAATTTTAGAAACAGTTCACATTATTAATTATACATAATATCACTTCTAGTTTTCAAGAAGTAGTTGCTACAAATTTGTTTATAAAAATCTATTTTTAGTCATGGTGGCCATCTTGAATTTCCGTCCGACCTGAAATTTTGCTAGAATCAACTAGACATCAAGAGCAACATTTCTGTTAAGTTTCATGAAAATCCTTCAAGTAGTCTAAGAGGAGTAGTCGCCACAAGTTTTTCTATATAATTCTATGTAAACAAAGATGGCCACTGGTGTCCATGTTTGACATCCAAATCAAAAGGAACTTTGGTTAGGACCAACTACATGTCATGGCGGTCATTTTGGTAAAGGTTCCAAATCAATATCACTTATGTTTTTTGAGAAGTAGTCACCACAAAATCGCATTTTTAAAAATCGCTACAAGTTTTTCCTAAACTCTATGTAAACAAAGATGGCCGTTGGCGGCCAAGTTTGACATCAAATCAAAATAAATCTTGGTTATGACCAAGTATATATCGCACCAGTCATTTTGGTAAAGGTTCCAATTCAATATCACTTACGGTTTTTGACAAGTAGTCGCCACAGTCGCATTTTTAAAATCTATTTTGAGCAGCGGCAACCATCTTGAATTTCCTACTGACCTAAAGGTTTGCTAGGAACAACTAGACGTCAAGAGCAACATTCCTGTCAAGTTCCATGAAATTCCATTAAGTAGTTTCAGAGAAGTAGTCGATACAAGTTTTTCCTATATAACAGCTACATGTCGTGCCAGTCATTTTGGTAAAGGTTCCAAATCAATATCTCTTACGGTTTTTGAGAAGTAGTCGCCACAAAATCACATTTTTAAATCTATTTTTAGCCGTGGTGACCATCTTGAATTTTTGATCGGTCGAGCTAAAAACAATGGAGTTTACAGTTTGCTGAGATGACATTTAAGTGCATTTGTTTAAAAACAAAATGCCATTCTATAAAAAAAAAAAATCATCAGCTCCAAAAAGGAGGTAAAGGTCATAGATGAAATCTATGCTTCCAAAAAGATGCACCACCCAAGACACAACTATGTCAAAAAGAATGTTTTGTCTTCCAAAGATTAAACTATAAACTAGGGTTAAAGCATCTAGTGCATAATTATAGTTCATGAGAAAGTGATGTTAATGTAACAATTAAAGTTATCTGCCCTTTGCTTGGATGGTGAAGGTCACATCCACATTTGCTTTTTGACATGTGATGTACTACCCAAGAAACAACTATAAGCGAAGTTTGAAAGGTCTAATGCATAAAGTTTTTGAGAAAGTGACATAAATGCAAATGTTGAAGGTAAAATTATTAAGTTATCTGTCCTTTACTTGGAGGGTCCAGGTCAAATCCACATTTGCTTTGTGACGTTGCAATGTACCACTTAAGATACAACTATAAGCAAAGTTTGAAATACAGATTACCTAAACAAAAAAGTTGAAAGTAAAAATTATAAGGTTATCTGCCCTTTGCTTGGAGGGTCAAGGTCACATCCACATTTGCTTTGTCCCATTGCGATGTACCACAAAAACAAAGTTTGAAAAGTGTAGTGCATACAGTTTGCGAGAAAGTGACCTAAATGCAAACGTTGAAGGTACAAATTAAAAGGTTATCTGCCCTTTGCATGGAGGGTCAAGGTCACATCCACATTTTGCTTTGTCACGTTGCGATGTACCACCCAAGATACAAATATAAGCAAAGTTTGAAAGGTGTAGTGCATACAGTTTGCGAGAAATTGACAAAGCAAAAGCTGAAGGTAAAAATTATTAAGTTATCTGCCCTTTGCTTGGAGGGTCAAGGTCACTTCCACATTTGCTTTGTCACGTTGTGATGTACCACCCAAGATACAACTATAAGCAACTATAACAAACTATAAGCAAAGTTTGAAAGGTCTAGTGCTTACAGTTTGAGAAAATGACCTAAATGCAAAACTTGAATGTTGATGCCTTCGCTTTCGCCACCGCCGCCGGAAAAGCAACACCTATGTCTCTTTTTTCTTTCGAAAAGGCGAGACAAAACCCCGATTACAGGAACTCAAAATGAATTTTGACATACATCTAGCAGAAAATAATTAACACCTATGCATGATCAGTCTGAGAAAAACCACTAAGGACATGTCCCCACGGAGATGTTAACACCTACATATTGCCGGCCTCTGAAAGATGACCAACTTAAGGTACCACAAGGAAACATTGAAAAATAAAACACATACTTAATTTTCTCTCCATTTCATCGCACCTGCGGACTTCATTGACAAACTTTCTCTGGAAAGCATTCACGTCTGGATTAAGCTGCAATAAAATTCCACACAAGTTAGATATAATAGAGCAATATCAGACCAAGATGCAGGAAGTTTTTAATGTCTCTCCCATGTTTTGAATGAATGTTGTTTAATGGCTCATCAGTATATTAAAGATTATTAGAGCTGCCCCAGAGTGGAAGGATACACAGGAATCTGAGAACCTGCCCTACTAACATACAGACTGCCTCTGATACCCAGGATCACCTAGTTATATCCGCATCCGAGCCTCTGCTACCCAGGATCACCTGCCTCTGATACCCAGGATCACCTGGTTATATCCCCATCCGACAGATACCCAGGATCACCTGCCTCTGATACCCAGGATCACCTGCCTCTGATACCCAGGATCACCTGCCTCTGATACCCAGGATCACCTGGTTATATCCGCATCCGACGGGCCAGACTGAGAAAACATATAAACAGGCAAATTCAAATTATGTCCTCAATGTTAATCTCTCAATTGCAGAACTGTATTTGAAAACTGCATGACCTTGAATACTGTATCTATACTGCATGCCCTTGAATACTGTATCTATACTGCATGCCCTTGAATACTGTATCTATACTGCATGACCTTGAATACTGTATCTATACTGCATGACCTTGAATACTGTATCTATACTGCATGACCTTGAATACTGTATCTATACTGCATGACCTTGAATACTGTATCTATACTGCATGACCTTGAATACTGTATCTATACTGCATGACCTTGAATACTGTATCTATACTGCATGACCTTGAATACTGTATCTATACTGCATGACCTTGAATACTGTATCTATACTGCATGACCTTGAATACTGTATCTATACTGCATGACCTTGAATACTGTATCTATACTGCATGACCTTGAATACTGTATCTATACTGCATGACCTTGAATACTGTATCTATACTGCATGACCTTGAATACTGTATCTATACTGCATGACCTTGAATACTGTATCTATACTGCATGACCTTGAATACTGTATCTATACTGCATGACCTTGAATACTGTATCTATACTGCATGACCTTGAATACTGTATCTATACACATACCAAGCTTCTTCATTAAAGTTCTCCAGCCATGTTTTGTTTCATGAACATCTTTATTTAAATCGAAATCAATACACAACAATAGATAATTACAATTCACACTTTGCAATATCTGTGAAAAGCAAGAATAAGATTTTATTTGATGACCTAGAAAACTTTGAACAGGTAAATTAATCCACAGGTAAATGTATTTACCAACTATTAGGCAATAGCTGTGCAGCTATACAATTCAGATTTACCTCATTTCCCCGTGCAGTCGAGCAGTGTTAAAAGTAGTATCTACGTCATGCAAATAATACTTATTTTTACATACGACTTAGTAGCGTTTTTAAACATTCATCTTTAAACAGGCGGGGGTCTAACTTGTTGTAAGTTATGTTAAAAATAAATGAAGCAAGTTGTTTTCAAGAAAACATTTGTTTCCTTTTGATACAGATTTAGAGTGCCTTCCTCTTACTTTTGGAAAACTTACTTGTTTAGGATACTTCTGTGGAAACTGATTTTACCTTATTAAAATATGTTGATAAGAGTTATTAAAGAAGGATAAAAATATCGGACAGGGAAAGCAGCATTCAAGGACGACAGTCAACCACAAAACACAAAAACAAACACGCAAACAGACAAACGAAAAGGCAAAAGTAATAAAAACTGCAAACGACATCACAAACACAAAAGGGTTGACAATAGGGCTACCACCTTGGAACGGTCAGTGGCAAAGTAGGCCACTGGGGGTTTAAACTGGTTCTAGGGTGCACCAAATCTCACACTTACCCTACTGTCAACCCATTAAAACAGGACAGTGTAAATAAATAAATCCCCGCCATGATTTAATCTCTAACCAACAAGGCAGCATCAATAGGCAATATAAGTAAAACACAAATATGCTCCTGTAAATATAATACAAAAAAAACAATAGCCTAGAAAGCCACAATGAAGGTACTCAATGACTTGGCAGAAGCCAGAGCAACAAGAGAATAAACCATTAAGGGCACGACAGGAAAGATTATAGACAAACGCCACCGTCCCAATGGGCTTTAGGTAGGCGTCATCATAGGGTAAGCCCAAGCAATAAATCCTTTCAACTGAAAACTTGACCAGGGCTCAATCTACAGGGCGATTCGGGCGAAGAACGCGCCCGCGATCTCTTGACTTCGCCTTGGCAGCACATCAAAGCGAAGTTCAAGTCGCCGAAATTTATTTATTTATTTATTTATTTTTTTTAAAAAGGTACAGTATAGTAATAAATCCATTTTTATCATAGAAATTTGCATCAATATTTCAAGCTCATATTATAGAGTAAAAAGAATTAGTGTGCATTACACTGTATCCACTGCATTGCGATATACATGGTGATGACTATTCAACCGTTGTCTACGTATACACGTCGCGTGAAGTCTCCCTAAATTCTCTCCACTTCTCCCTATAATCACTTGAGGGAGAAGTGACTTCTCTCTAAATTCCTGGCCTAGATTGAGCCCTGTGACCATCTAATTGAATAATGATGACACCATTGGGTACGATTGCCCTAGAGTCAATTAATTTCCATTTTGTTATGCAACAAGTGCCATCTTTAACAGCTTTCATTAAATATTTCTAAACATTGTGTAAAATAATGGTAAATTTCCATAGTCAACAAGAAAGATAAAAGAGCCAGGGAAAAAAAATCATGTGTTACATAGAAAAACAGACAAACTTACGAAAAAATATTCTTGCAGATATTTTGAAGAGGAAAAAACTGAACTTTACCATGTAATTTCAAAAATCGAGTTACAAACCTGTCAAACTGTTAAATCCAAATAAAGCTGTTGGTGAGTACAAAATAAGCCATACACTTTTACAAAGTACAAAACACTCTATTCCTAAGCCTCTTGCAAATCACTCACCAAATGTAAATTTCCTGATAAATGGTAGTTAGCTATTATATTGTCACTCTTTAAGAAATGAGATTTAGACTCAGCCTGTTATCAACTGATTGCAGGCCTAATTTGCAGGCCCTTAGTCAGCCCCGAAATTTAATCGAGGCAAATCCCCTTTTAGCGAGGCCTGAGTGCATCTCCCTAAAAATAATGCCGATTTCTACATCTGATTTCCTGCATTGTAGTGCATTTCCCAAGCAATGTTTTGAGTTTTAAGTAAGACTAAAACGGTGTTCCATGGAACACTTGTCGCCTGCCATGTGCTTATTTCATCAATTACAATCTAACTATAAAATTTGAAGACTGGGGGTGCAATCCTTAATGAAATATGGAGGCGATTTTTTTTTTTAATTGTTAAAGTTTATGAAAAGGGGCACAACTCTGCATTGGATAATTGATAAGGAAGAATTCTAAAAAGTTGCATGACCATAGCTCAATATTTTGCCAAGTTTATATGAGCCAGGTTAGGTTGCAGGTTAAAGTTATACGAAAAGAGGCATAACTCTGCCAAAATGAAAGTCGGAGTTATTGGACATGTTTAACGACATTCCTTGAGGCAAGATGAAGATGTGTGTGAAGTTTCATGAACATAGGTCAAATATGTTTGAATATCTGACAAATCTATTACCCACCGACTTAAGAAACTCAGATGATTACGATCCCAAACATGAGAGAACGCAGATATTTAATAATTCATTCATTCCATTGCGTAGATCGTTATGGAATACAATACCTGAACACATGCGAAATGGGGAGCATTTATTCCGGGATATACGGTATCTTTATGTAATATTTTTATACATACATCTCTGAACTGTACCAGGCCCAACTCCCCCAGTTCTGACACACATGCATATGCCGCCTCCGCTTGCAGGAAGAGCTGGCACAGCGTCATATCCTCGCTTCTGAATAACGAGCCCATATTAAGTCAGCTGTGTACCTCACACGTTATCCTGAAAACAGACATAAATAAGCAATGAACAGTGTTAATGATATCTGGTAGTGTACCAATAATGTGACAATTCCATCTCTTTATGAGACACTATCTTTCATTGGTTAAATCAAAATCCCATCACGTGATATTTGTTCATACTGAATTCCATCATCCATCAGTATTTGAAGACATTGTACCTTATGAAGAACACAAAGCTGTCCCAAATCAGTGTATTGATGATGATGTAAAAAATTTGAACACAGAATACTGGTTAGGAGATTTGTTGTATTTGACATGTTGCATTGCAAACGGTACATAATGCACCCATCAAAAGTCCAATAATGTTATTATTAATTAATTAATTGATCAAAAAACATATCTGTAGCTCTGGTCTTCTTTGACATTATTAAATTTACGTTTGATTTAATAGATTTTAGTTGTGTAGTTTTCCCAATTTCAAAAAAAAAGAAAGATGCAATTTACCTCAGTTCGGGACAGGGTCCTATTCCCAAAATACCTGTTAAAGTTCCTGTGACTTTAAACTTTTACAAACTCCTGCAGAAACAATAGGGTGACGTCAACGACATAAAAAAACGTTGCAATTCAACAATTTCAAGTAAAATACGTGACTTTCTTGCAGCAGCTTGAAACTTCTCAATACTGAGCCTCTATACGAATAAAACATTCAACATTTATTGATCTATTCATCGCAATCAAAACAAAATAAGTATCTAGCTTTTCATATCCCTGATTAATATTATTTTTTTACACAATCTGATACATTTTTGTTTTTAGAACCTTAAAATGAGATGAAACAGATCTATACATTATTTTGAAGTAAACTAATAATAAATATATCACTTTTATACGATTATTCTGAATCTTCCCAGATAACATTTAAAACCATCTGATTTCTTAATTTCACTTGAAGGACAAAACGAACACAATAACATAACACATTATATTCTCAAGAACAATATACCAGGTTATTAAATATCTGGCATTCCACAACTTGATGGAGACCATGATTATTTAGTCCAGGGTTATATATTTTCTCGGTTTTATTTTCGCACATGATCAGTGTTTTTTCCCCGAAAATATTGGAAGAGGCCCAGGGAAAAAACATGATTTTCGAGAAAAAGGGAAACAAGAAAAGTGGAAATTCCACGAAAACCAGGTTTCCATTTGAAATGCTATAACACTACCGAGGGGATGAAATATATTATACTGTATACCCGTCCTGTAGGACGAGTGGCATTGACATGTTACTCGTCCTTATAGGATGTTTACTCGTCCTGCTCTGATTGTAAAAGATCACAAAGTAGACAGATACCATCATTTAACACTATAATATATAAATAAAACAAAGGGAAACATCATAATGTGTTGTTTTTTTCTTTATATATAATAAAAATTATGAAACTGTGACGAGTATTATAGATGACTATATTCATATTCATATTCCATAGTTAACTACAGTCTGATCATGGCCATAACAGTTACTCTGGCATGGTATATATTTCCCTTTTCCTGTGAAAAATTCCCCTCTTAAAAAAGAAAAATACATTTTTTTTATTAGAAAATGTTAAACTCCAATACAGGAAAACAGTATACTTTTTGCAATTCCCCTTCCTGAAGGCCCTGGCCCCAGTCACCTAAAAGCTGACTATTATACTATTTGTATAACATCAAATACCGTAATGTTCGCGCTCCGTGAAATTAAAACGGGAGCCGCATTTTAAATGTCCCAAAACGGAAATGCGTCAATTTCCCAATATCCGGTTGACTTAAATTGCAGTTTATCGCTGAATAAACAGAGTTGCGACTATTTACTGCATTTAATCGCTTAAGGCCAAATAAAATTATACCTGTGTTTACTGTAACATTGCTGAAAAAAATTGGGTAGGTAGGTAGGCATTTTATTTTATTTTTTTATTTTTTTTTATTTTTTGGCGAAGTTGCATTTAAGGTGGCGATGAGCTTTGATGAATGGGAAAATGTGGTATTTTAAAAACTACAATAGATAACAATATGAAATTGTGTATGTTTTATTGTTTCCCAAAAGGCCTGGTAACAACTGGCTCTTCTCCCAAACACTTGCAATTATTACAAAGGGGTAAAACAGTTTTAAATGTTTTCCGCAAGTCCGAAAGAGGGTCAGCTCCAACAGCAATGAGTACATGAGTCGGCTGGGATCAGTCCAGCTCCATACAGTGTGATCTCCAGTTATGAGTGACATGACTTCCATGCTCTTCCTGAATACCGGTATATGACCGTCAGGAAGGATGGGGGACCCACAGGTGTAGTCAAATTCTGAGGTTGACATACATGTAACCAAGAGCAGTTCTTGCCTCCCAGACAGCTGAAAAAATATTCAAAGTTATAATGTCAAAATATGTTAATTGACAATTTGAATAGTTTTGTAAAAGTGTTGACTTACATGTATATTACTTCTCTAACATCAGAAAGTAATAAATATTTATAAATTCTCATGTTAGTTATTATGAGCCTATATTGAGGTTGAGTTCAGAAAATTATTATGGAACGGCATACTTCTTCAAGAAGTTATAATGCAGTAGTAGTCGATGCCAATGCTTAGTGCTGAGAAGCAAGTAAACATATGCTCATTAATATTACTGTTTTAGAAACAAACTTACGACAGGTGGCCTGGAACTCGGGGCATTTACCGACCTGTTTGTGGTACTTGTCAAACAATTCAACAATCGATTCTTTATGGAGAGTGCACGCCATAACATTAGCGCTTCCATGTGCTGACATTTTTGAAACTGTACAGCCAAAACAGCACTGGGAGACGCCATTATGACTGTTTTATACCAGTCCTGTGCACAGTATACCGTGAAATTCACACGCTTTCAAAACCGCACCGCGAAATTGAAAATTGCACCGTGATCTCATGAACATTACTATTTTTTCAACATTTTTTTTTTTGTTTGAAATTTTTTATTTTTTTTTGAAATTTTTGACCTAATAAACTATGTTAGAACTATTTTCTTTGTTGTTTTCTACTGAAATGTTACTCGTCCTCTCGGACGACCGATTCATGGGTTTCACTCTTGCGGATTCGAATTTCACTCGCCAATACGAGCGGACGAGTGGAATTTTCGTGCCCTGCTACCGGTAGGATGAAAATGAAAAAATTAAAACTTTATACCAAAAACAAGAGGCTCAATAGGGCCTGTATCACTCTACTGGCTATATGGAGTCTGTGGTGGGGAACACGACATCGATATGCGTAACTAGGTTTGGTACTGATCATTTCTGCCAAGTTTCACTAAAATCCAACCAGTGGTTAAGGAAAACTAGTCCGTACAAAGTTTGTGTATAAGAGGCCATATATAACTCTGTCAAAAATCATTGGCTTGGTACTGATCATCCCTGCAAAGTTTCTCTGGAATCCGACCAGGAGATCCAGTCTGGACGAAGTTTGTGTACTAAAACCTTGAAAGTGCCATAACTCTGCCGAAAATCATTCAACCGTAACACAGCAAAGATATGCACAACTAGGCCTGGTCCTGATTATCCCTAAAACGTTTTGCTGAAATCCGGCCAAGAGTTCAGAAGAGACTAATGTCGACAAAGTTTGTATATTAAAACCTTTAAAGGGGCATAACTCTTTCAAAAACAGGGCTTTTTTTCATGATTTTGGGAACATGACCCGTACCCCTGGAATTGGAAATTTTAGCGTAATTTTTCATCAAATTGGGAATTTTAGCATGATTTTTAATAAAATTCGGAAAATATAAAGTAAGCATTCCTTTCATAATTATATCTTTAATACTGTTTTCTGTACAACAAGACAAACAGAAGAATTTATTTAAGCTTTTGAACCCCAATCATTGGATTGGCACACTTAAAAAAAAATAAATAAAAAAAAAATAATGTTTTTGTTGTTTTTTTAAAATTGTGAATTTTTTGCTCTTAATTGGGAAAAAAAGATATGTTTTGGCATTGGGAATATGACCGAATTTCGGCTATAAAAACAGCCAAAAACCCCCCTGAAAAATCATGGAAAAAAATGAAACACAGGAAAGGTATGCAAAACTAGGCTCGATACTGATCAACCTTGCCATGTTTTGTTCAGGAGAACTAGTCCAGACAAAGTTTTGTATTAAATCCTTTAAAGGGCCATAACTCTGCCAAAAATCTTACAGCCGGAACACAGTGATGATATGCACTTATAGTTTTTCAAGAAGTAGACGCTAAAAACTTGTTTTTTAAAAATCTATTTTTAAACGTGGCGGCCATTGCCAACTTCTGGCCGACCTGAAATTTTGCTAGGATCAATAAGACATCAAGAGCAACATTCCTGTGAAGTTTCATGAAAATGATTTTTGACAAGGACCAACATCATGCCATGGGGGGTAGGCATATCAAGTGTCTGTGTGAGGGAGTGGAGGAGAGGGGTCAACATAGCCAACATAGCTATATGTGTAAGAATTTAAGAGGGTGTAAGGGCGGGGTGAATGTGGGCAATACTGGCTAATATAGCTCTTAACATCAATGAAGCGAGTGACTATCGTCTTAATGAGGCAAAATATAGCATTTTTAACTAAATTAAGAACCATAACTCCGCCATTAATGGTCCGATCTGGCTGGTTTTCGTTTGGCCAGTAAAGATAATAAAAAAAAAAAATTAAAAATTAATTTTTTTAAATGAGGTCCTATGACCTTTGCTAATACATTTCCCACATGGCTGTGTTTATCAACAAGGGTGCTGCAGCAGACGGCTTATGAACTACTCTGTAAATTATCATCAAAACCAGACAATGTAAAGCATCACAATTTAAAGTGGGTTGTCAACAGACCTTGAAAAAGGCTTCAAATCTTGATTGTTTGTGGTTATAACTGCACAGGAAAAGTTTCAATGTTCATTTGTGAGATATTATTGTGATTCAATCAAATATAGAGTTGGCTGCTTCAGCATTTGAATATAGGACAATCACTTGATGCAGGATGCGATATAACACACACCTCCTCGAGAATATGCAAGCATGTTTATAGTTAACATGATACTGGATTTATAAATTGAGATGCTAATGTTAATGTTGACTTTACATCAGCTATTTTAGTTGACAGACAAGCTGTGTGCAGCAGTAGTAATTTGATAGGCCTCTCTTACAAATATTTACTACCCAGCAGGAAATATTAGGGATTTAAGAAATGCAGATGTAAACATTAATCTGATGCAAAGAGCCCATCACCATCACCACATAAATGCAATTTGTGACCATGAACTTTGACCTATAGACCCCATAAGATCCTTGGAACAGTGGAGCTAAAAACATCAAATTATTTGTAAAGTTTGACCCAGGAGCTAGGTCCACAGGCCTAGGGTCTACATTGGTTGGATGGTTGTATCCATCTGTTAATGCCCAGTTAGTGTATACATGGTTATAGGTTAGGGATCTCAATGGTTTACAAGTTATGAACTAGGGGCTATGTCACCAGGGGTGGTGAAGGAGTCCTGGGTCTATGCTGGTTGGATGGTTGTATCCGTCTGTTCATGCACAGTAAGTGTATATATGGTTATAAGGTAGGGATCTTAACGGTTTCCAAACTATGTCCCCAGGGTTGGGGAAGGAGATCGGGGTCTATGCTGGTTGAGTGGTTGTATCCGTCTGTTCATGCCCAGTAAGTGTAGTCAAGCTCAAAACAATATAAAATCTCCTTGTTAATGATCTTAGAATTGATTTTAAATCTTGTTGTTTTAAAACAAATCATGATTTTAATTAAAATAACGGTCTAATGAAATTTAAAAAATTTCATCGTTAATCATTTTGTTTTTATTTCCGACGCTGAATTTTTCCAATTTTATTTTTATTTTTATTCCCTCCTCCTATTGCTCAATTTTGAAAAAAATCACATAAATCTAAAAATAAAAAACTCCGACCTTAGCCGAATGCCTCGTTTCCTTCTTTTTTTAGTCAAATGCATAGCAAATCAGGCTTACAATTTGGCCATTTCCGTCTGCGCATTTTGACGTTTTGGTTAAAGATTTTGTTTTTCCTGATTTTTTAAAAAACGAATTTTCGGAAAGCATTAAAACTTGGCACACATGTTTAATATCATTACACAATGTTATACGACAAGAACCACAACACTGTCATATATTTTGCATGAACTATCCCCCTTTTTACTTAGCCTTTTCAGTTAAAATGTTGAATTCGCAATCCGGCGTTCGGACCAATGTTACTAAGTTCTTCACTTGTTTATTATGTTTAACAAAGTTTGAGTTTGCCACTCTCCCATATAAATGAAACATTCCTATGACATTCAGTTTCTTAAAATGTAGATGTAGACAGAATCTTGAGCACAGTTACAGGGTTCAAACTAGGCCTGGATTTTAGGGAGAAGTGACTTCTCCCTCCAAAGAAAATAGAGAGAAGTGACCAAAAAATAGGGAGAAGTGAGGAAGACACAATCTTTTAAATTAAGCGTGCAATCGGTTATTTTTAATTATTAACTGATATACATGTATACACCCTATTGGTTATAACCTTTTGATTATTTAAGAGCATGCTAGCTGTTTCAAATTAAATGTGTTTATTAATTTTATTCACACTCACAGGCATTCTTTACTTATTATACTGTAACTATAGAAGGAAGGATTGAGTATAATATAAATATATTGCATGTATCTTTATTTATTCATATTTCTATCAATTTGTATGGAGTTCTATGAAGGGTGTAAATATGATTCTCAAACTTCTTCCTAAAAGGCTTATTCCTCATTAAGACCTATAAGACCAATTTATGTGTTTTGTTTCCCAATTTGTATTAGCTAAAAACAATATTTAATAAAAAAATGTTTTTCCTCCATCCAAACTTATATACCTATCCGAACTACTATGACACCGCACTTTTCCGGAAGTAAAATATTGCCGAAAATTCAGTAGAAATGTCATCTATTATTAACTCTTTTTCATGCATTTGTTTGTTTGGAATGCCAAAAGGTCCGTTTTATCAAACAATTAAGAAAACACAACTGTAATCATTATTCTGTGGTATCATTTAATCACCTCAGGTCAATTAAATTCAGATTGTTGTTTCGTTTCGATCACGTTTTCAACACGCACTTGTCTAACTGTAACGGAACCTACGATTGGTCAATTGTTCAGTTATACGCAATCTCATTGGATAAGGCGTGTGTATTCCCTGTACAGTCTAATTTGTAAACAAAAAATGACGAGGTGCGAAAATTGCCTCGGGGGATATCATAGTTGTAGGAAAGTATGCTCCCCGCGGGGTTTCTGCTGTGATCGATCAAAGCAATCAGCATAATCCCTTCCCAGAGATGTCTACGCCTGTCCTGAGACATAAACAACAGGTCAATTAAAGGACTGGTTACACTTCGCTTGAGGGTTGGCAAAAAGCGAAGTGGTCAATCTGAAGGCGACTTAAACTTCGCCGTCGGCTAAAAAAAAAGCGACCTTGTCGCTGATGTCGCCTTCCAGGTTGAACACTGCAGTTAGTGATAAACATTGAGAACATACCAGTTTCTTTTCTACATAGCATTTGATGAATTTTGGTGCATTTTCAGAATATATCGGTGAAAAACTTTGGTCACGGTGCCCCCACACACAGACACTCAACTAAATTTGATTTAACTACTGAAATGTTCTGAAAATGGAAAATTAATCAAATGCCTTGTAGGAAACACAAAATTCCTGTGTTTTGAAAACATTTTACTTTTCTCAAACATACATCATCATAATGATTAGACAATTAATACTTATGAATCAATTTAACGGTTTGAAAACGTATATTCAAAAACAAGCTTAAATCGTGTACATGTATTATCAGTATCAGGGCTGTACAAATAATTTTTTTAGCCACTAGTCCGGGACTAGTCACCCTGTCAAAAGTGACTAGTCCCAAAAAAATTGTGACTAGTCCCAAAAAATGGACACAAGTCCTGAATTCTTTCGATTTCTCAATATGTTAAAACTGCGTCTTGCATACTCATTACAATTCATTATACACAGTAAAGGAAACAATCCTTATTTAGTCTTCAGACAATTAATGTATGTTTCAGTGGTATAGTCTATATACTGATAGATTGTAGACTGTCATTGGGTGAAACAGTAGCAGTAGTAAGAATCACATCTGCATTTTCAAATTTCAGTATAGATATTGAGTTTCATATTATAGTTCAGATAATCATTTAATGTAGTAGAGAAAAAAAACTCATAACTTTATATAGGTAAGGGGCTACAGATGAGATTCTTAACTTTATTACCATTTTACCTAATGCAAAAAATAAATAACATGTGAATCAATATAAACATTTTATTTTTATGTTTTTGTCCACTACACCAGATGAGTTTGACTTTTTGATTGGCTGTGCATCACATTCTACATTTTTCCTTTTTATTTTTACTTTCACTTTCGCTTTCATATTTTCCCTATTTTTAACACTGAAAAAGTTCAACAAACTCATTTTGAAATGTAAACATTAGCACTGCCAAATACGAAATCAAACTGATTATGTATATCAGTTCGTTTTGTTTTTATTTCATTTTTTTGACAACTCAATTCTTCGAACGTAATTAGTACACTATGCACAAACCGTTACCCCACCCGCCTTTCAAGTCTGTTACAATTACGCTCAACAATACACTGAGAAACAATAAAAACAAATCACACCTACCATTTTATATCAAACATACTTCCATTATCAAACGTCCTTAGTTTCTTTACTCATCGAAAGATTGCCGACAAATCGGCCTGATTGCTAATTAATCAACGTGTTATAGTGTTATTGTTTCAGTGTATCGCCATTTTCAGCTCACCACGTGACGAACAGGTAATCACGTGACGAACATGTGTAGTAGTCATTTCATTGTCTAGCGGGTCTGGATTAAAATAGATCGGGTCAATTGATTGGATAATGTCGACAATGCCGACTGTCAAAGTAATTTGGAGGCGGGACTTCCGGCATGGTTGATTGTTGATAAAACTGCCCAGGGCAATCGCTGATCGCCGCTGTGGATGCTAATTGCATTACGTAAGCGAGTGCAATTAAAGGATTACGTTGATAAGTGTGCTGGGGTTGTTTTATGACTGGTGGCCGACTTTGTTAACTGGACAAATCTGGGATCTGGGACTGAAATCTATAAAACAGTGACATGCCCGACTTTCTGTTTTTTTTTAAAATTGGACTAGTCCGGGACTGACATCTTTGATAAAGTGACACGCCCGACTTTGGTTTTGGACTAGTCCCGGGCGTCGGGCTATAGGATTTGTACAGCCCTGAGTATATACCTTTTCGTAATTAAAATGATGTTAAAACATTGGTTGGGATCCTTAAGGAAGCTGATTACTGTAGTTCGAAAAGAAAGTATACGCATCACCGTTTATGTATATATATAACAGATAAATTATTGTAGTAATAGCTCATTTGGTAGAGTATCGGAAAGGTAGTCCGAAGGTTGGAAGAACGAAAAGCTCCCAGGGATGAGCCACAGATAATTCTTTGGACCCCAGGAGTGATCACCCCTCAAATTTTAACTTGATGGGTAAAATCTGATTTTCACCACAGGAAATGTTTTCTCCCTAAAATCAGAACTAAGGGGTAAACTGTGTCTAGACTTTATAAGGCTATTATAGAGGACATAACAGCACAATGCAGGTAATCGTATAATGTTGAACAAATTGCCATGTAGTTCCAACTGTTGAAACCTACAGTTGTAAATCATACATAGCTCTATAAATATTTAAACTTTTCTTTTCAAGCAATATTTCAAAGTGACCGTCGTGACTTTTCTTCACGCATACAATATCAATTAAATCGATTAAAATTTGCCTTACATTTTTTTCGGGGTTCACCATTGGTTGAATTTTTTTTCAAAAAGAACGACAACTCTTGTTATCATCATCGCTAAGCACTTGCTTGATTGTAAGATCATGTTTAAGCAAGCGCGCTACCGATACAGATTTCAGAGTTTCCGTTTCTTTTGACTGGCATGCTGATTTGCTGCAAATCACTATTGCACACCTCCAGAATTTAACCGAATATCCTAACCAGTTAATCTCTGATCGATGTAAACATTTGAAACTTCAATAAAAAGGCCGATACGCGTCATATTTTGTAAATCAAATTGTCAGAGGATATTTGGTATTCGTGAAAATTATGACTCGTACGGGTTTTTATATTTTCAGTGGTATTTTACGTGGATACGCATCTTATCTGGGGCTCTGAGTTATTTTTTTGTCTAGCCTTTAGGACGGTTGGTGATCCAGAGATAGCATTCCGAGTTTATTCCATGCCATATCTGTCTGCGGACGAATTGACAGGTGTTGTGGGTGGGGGTGGTATGTCTCGATTCTTAAGCCACTTACATGACCGGTTTTAAACCCCCCAGTGGCTCTTTTTTTGCCACTGACCATCATATTGTCAACACTTAATTGTGAGGACTTGTTTTGCTTTTTATTTGTCTTAAAGTGTGTGTGTGTTTGTGTTAGACAGTCGTCATTTATGAAGACATGAACTGTGCTCGCCTTATAGGTTCGTCCTATTTCACATTAATATTAGCCTTCAACGTGTTATTGCCTGTGTTGTCACCAGACATGACAGGGTTGAATAACAAATATTGGATAATTAATTTGGTACCCGACTTCATCAAGTCAAACAGCAAAACTATATTAATGTCATGGATATATATCTTACCAAGTAGCTTGATTTATTTCTGTCGTCAACTCTCTCAAAATTGCTTAAAATATGCTTTACATCATAATCCCATGATTATGGGAAATTTATGATTATTGGCAGGTCACGTGATTGTTAAAGGGACACGACTCCAACTGATGTGCCGAAACTCCGAAAAGAGTCAAAGAGCGAACGGAACTGAAAAGGAATAAAGATAGACCAAAAGGAACCAAAACAAGCAGACGAAAGGAGTGGAAAGAAAGGATAACGCATAATATTTGTAAAAACACAGTTTTGAACCACCCACTTATTTCATCTGTTACATTAAGGTCATTACCGTCAATCTGTAATTGAAAGCATAATAGTCTAGTGGGTTTAAAAAAGATACTGAAGTCGAAGTAAACGAACTCAACCATCCAAAAACACACATTCAAAACACACAACTGTAATCAGATAGATAAATGGACGGACGGACGGACGGACGGACGGACGGACGGACAGACAGACAGACAGACAGACAGACAGACAGACAGACAGACAGACAGACATTTCATCCATTTATGTTTCATTGCATTTGGAAGGGCTAATCTCAGAAAGTACTCAGGGTGACTATACCTATACCACATGACCTATGACGTCCTTATTGCTAATTCTTGAAGAAAAAATTGTAAAAAATCGCCCACATTGAAAGCTTCAGAGTGCGATAAGAGTTTTATTTCTTATTCATTTTCTACCAAAGAAAGCGCATCCGAACGCAAAAAATGTATGCTACCCTCGACTGATATTATTTTTTGGTGAAAGTTGGTACTTTTGGACAACACTTGGGAAAACTTCTGAAAATGCACCAGAACAAATTGCTAATCCTTGAAGCGTACTTTAATTTTGCGCATATTATGAACAAAAGCCATGCATATACTCCGTTTTTATCACGAAAACTTCCACAATATTATTTCACATCAGGTAGGCGAAAGTGTTTTGGGTTAAAGAACCAGATCGCCGGATGTAATGATTTTTTAACTTATGCTAATCCGTGAAGTCGATTTTTTATGCTAAATTGTGAAGTCATTTTTTGTTGTCAATTATCTACATCTTCATTCAAATCCTATTCAAAGAATAAAGCATTTTAATGGACTAGATAAGGATTTCCGAAATTTACCACTTTTTATATCTTCTTTTAGAAAGATGGACAATTGTGTTATATTTATATGCGTCATTCTGAAAGATAACATTACATCTATTTGACTAAATTGGAATTGTTCAGCGACTTTTAATATAGTCAAACTTATACATTTTAACGTCTGCGTTATTTGTTTCAAAGGAGTATTTTCTTTGATTATTGTACAATGTATTGTCTGTTTCTAATTTGAAATTTGACACGAATAAGGATTACCCTGTGACTTTTAATGTTGTCAAACTAATTAGTCTAGATCTTACAAACAGGAGCTTTCCAAACTTTCATTCTAAACCCTGTCCCAGCTGATTGTTTGTTAGGTTCTAGTGATTCTCGGTGCTATGCTGGTTGGGTGAATTCCCAGGGGCCGCTACGGTAGCCAGACTGGATTGATGATGAAGGCCTATCACGCAATTAGCGACTAAGAATATCTTCCTTCTACCTTTTCCTATCCATCTTTGCTCATTTTTTCTTCTCACTTTAATTCATTGCTAAGTATATTTGATATTAATTAATGCACAACCAACCCGCGTTGTAATCGTCAATTATGACGGAAACGTGTACCATACAGATACAGTTACAAATCATCTGCGACGCTTGCTTGTTTTCAAGACAAACGTCTAGAACAGTCCTCCTGAACAGTTTGATTTTTGCCGATACACTGGTAACATTTCTGATTGGCTGAGACACCTCCTATCCAAGATACACGGAAAGTCAAAAAGACAATAAATATAAACAAAGAGGGAAACTTCATCATTATATCGACGAACTAAATGCGGATGGTCAGAAATACTTTATTAAAAAAGAATTAAACAAATTATGGTCACGTGGTTCCCGGCCAGTTTCAAATTTGTTTCTACACAACCGGTCAAGACGTTTGTATTTACAATCAAGCGTCGAAGATGATCAAGACTACAAACTAATACAATAACGTAAATAATGCACGCTACCCTCGCTTGATATTCTGATAATGTGAAAATAAGTAAAGTTTGCAAAATAACACAAAGAAAACAACAGCTGAAAATGGTCCAGAAATATTTTGAATCATTTTATTTAAGAAAACAAGTTATTTATTTTTTATTTTCAAAAGTTAGAGAATTAATTGGACACAGTGCGAAGTGAAATTAATTTAACTTGACAATTTTGAGAAAAAAAAACTCTCTTGGATCAACATGTATATTTTATGAAAGGGTAAACTTGTTTTCTCAATTAAACCGTACCTGTTGATCACGCAAGTAATAACAGACATTTAGGGTAGTTTTTAAATGGATTATGACTTTGACTTTAACAAAAACATTTTTTAACTTGACCATTTTGGAAAAAATGGTAGTTTTTAAGTGGGTTATTATGACTTTGATTTTAACAACTTACCCACTTAAAAAATACCCTAAACACAATTTCAGTATGAATGTTATTACTTGCAATCATCAACAGGTACGGTTTAATTGAGAGAAAAATGTTTACCCTTCCATAAAATATACATGCTTATCCAGGAGAGAGAAAAAAGTGTTTTCCAAAAGTACCAACTTTCACCAAAAAATAATATCAGTCGAGTATAGCGTACATTTTTTGCGTTCGAATGCGCTTTCTTTGACAGAAAATGAATAAGAAATAAAAAATCTTATCGCACTTTGAAGCTTTCAAGTGGGTGAATGTTTGCAATTTTTTTTTGCACATGTTTTTGCCGTGAACTCGATATAAATGGCCAGAGATTCAAACGTTTGTTTCCCTGTATCCATTTTAAGGGGAATACAATTTAAACGGACGTTAAAAGCGGCCTACACGTTAACAATGACGTCAGTTAAGTAACGGTTATTGACGTCACTTACTTCCGGGTTATCAAATCGCGGGTGATAACCTGTGCGGGAAGATATGGATTGCACATCATCATGTGTCATATCAGGTGGTACAAAAACAACGTATCAGGGATAATAACACTATATATCATCTCATTATTGTTTAAATATCGTTCAAACTACCACCAGCAGCAATGTTAAAATGTTTACATATATCTTATGTATCTTGCCATGAGTGTGTTTGTGTGTGTGTGAGTGTGCGTGCGTGCGTGCGTGAGTGCACATCGGCGTAGCTTTTATTAGGCCATCCCAGGCCTATACATCCATTTGAAAGAAGAAAGAAAGTCCAAAATTGCAATAAAACATGAAGCCGGAGGGGATGTAGGTTAAGGTTCTTTCAGACATGTGTTTCTTATTTCATTTTACAGTGTAAGTAATTCAATTTTGTCAAATGTTAATTCTCAGATTTGTCAAAAAAATATTTCTTTAAATATCACACGAGTGTTCTGTCAGATATACGCCAAAACGCACCCGATGATTACATAGCTAAGTTAAAACACACACACACACCGGGGGAGCATGCCGCCAGACCCTCTTAGTTTGTTGGGCCTACAAGCCGGCTTCGCCTCTGATGCGTGCTTGCGTGCGTATGTGTGTGGCTATGGTTGAGGGTGTTTGTGTTTGGATGGATGTGTGAGTGTGGGTTCGTGAAGTTTTCTATCATGTTTTCATTTTTGTATTTGCTATAGAGGACCCCAAGGAAGATTAGTTTAAACTAATTGAGTCACCCTCGATACAATTGATTCATTCGTTCGTTCGTTCATTCATTCATTTATTCATTCATTAGGATACGAAGAGCCATATTGGTTGAATAGTGTATGCATGTATAACGAATCACATTAGTGACTTTAAGTAACAGACACCTTAAAAGACAAGAATATTCCGAGTGGGAATTTGGTTAATAGAAGTAGGTGTGAGCGGCATCTGCGCATGCGTTGCTGCACATTCACAGTGTGAGCTGGGCATATATGCTTTCAATCGTACTATACAACTGGAGTCATCAATGAACTTCAAACTGAACACATGTGAAATCGGAATCGGAATACTACCAAGGTACCAGTCACTTCTTAACATGTGTTATATTTAAAGGAGCGATGGCAATCTTGATATATTTAAAACGCCTCGTTAGTTTAAAACTAACTTTTCAACATCATTAAGTTGTACGTTTGCAAATCATTAGTAATATTATTTGAATAGTTCAAAGCAATGTTTATTTCTGTGTTCACATTGACTAATTTGCACAAATAATATAGTTTTAAACCTGTGGTAGAAATAACGAAGAAATTAGTTTTATTACCTTTTTTTTTTACTTTATAATTTACAAGCATGTTTAACGTCAGAGAGATTCTGGATTAATACATCTAATTGCTCGTTTTAATGCTCAAGATATGCTTCAAGATTGCCGTGTGTCTCTTTGATCTTGTTACTCGATCTTGGATACTTGCAAAATGTATGTGGTTTTTGTTGTTGTTCTTTCTTGTTGTTTTAAAACACAAATCTGTCTCTGTTAATAAAACAATAAATCCAGTCTGTATATTGGAATACAATATGTAAAAAGGTATGTTACTTCTTCTGTTAATGAATATCCTAGTATTATGTATATGTATCTTCATAGTATTCGGGGTGGCTAAACCATGTGACATTTTTTTGATATCGTACATGTCAACAAAAGTCTCATTTCAGGTAGGTTTGTTTTATCATTTATTTGTGAATATTGAACGCATTTTGATAAATAAAATAAAGCGCATATACCTCTACTAAGCGGGCGCTTTCATCTGCGATAATAACAAAGTGATTCCTCGGGCACTTTCTTACTTCAATCAAAATGTTAATCCGAGCCTTCTCTGACCTTACCAGCCCTTTTTACTATTTTGATGTTTCGTCTAGCTGTGCAAGGTCAGAGGAATTCCTATCGTAAAAACAAGGGTGTCCCCTCTCCCGCACGAGATAGGACCTTCCCTCTTGGTTTTAGTCAACATATCTAAATAAGTATGCATTGAATTAAACTTTCAAGCATATAAAGCAATTTTCTGTATATTTATTTACCCCCTTGAACCAAAATATTTGTTATATTTTTCTATTAAAGTTCTAACGGTCAACCCCTTTAAGACGAAGTTAAACATTATTAAATTTCCAACACTGGCTTCAAAAATACATTTTTGGGGAACTACAATCAATAAATGTGCAGTTTTACCATTGCAACTTGGTATATTATACTCTTTTTTTTAAATTTCGATCACCAAATTAATGGTAATCCATTTATTCACTCCGTAATAGGTCTGTGAGAGTCGGGGTGGGCCACCCCTCAACAAACTGTACAGATATAGATGTAATATGCATATATATATAATATTTATTATATATAAACAGTTTTCAAAATATTTAGAAGAAAACAAATGCATATCTTGATTAGAAACTATATTAATGGGGAGGTTTTTTATATATCTTTACAATATTCAAAAGAAGATTTAAAATACAATTTTGATGAACCTGCAATCTGAGGGTCTTTCAAAAGAATTTTTTTATTTACAAATACACCAGATTGCTGCGGGTCCCTTTAAATCTTGATATTTACAAAATTGTCAAAATATTTATTTTGTTACTTTAATACGCCTTCAATGATAATTGTAAAGAAATCAAAAAAAAATCAAATGTTGTATAAAGAATTGTTTAACGTAGATAAATACAGTGCTAACATAATCAACTATGAGTGTTTCAGTTTTTATACAAGATCCACATACCATCTCTGCTGAGTTTTTCAACAGTTGACTGTGAAACAAAAATGGTGTTATCGACTAAATATATAAAGAAAATACTGGAGTTATGGCCCTTGTTTTGCTGAAAAATGCCATATTAAGCCTTGTGAACACTCTAGCAAAAGACAAGATATTTCTATGGAGGTGTGACTCTTCCATATTCAGTGGGAACAGCGGGGAACATAATTTAACAGTTATTACACATTTCTTGGGATTTTCCTTTCGTCAAAAAAAGACAAAACAAAAAACAAGAAGACGGAACAAGATCGACGAAACAAGATAGATGTGTTGCACAGTGTAACTCTTAAAATTTAAAACAAAACTAATTATTAAGTAGGGATTTATAAGTCAACCAAGGCTTTTAGAATTTATCAAATGTAAAACTACTTTTAATTGCGTTTATTTTTTCAGTTTGATATATGTATTTAATTTGTGGTTTGAAATTTCCGAACAATGGTAATCTTCCATCTAACTTACATTTATATATGAAGTATTTTGCATGTAAAATTAGTTTATTTAGAACATTGTCATATTCACTAGACCCGAAAATTTTATCTTTTGTAGTCTATTCCGGTTGGATTATTATATTATTATTATTGCAAGTAATCTAAAAAATATTCCAAAATGTTTTGGTATATTTATATTCCCAAAATAAATGTGTAATGGTTTCTGGAGACTCTGTGCAAAAGCCACAGGAGTTATCGTTTTTTATCTTCATTTTTGTCAAAGGATGTTTGTAGCAGTAATTATGTGGTTTATTTTTTCCTGAAACCATTGTAATCGAGTATCTTTTGTACATTTGAAAGATATTTTGAATAAGTCATTCCAATCTCTGTCTATATTTATACCAAATTGTCCCCATTTGGCTATAGATGTTGGATGTACATTTGATTTAATAAGTATATCATAAATGGGACGACATCCTTTCGGTGCGCTTATTATTAGGGACACTAATGATGGGCAAATTGGATTTTCTAACTTGATAGCAAGATGAGCAAAATTTTGTTTCTGAAGGTAGCCCCGTATTGATGCAGTCATTCCTTCATATTCTAAAAAATATGAATGTACAGCAAACATTTCGATAAATAGGGTAAAAGAGAGAAGATTACCATTGTTACCCATTATATCATTAATAAATAAAATACCTTTATCATACGATTTTTTATAAAAAACGCTTGATCTTCCAATCTTAATGTTATTAGTGTACCATAATGGCTGTGTTAAGGACTCTTTCCATGACAGTAGGATTTTAACATCCAATAGAATGTTAAGACTTGTGTAAACTTCCTTCCAGAAGTCCCTGCAACACTGCCAAACGCTATTTATTTTTTTAAACAGCCTTGTATTTTAGTGTTAATATTTGTTTCGTATTTGTTCTTTTCGTGTCTGTACCCCTGATAAAGGCGTAAGCCGAAAGCGCTAGCGTTTTTACAAATTATAGCACTGTAGAAATCTCTCTTTAATTATTTATTTAAGATGTATATCGTTGGTCGCTTATTTCTTTCATTATAAGGGATCTTATCTTGTGAGGGTCCTCTTAAAGTGCTTTTTCTGTTACATACAGTCAGTTCGAGTGACGTTTGAACCATTTCGACCTCCAGCGATCCCTACTTCTATTAAAATGTCCATGCGTTTATGAACCGACAACTATCATAATTTAATATTTGCATCGAGGATGTACATATTATTCAGTAAACGGAAAATGCCTGCTGTCATTTACAAGAGCCATACTCACGAAGAATTGCATTTTAAGCCATGTTTAAGGTTTTTCTAAATGGCCGTGTAAGCGATCGGTCATCTTTTAAATGTTGGTTGGAGTAATCTAAGGAATCACTAATTTAGTATTGGCGAAGGAAAGCGCCCGCTTACAGAGGTATGCACGCTTGATTTCATCCCAATCGCTTCAGTAGTAAAAAAGAAATGGAAAAAAACCTACCTGAATCGATGCTGTTTTTACCCGTATACGGCATCAAAAAGTCACGCGGTATAGCCACCCGTGTATTGCATATCTGTATGTGTGTGGTTACGGTGCTTTGATATGCTCAAATGCCTAGCCGGAGACGTAATAATACTTCTTAGGTCTCTGATCGAAGGAATCACATTTCACGGAATTTCACAGAAACATTCCTTATGGTGTGTAGTTGGACCATAAAACTGTAATTTAACTTTCCGTAAAGTCCAATATCACGGCGGTCCATCTGGTAATCGAGGTTCGACGTCCATGATTTAGAATAAGAAGGTGAAATAGGTTCGTTGTGGGGGCGGATAAGATCACGGCAAACATCCTGCAACTTGTTGGTCAGGCGATGTGCAGGGCGCGAAAACTATTAATATTTTATGATAGGAGGATTTTTTTCCGAATACAAGCGTAACCAGCAACGAATACTTAGCATGCATATGTATGTTTGATACTTCGTTTATGAACATATACTTATTTGAGTGTTCGATTGTTTGTTCGTAAACATTAATTAAGCTGTGTATGTCCGCTGCCGATCGGACAAGTCGCTTATACGTCCGCAAAGAATATTTATCACATATTCGCCGTAATTTAAGTACTTTTGGTCTGCCAGCTTTCAAAAAATAAAAATAAATAAATAATAATAAAGGATGATCCAAAATAGATGGGATATGGTGAAGTGAAATTTTCAACCAAATGCCTATTTTAGGCATGCCCAATGTCAACTGCATGGTACATGACAGTAATTCAACACTATTGGTGTGAACATAATATAGTATATAGCTTAATAAAAGATGGTGAAGTGAAATTTTCAACCAAATGCATATTTTAGGCATGCCCAATGTCAACTGCATGGTACATGACAGTAATTCAACACTATTGGTGTGAACATAATATAGTATATATCTTAATAAAAGAATACTTATATGGCAGAAATTGTGCCCTTTATGTCCGAAAAGATTGGTACAGTTTTAATCAAAGTTTTGTGTTATATGTGAAATAAACTGGTCCATAGTATAGTCCATTTATCCAGCGAGAGCAGACGAGACATCATTTCTAAATAAAAAACGCCATTTTTTTCTGTGGACACACGTGAAGCTTTTTTTATTTGGAAAATGGAAATAGTTTGCCTTAAAGAAACAGATATACCTTGTATATGCCTCCAAAATCACTGTGTTAATCTTCTTCAAGAAGGCGATTGTTGCAGTTATCCCCTCCACAACGGACCGATTTCACTTCCTTATTCGAATTCACGAACGTTGAACCTCAATTATCCGATTGGCCGCCGTGAATATTGTCCCCAGAAATATATGAAATAATTGTTTGCGTTCGCTATAGCTGTGAAAAACATAGCTTTTGTGGTTTTATTTTATGTACCTATCATTTATAGCGCTATGATGACTGCTTCATCACTTTCCGGCGAGGTTTCTGAAGACATCACGCAATGCCTGCACATATCACTTAACTAAATTAGGCATACAGTAAAACAAGCTTCATTATTGAGTGTTTTGAAGAACTTAGAAAGGGGTGAAAGAATAATCAAAACTGGATGATAAACAAAGAAGATAAAGCGATTTAAAGGCTGTTCAAAACGGATATGGAAGTCGCCATTTTGAGAAATATGACGTTATAGTTCTAAATAATCATATATGACATATTTATAAATAAAATGAATGCAAATGAGTGCAAAAACATTTAACTGATCAAATATTGCAGTATTACTCTACAGTTGCTGTGATTTACTTTCATGTCAATCAGTCATCCTGTAAATCAATAAACTATCATATTTATGATGTCTCGTCTGTTCTAGATGGATAAACGGACTATTCTATGGACCAATCTATTTCACAAAAAAAAAAAAACTTTGAGTAAAATTGTTTCAACTTTTCGGATATAAAGGTCAACATTTCTGAAATATAAGTATTCTTTCTGATATTATGATCACATCCATAGTGTTAAATTATTGTCATGCACTATAAGGTTGACATTGCTAATATGCATTTCGTTGAAAATTTCACAAGATCATATCCCATCCATTTTGGGCTTCTTTTTTAAATATGGCGGACCAATAGTCCTTACTTAACATTGTGGTCGCTGAAATGCCATATCTTCTGAAGTGTGACCTCGCATTACGCATCTTTCGTGCATTTTCATGCATTTTAGTGATATAAAAATTACAAAGTACTTATTAAATCTTCAACGGTAAAATCCATATCCAAAAAAGAAATAAAAAATCTTATCGCACTCCGAAGCTTTCAAGTGGGTGAATGTTTGCAATTTTTTTCTTCAAGAATTAGCAATAATGACGTCATACGTCATGTGGTATAGTCAGCCTGAGTACTGGACGAATCAAAATACCGGTTGCGAGATAAGAAAGAGCGCATTCCGTAGAAGAATCTATATCGTTCAAAAAACACCAGCAGCAATGTTAAAATGTTTACATATATCTTATGTATCTTGCCATGTGTGTGTTTGTGTGTGTGCGTGTGCGTGCGTGCGCATGCTTGAGTGCGCATCGGCGTAGCCTTTATTAGGCCATATAGGCCCGGGCCTATACATCCATTTGAAAAAAGAAAAAAAAGTCCAAAATTGCAATAAAACATGAAGCCGGAGGGGATGGGGGTTAAGGTTCTTTCAGACATTTGTTTCTTATTTCATTTTACAGTGTAAGTAATTCAACTTTGTCAAATGTTTTGTCAACAAATATTTCTTTAAATACCACACGAGTGTTCTGTCAGATATACGCCAAAACGCACCCGATGATTACATAGCTAAATTAAAAAAACACGCCAGGGGAGCATGCCGCCAGAACCGCTTAGTTTGTTGGGCCTATATATGCATTTCAAGCCAGCTTCGCCTCTGATGCGTGCTTGCGTGCGTATGTGTGTGGCTATGGTTGAGGGTGTTTGTGTTTGGATGGATGTGTGAGTGTGGGCTCGTGCGTGAAGTTTTCTATTATAGTTTGTCTGTTTTCATTTTTGTATTTGTTATAGAGGGCCCCAAGGAAGATTAGTTTAAACTAATTGGGTCACCCTCGATACAATTAATTCATTCGTTCGTTCGTTCATTCATTCATTTATTCATTCATTAGGATACGAAGAGCCATATTGGTTGAATAGCTAGCGTATGCATGTATAACGAATCACACAAGTGACTTTAAGCAACAGACACCTTAAAATACAAGCATATTCCGAGTGGGAAAGTAGGTGTGAGCGGCATCTGCGCATGCGTTGTTGCACGTTCACAGTTTGAGCTGGGCATATATGCTTTCAATCGTACTATACAACTGGAGTCATCAATGAACTTCAAACTGAACACATGTGATATCGGAATACTGCCAAGGTACCAGTCACTTCTTAACATGTGTTATATTTAAAGGGGCACGTGGCAATCTTGATATATTTAAAACGCCTCGTTAGTTTCAACATCATTAAGTTGTACGTTTGCAAATCATTAGTAATATTATTTGAATAGTTCAAAGCAATCTTTTTTGTGTTCACATTCCTAACGTTTGACTAATTTGCACAAATAATATAGTTTTAAACCTATGGAGAAATAACGAAGAAATTTATTTTGTTACCCTGTTTTATTTTATTTTATAATTTGCAAGCATGTTTAACGTCAAAGTGATACTGGATTAATATATCTAGTTGCTCGTTTTAATGCTCAAGAAATGCTTCGAGATTGCCGTGTGTCTCTTTAATATTGTTACTCGATCTTGCATATTTGCAAAATATATGTGTTTTTTGTTTGTGTTTTTTTGTTGTTGTTTTTAAAAACACAAATCAAATTCTCTATTAATAAAACATTAAATCCAGTCTGTATATTGGAATACAATATGTAAAAAGGTATGTTACTTCTTCTGTTAATGAATATCCTAGTATTATATATATGTATCTTCATAGTATTCGGGGTGGCTAAACCATGTGACATTTTTTTGATATCGTACATGTCAACAAAAGCCTCGTTTCAGGCAGGTTTGTTTTATCATTTATTTGTGAATATTGAACGCATTTTGATAAATACAATAAAGCGCATATACCTCTACTAAGCGGGCGCTTTCATCTGCGATAATAACAAAGTGATTCCTCGGGCTCTTGCTTACTTCAATCAAAATGTTAATCCGAGCCTTCTCTGACTTTACCTGCCCATTTTACTATTTTGATGTTTCATCTAGCTGTGCAAGTCAGAGGAATTCCTATCGTAAAAACAAGGGGGTCCCCTCTCCCGCGCGCGCGAGAGAGAGAGGCCCTTCCCTCTTGGTTTTAGTGAACATATCTAAGTAAGTATGCATTGAACTAAACGTTCAATCGTATAAAGCAATTTTCTGTATATTTATTTACCTCCTTGAACCAAAATATGTGTTATATTTTTCTATTAAAGTTCTAACGGTCAACCCCTTTAAGACGAAGTTAGACATTATTAAATGTCCAACATTGGCTTCAAAAAAACATTATTGGGGAACTACAATCAATAAATGTGCAGTTTTACCATTGCAACTTGGTATATTATACATACATTTCATTTTAATTTCGATCACCAAATTAATGGTAATCCATTTATTCACCCCGTAATAGGTCTGTGAGGGTCGGGGTGGGCCACCCCTCAACAAACCGTACAGATATAGATGTAATATGCATAATATTTATTATATATAAACAGTTTTCAAAATATTTAGAAGAAAAAAAAATGCATATCTTGATTAGAAACTATATAAATGGGAAGGTTTTTTTAATATTTCTTTACAATATTCAAAAGAAGATTTAAAATACAATTTTGATGAAAGGGGCTCTCTGCAATCTGAGGGTCTTTCAAAATAATTTTTAATTACAAATACACCAGATTGCTGCGTGTCCCTTTAAATCTTGACATTTACAAAATTGTCATAAATATTTATTTTGTTACTTTAATACGAGTTCATTGATAATTGAAAAGAAATATATATATTTTTTCAAAACCCAATATATGTCTTGTATAAAGAATTGTTTAACGTAGATAAATACAATGCTAACATAATCAACTATGAGTGTTTCAGTTTTTATACAAGATCCACATACCATCTCTGCTGAGTTTTTCAACAGTTGACTGTGAAACAAAAATGGTGTTATCCACTAAATATATAAAGAAAAGACAAGTTATTTCTATGGAAGTGTGACTCTTCCATATTCAGTGGGAACAGCGGGGAACATAATTTAACAGTTAATACACATTTCAAAAAAAGACAAAACAAAAAACAAGAAGAAGGAACAAGATAGATGAAACAAGCTAGATGTGTTGCACAGTGTAACTCTTAAAATTTAAAACAAAACTAATTATTAAGTAGTGATTTATAAGTCAACCAAGGCTTTTAGAATTTATCAAATGTAAAACTACTTTTAATTGCGTTTATTTTTTCAGTTTGATATATGTATTTAATTTGTGGTTTGAAATTTCCGAACAATGGTAATCTTCCATCTAACTAACATTTATGTATGAAGTATTTTGAATGTACAATTAGTTTATTTAGAACATTGTCATATTCACTAGACCCACACTTATATCTTTTGTAGCCCATCCCGGTTGGATTATTATATTATTATCATTGCAAGTAATCTTAAAAATATTCCAAAATGTTTTGGTATATTTACATTCCCAAAATAAATGTGTAATGGTTTCTGGAGACTCTGTGCAAAAGCTACAAGAAGTTACCGTTTTTTATCTTCATTTTTGTTAAAAGGATGTTTGTAGCAGTAATTCTGTGGTTTATTTTTTCCTGAAACTATTGTAATCGAGTATCTTTTGTACATTTGAAAGGTATTTTGAATAAGTCATTCCAGTCTTTGTCTATATTTATACCAAATTGTCCCCATTTGGCTATATATGTTGGATGTACATTTGATTTAATAAGTATATCATAAATGGGACGACATCCTTTCGGTGCGCTTGTTATAAGGGACAATATAGATGGGCAAATTGGATTTTCTAACTTGACAGCAAGATGAGCAAAATTTTGTTTCTGAAGGTAGCCCCGTATTGATGCAGTCATTCCTTCATATTCTAAAAAATGTGAATGTACAGCAAACATTTCGATAAATAGGGTAAAAGAGAGAAGATTACCATTGTTATCCATTATATCATTAATAAATAAAATACCTTTATCATACGATCTTTTATAAAAAAACACTTGATCTTCCAATCTTAATGTTATTATTGTACCATAACGGCTGTGTTAAGAACTCTTTCCATGACAATGGGTTTTTAACATCCAATAGGATGTTAAGAATTGTGTCAACATTCTTCCAGAAGGGATTGCATATTTTTGCAATTTATTTTTTACATAGTCGTTACCGAAAAAGCATATTGGTGTTGAATGGGTACATATGTTCATGGATTTCCATACATTTTTTATTTCCAATCAAAAGTCTTCTAATCCACGTTAATTTCAGAGATATATGAACTGTTTAATACTGATCATTCTAAGTCCGCCACAATCATAATCTTGAGTTACAACAGATCTCTTTATTTTGTCTGGGTGATTATTATATTATACATTAATTCATCTATGTGTTCGACTTGACGCCGCAGACACCGTTGAAAGTAAATGACTGTTTCTTTTGTAATCCCCTCGCTTTTACTATAGGAATTCCTCTGACCTTACACAGCCAGATGAAATACCACAATCGTAAAAATGGACTGGTAAGGTCAGAGAAGGCTCGGACTATCAAAATGTCAAAGATGATCGAAACGGACAATTGGCGTACACGCGCAAAGTTTGCGCCTATGCCTTAATCCAGTCGGTTTCAGTTCGTGTTGTTTGGAAAGAAACGATCTGATAGCATTGAAGTTTTGAAAGAGGTAATCCGATTGGTTTAAAGAAAATAGAAGAAAACGAAAATAATCATAACACCCGATTACCGGCAGCCGTAGGCACAGTTCGGCAGCCGTAGGCACAGTTCCCGGTAAAAAAAAAAAAGTTTCAAAAGGGTAAATAAATCTAGTTTTATGACTTGTTAGCCTTAAACTATAAGAAGAGTGAATCGGCCATTTTAATTTTGAAGGAATGTTGTGTATGTCATCTGATGACCGTGAAATTTGAATCTATATTATGCGAGTTACGGTAGGTTAAATGTTGAAATTAAGCTAAAAAATGTGATTGTAGAAAGTTAGAGACCCGGTACTCGGTAAATAGTTAAGTTTAAGAGATTTCAGACATACTGCCATAAAATATAATCTTTCCTGAATAAACAGTCCAAATTTTAGCCCACAGAACATTTTATTAAAATAAATTTTGGGTTTTTAGACACGACCGGGTATTGAAAAAAGGGAGGAGTACGGTACAGTTCCATTATTTATTGGCAGGTTAAAAATGTTTGTCTTTATGTGTGCTTTTATCTGACTGTGGTCCTCGAATACTACACTTCCTGTTCCACTTTTATATCTAATTATCCTTATCTTATTGTTGATAATTAACAATATCAAAACTAAAACCATCTCTCTTGTAGTATTTTAGTAATTGTTTCAACATTTGCAATAGAGAGATGTAAATCAAGAAAAGAAACGACAATATCAGAAATGTTAGCTTTGTTGAGTTGAAGTTCTTCAGGATATTAATAGTATTAACCACAGTAGGAAATAAAGGATTATCAATGTTCAGTATGTCTCCAGATCATTTACATCTGCCTGATTATTTGGAGAAAGACTCAACATGAAACCTCTTTCACTTAACCCGTAAAATCATCTAATGATTAACGGACAGGTGTATTTTAACCTGTTGTACCAACATCACGCGCCATATTAAAAGACTTTCAAAAATCATTATCGTATATAATGTTTTATTTTATTTTCCAGCTAAAGCAATGTCACCACTTCACCTTTGTCTCCAAATGTCTGTTTTACTGGTATGCGTCCAGACTTGTGTCGCTCTCTTCTACACAAACAATAAGTACGAAGTCAATAAGGATAGTGAATATCCTCGACTTGGCAAACGTTCTCGGGTATCACAATATTTACGGAGCTGGTTTGGAAACAAGCTTTCACAACTGGACCCGACTTTTACATTGTATGACGAGATTGTTGATGTGACTATGCGGGGTACTAAACTGGATTCTGTAAAAGAAGATCATCATTATTGTGACTGGACTCCTGTGATATATCAAGTGACACCGGATATTCGAACAAGTGAGGGTGATAAGTTATATGGATCGGCAGGTAAGTAAATCGGATGTTAATTATGAAATGTACAAATAACATATACCTAATACTCCTGTACAGACTGAAACATTTTAAATACCGAGAGTAAGCATGTAATTAGATTTTCTTCAGTGCAGGAACTTGTTTAAATGTAACAGTTGCTAAAGAAAATCACAGTCATGAAAACAATTTATCATTTCAAAGAAAGTTCATGTGCATGGAATACTAGTTTCATGTGGTGTTTTTTTTTACGAAAAAGAACACGTGTTTTGGCAACTGTTTTTGTTTACTACCTTATTTTGTTTGTTTATAAATATTCGGCGCATCGGATTGACATTATGTTTTAATTACGAATGAAAAAGATATTTTCGATGACATATACAGTATAATAATATACTCTCCAGAGAACTCGTGACACGTGTAGAACTGCAGTTGCACTACTACATATATATAAATGTAAGATCTATGCACATTTAATGGGTCGCATGTACGATGCGCACTAAAAACAGTAGTAAACGGCGAGACTATACTATTACGACAATCATCTCTAATGTATTTCACGTTTCAGACAAACCAAGCAAAGAAGAAACTTACAAGAACCTGAACAAGTGGCGGGATATAATCTTCAAATAAATGCCATAACTGGTGTTATTGGTGGATTATTTAGCTAAATTAGCAAATTTACGACTTAAATTACATATCAATATACACTTTCAAAACTGGATCCAACAGACAATGTAAATGTATTACGGAAATAATAAAAATTGATAAATATAATTTGTTTAAGGTAAAGAGGAGATTGAAGATTTGTAAAAATATATATGTTATGAGAAAATAATAAACACAGAAAATGTGATTTGGTACTATCAATATCAAGATATTTTTAAAAATCGAACACAAACAAGAGAGAAAAGTAACTCGATGAGTCTGTTCCTGTGAGGTAATATAAGGTATATCACCTTTCATTCCTCCTAACACTGGCTTACGCATGGTTTGTTCTGCTGTTGCTGTGGCTCCTGCCTAGTCATTGAGTACCTTCTTTGTGGCTTTCTATGCTATTGTATTTTTGTATTTATATATACACGAGCATCTTTGTGTTTTACTTATATTGCCTATTAATGCTGCCTTGTTGGTTAGAGAATTGTTCATGGCGGGGATTTCTTTATTTACACTGTCTCGTTTTATTGGAAAGACAGTAGGGTAAGTGTGGGGTTTGGTGCACTCTATAACCTGGATTAAACCCCCCGCGGCCTTTTTTGCCACTGACCGTTCCAATGACTGACCGTTTCAATGCGGTAGCCCTATTGTCAACCCTTTTGCGTTTATGATGTCTAATTTGACATTTTGTTCATCTTTAAAGTTATTCTTTTTCTCTGTGTGTTTGCGGTTGACTGTCGCCCTTGACTGCTATTTATCTTGTTCGATTTTTATATCCATATTTACGCAGTATTCTACTTTAAAGTCACAATGACTGGGCTCGACTATGAATGGAATAGAAGAAGAAATACTGTTTTCGCTTGTTATTTAGTGGTTACTGAAGTTGATCAATCTTTTTCATTGTTTTCTGAATTATCTTTATTGAGAACTGTTTGAGTTTCAATTCCAATAGTCTATCCCAGTAAGTTAAGCAAGTAAATAACGTGGTAAGACACTTTCCCTTAGCCTCGTCCGTCGGATGGGGACGTAAACCGGGCGGTCCCGTGTATCGGTCTGTTCCTATGTATCCTTCCCCGCTATCTGGGGCAGCTCTGAATAACCTCTACTGTGTTGATGAGCCGTTAATCAACATTGAGGTATAATAGACTATGTGCTGCAGTGGTCATGAACAAGTATGTAATTTAAATAATTATGAAGTATATGCATAATATTCTTTTCAAACGATATCTGCACGGAAATAGAACACAATGTTTCAATTTATCTGCTTTACAGACAGTATCGGTTTGTACTTACTTCAATTTAAAGGTAAGTAATTAAAAAAAAGAAGAAGATTGCTGTGTGTTAAGACAGATGTTCAAAACACAGTGTTAGACGTATTGTTATCTATATTTAAATATGGCTGTTCAATTGTAAGAGCAGGTAGACTTTATACATCCAGATATACTTGGCGAATTGTTTGGCTCGAAAGTGACCTCGTGCGAGGGCTTAAGTTTCAATATTTTCAGTATATGTATGTTGAGATTAACATTTAATATTGTATTAAATTTTCAGTTTAAGAATTTTGTATTGCGTCTCTTTTTTCCTAAATATATATCCGTTTTCAACTTTATTGTCCAGAATATTTTCAAATATTATTAAACATAATTCTTTAAAACTAATCAACAGAGAACAAATAAAACTGTAACATTATACATGTATTGTAAGTGTGTCAAATATAGTTACTTTTCTTAATGTATTTACTATTAATAACGCTTACCTTAATACGTATGCAAGTTATAATCCAGTGTGCTGGTCGCATTGAACATTTACACAATTAATTATCAATAAAATGTCTTGAGGCGTCTTTTTAGTATTTTCCCACAATTTAATACTATCTCATGATTTATCGGGGTGACACATTTTTTTTGCAGAACAAGTCGTTCTAGTAATAGGTGAACACTACTGTACCAGCTCGCTGATGCGGGGAATATAAGGCTAGTGTGATAGGGACATCATTTTCTGGAAAATAACTCCATAACGCACAGCCCTATCAAATTCTCTAATATTCGGATGCCGTCGAGATAAAAACACCTTACAAAAAGCGCGATCTTCTGGAGCTGGATCTGTTTACACGTAAGTCTGTGTTAGGGATCGAAGCTATAGTTAGAGTTTATTTTCTAAAAATAGCTCGACCGGATACAAACGCATCCTCTTCATTTGAATACCGTCAAGGCAGAAACTCACTAAAGGTTTCATGGCGGAGCTACAGCGGTTTATGTGAAAAAATAATGTAAGGGTATGGGTAGGGTTTTACGTTTTCGGACTCTAAAGGAGTCCCATTAACTTCTCCCCACCTATGGAAACTGTCAAGACAGAAACTACCTAAAGGTAAGAACGCGCGACGGAGTGTGTGACGATATTGGAAATATCGATCGATTTGTTTATCGGAACAGTAAAGTACAAACAGACAAGTGATGTTTTTAATAAATAAATTATATTAAGTAATAATATAAAAATGAAGATAGTTAGAAAGAAAAGCTTGAAATAGACAGAAAAGAACTATCACGGAGTTTAGACAATCACTGAATACTAGAGAATAATAATTTCACCTATGTCAAACACTGTTTAATGCAATATCCTTTCTTATGTTTAGTCCATCTATGTAATGTTTAATTGTTGTAGTTGTTACTATGCTTTATTAACAAATACAGTTCAGTTGGCTAACCACTATCTGCACGTTACATGTCGCACAATCTCTCTCTATATAACATGAATATATATATATATATCATCATTGTCTGTACCGCTTGCAGTATAACTCCACATCACTAGTATATAATATGCATTGTAACACGGATCAAATATGCATATGGTATATCACATCACTATACAGACTATCGACTGATACGTCAATCTATATCAACACTATATTACAATGATTCTATCAACACTCTTCTATGTATAGGATACACCACATCACTATACAGACTATCGACTGATTACGTCATCTATATCAACACTATATCACAATGATTCTATCAACACTCTTCTATGTATAGGATACACCACATCATTGTACAGACTATCTACTGTCTGCATCAATCTATTATATCATCACTACTCTTCCATGTACAGGATACACCACATCATTGTACAGACTATCTACTGTCTGCATCAATCTATTATATCATCACTACTCTTCCATGTACACGCTGTATCAATTGACTGCCATCTGTATGCTACATCTTATAACGTCACCCGACCATCACCTTGTAGATGACTTTATTATGACCTATATCATCACCACGAAAAAGGAGGAGACGTTCCCCAGACACCCTCAGTTCTAATACATCATATCTTCATATTGATTCCATCAAGTACTCCCACTCTTAGTAGCACAACATATCACCACCAATTCTCAACACACACTGACCACCAAAATATAACACCCAATTATCTTCTCTACTTAACAATAGAAAAATCACTCACTCCTGTTCACTATTGCATGTACAAAATATGACACCTTCCTTTTAAAGGTACTCTGTCTAATATCAATTAAAGTGAATTTGTCACAAACCTCCCCTCTAAGATAGATAATATGCTTTTATTATCTCAACCTTTCACAAATTGACATAAATTTATACCCATCTGGACAACATGTCCGCAATTGTATTCTTTTCCCCTGCAATTGTGAACCTATATTCTTGTTAGATTAAGCTCCACCTCGTTAACCTCATGTTCTGATCTTTCATCTTATTACATCATTGCAATGGGAAGTGGTCTGACTCTATACTAAATTCCTTTCCCAAGAGGTAATCTCTTAATGTGATGACCGATTTGACTATAGCTAAACATTCTTCCTCTATACTTTGTTGGTACTACATTTTGTTTAATCGGATCTCGGCATTTTGAATTGTATACTCTGTACAGTATTCTGTCATGAAATGTAAAATACGAATTCTTACCTCCAGGTTCTATTTCTTCTACATTCTGGTTATGGTTCTCTTCTGCGTATGATCTGACTTTGTCTATTGATTTATCTTTTTTTGCTTGTCTTTCAATTCTGCTCTGTTTATAGCCAAGTACTCATAGGCATCCGTGTTCTGAACATTTGTGGTTTCACTTACCTTTTGTACTTTCTTCTGCAAGCTAATTTCGTCCTCTACTTTTTTTTGTATCTCTTCGTTGAAAACCCTATTTGTTTTCATGGCTCGTGTCTCTGTTCCTTGAAAGGTACTTATCTCATTTACACCGACCAAATGCCCTATATTACCTATAACTAACTCTGCAAATGGATTGTCCATTACCAATGCTTTTACATTGCCTGAAATAAATGATGTCTCTATATCAATTACAACTTCTGGGCACTGACATTCTGCTCCATTTGCCAGTGTTACTACTTGATAGCATCCAGTCAGCCTACCCAGATGCTTTAATCTATCAGCTACAAATATTGTTGTACACCCAGTGTCTCTTAATATTGTCACCTTCTCTGTACCTACTTTACCCTCTGATAACATAAGCCCATCAGTAAGCTGATCTGTTTCCCCTACTCCAATTACATGCTTTTGAACAGGTATTTCACTCATATAACAAACCTTTGTAACTTTTCTTGGAGAATGTACTAACCCATTTACCTGTTTTCCATAACTGTATGCTTTGTCTTTACTATGAGTTCCATTGTCCAAATTCCCTTTTAACGGACATTGTGCTATTAAATGGTCTTCGCTCTTACAGTGAAAACATTTGCGCTTTTCA
Organism: Cyrtodaria siliqua; assembly: GCA_037043455.1. Classification (NCBI taxonomy): domain Eukaryota; kingdom Metazoa; phylum Mollusca; class Bivalvia; order Adapedonta; family Hiatellidae; genus Cyrtodaria; species Cyrtodaria siliqua. Next base: position 213,320 of record JAWPHD010001500.1, on the reverse strand, counting down.
AATGATTTATATGACGAAACAGGTATTTCACTCATATAACAAGCCTTTGTAACTTTTGTTGGAGAATGTATTAACCCATTTGCCTGTTTTCCATAACTGTATGCTTTGTCATTACTATGAGTTCCATTGTCCAAATTCCCTTTTAACGGACATTGTGCTATTAAATGTTCTTCGCTCCTACAGTGAAAACATTTGCGCTTTTCAAATGATTTATATGACGGAGTATTATAACCAAAGGCACCTGGTGGGTATTCTTCATTTTGTTGTGTGTTTTCCTTATGTTTAAACATAGGTGGTCGGTATATAGGTTGCTTTGTGTCTTTCCCGCTGTGTGCTACCTGATAAGCACTTGCTAAAGTAACCAACTCTTGTACTGATTTTGGCTCTTTTTCTAGTAAGTATATTTGCAAGTCGTGCATGCAATTAGTCATTAATTGATCTCTTATGAGCATGTCTACTACGTTTTCGTATATGTTATTCACGAGTTCGCTTTCCTGCCAATGACTGAAGTAATTTGCTATTCGAATTGCGTATTCTTTGAACGTTTCATTTGTGTTTTGTTTTGAATACCGAAACTTAGTCCGATATTCCAATGGATTCAACCCATACCTTTCAAGAATCGCTTTTTTGATTTTATCGTAAGATTTACTCTCATCTAGAGACATACGCGATTACGCTTCTAGTGCATTTCCAGTTAATTGGGGTATTAAACGAATAGGCCATTCGGATTTGTCCCACTTGTGCAATTCTGCTAACCGTTCGAATGAAGTTAAAAATACTTCAATGTCCTGACCTTCTGCAAACTTTGGTAATGATACCTTTGCTTTAACGGCTGCGACTTTACTTGTAGAAATATTGATTTCTTTCGACTTTAACTCTATCTCTTTAAGTCTGATCTCATGTTCTAATTGTAACATCTTTAATTGTCTATCTTTCTCTTTCTCGACAACATCGCGTTCTGCAGCTTTTTCGGCACGTTCTGCAGCTCTTTCTTCACGTTCATTAACCTTATCTGCAGCTCTTTCTTCACGTTCATTAACCTCATGCCTTATTTTTTCTTCGCGGTCAATCTCTTTTAATCTCAAAGACTCCTCTTTTTCAGACCGTTCTCTTAAGTAAGCTAGACATGCCCCTACATCTCCTCCTTTTCTTATAATTTTCTCAAACCAATCTGGTACTTTTTCTGCCATTTTGCTTACCGGTACTTCAATTGTTCACATGTATTATCTCAAATTTCTATACAAGTCTGTTTGTCTCTATTGCTCTTCTAAACCGCTGCCACCATTGTGACGATATTGGAAATATCGATCGATTTGTTTATCGGAACAGTAAAGTACAAACAGACAAGTGATGTTTTTAATAAATAAATTATATTAAGTAATAATATAAAAATGAAGATAGTTAGAAAGAAAAGCTTGAAATAGACAGAAAAGAACTATCACGGAGTTTAGACAATCACTGAATACTAGAGAATAATAATTTCACCTATGTCAAACACTGTTTAATGCAATATCCTTTCTTATGTTTAGTCCATCTATGTAATGTTTAATTGTTGTAGTTGTTACTATGCTTTATTAACAAATACAGTTCAGTTGGCTAACCACTATCTGCACGTTACATGTCGCACAATCTCTCTCTATATAACATGAATATATATATATATATCATCATTGTCTGTACCGCTTGCAGTATAACTCCACATCACTAGTATATAATATGCATTGTAACACGGATCAAATATGCATATGGTATATCACATCACTATACAGACTATCGACTGATACGTCAATCTATATCAACACTATATTACAATGATTCTATCAACACTCTTCTATGTATAGGATACACCACATCACTATACAGACTATCGACTGATTACGTCATCTATATCAACACTATATCACAATGATTCTATCAACACTCTTCTATGTATAGGATACACCACATCATTGTACAGACTATCTACTGTCTGCATCAATCTATTATATCATCACTACTCTTCCATGTACAGGATACACCACATCATTGTACAGACTATCTACTGTCTGCATCAATCTATTATATCATCACTACTCTTCCATGTACACGCTGTATCAATTGACTGCCATCTGTATGCTACATCTTATAACGTCACCCGACCATCACCTTGTAGATGACTTTATTATGACCTATATCATCACCACGAAAAAGGAGGAGACGTTCCCCAGACACCCTCAGTTCTAATACATCATATCTTCATATTGATTCCATCAAGTACTCCCACTCTTAGTAGCACAACATATCACCACCAATTCTCAACACACACTGACCACCAAAATATAACACCCAATTATCTTCTCTACTTAACAATAGAAAAATCACTCACTCCTGTTCACTATTGCATGTACAAAATATGACACCTTCCTTTTAAAGGTACTCTGTCTAATATCAATTAAAGTGAATTTGTCACAGAGTGACTGGTTAGAGGGTCCCAAAGGGGTTTTGCGTGAAAACGTGATCGGGGTGTTTTTAAAAACGTGACACGTGAAACAAATAATATTTTTGCGTGATTGCGTGAAAAATATATCAGCGTGATCCGTGATTTTGGTCTTGGTAAAACGTGATCGCGTGATATGGTGACGTGAAACGTGAATTTTTAGTCCTTTTTCAGTCTTTTTAGTGTCCCTCCTCCTCCCCCGAGCGTCCCCCGAGATGCCAGAATGCTGTTGTCAATTTGAAAGCCTCAGAATACATCTGACGGCTCAAGTTTGTGTGTGATTGTGTGTGGTTTTGTTTTGTTGTTTTAACATTTAACGTGAAATGTGAAAGTTCTGCTAATTTCACGTGAAGACGTGATCCTTGTTTTTATTTTACGTGATCACGTGAACACACCCCCCTTTGGGACCCCCTGGTTACTGCGATAGACGTGCATGTGAATATATAATTACAGTTTTAGATAGATTGAAAATTCTGCCTCACCACACTTTCAAATAAATACCGTTAAGACAAACATTCCCTGATGGTGAATGTCTGACCAAAGCACAAACATTTCCTGATGGTGAATGTCTGACCAAAGCCAAACATTCCCTGATGGTGAATGTCTGACCAAAGCACAAACAGCGTGGCTAAATTGTTTTTCATGGAAATAAGTTTTACGGGTTAAGGATTAGAATTTTAGAATCATTTTCCAGGCTTGAAATTCCCCATCTAGATACCGACAAAATAAAAATATACATGAAACACTCAATCCGATCGAAGCTCACATGGCGGAGTAGATACATCTGATTATGTGGAAATACGTTTAGGGATTGGATTTCTCCATTATTTTCGCAATAACTCCACAGGCTGTAAAGGTAGCACCACTTAAATTACCCCCAGCTCCCGGTGCTACAAAGACAAACATTTACTAAAGGGTTCAACTTGATCAAAGCGTGACTTACGAAGCAATATCCATACGGTTAGAGTTTGGGATTAGGGCTTGGGGTTAGCATTACCAAAAAAGAACCATCTAGGCAGTCCAACCAAACGCTCGCCACATTTGAATGCCGTCCTGGCAACAAATCACTGAAGAATTCAGGTCGAGCAAAGTACACACGACTGAGCTACAGCGTTTTATGTAAAAAAAAACAGAATAAAGGTTTGGGGGTAGGGTTACAGTTACTCGCAATAACTGCTTAGGCTGTTAGCGATGCCAAACCAAACTGTCCACACTTATGAATGACGTCATTGAAGAGTAGATATAAAAGTCGAACGGGAAATGCAACATTCAAGGACCATAGTCAACCAAAAACACGCATAAAAGCAAACAATACAAATTACAAAGATAAATAAAAGTCAAGATCTTTATGATATGACATCACAAACATAAACGGGTTAACAATCCGGCTACCGCCATAATATTTACTGAGGCTTTCAGTCTGATCAATGCACGATAGGCGCAGCTACAGAGGTTTTCAAATAATACGGTTAGGGTTCGGCCTTAGAGTTTTCGGTTTCGCAGTTTAACTCCACAGGCTGTAAGCACAGTCATGCCACATATTCACAACCCCTCAATTTTAGTATAGCCTGGAAAATAGGGTTACGGTCTTCAGAACCAAATCCACCGGAGGATCAGCGGTTAACGACGCAAATAGGGTTATGGGTTTGTGTTAGGACTAGAGTTTCCTCGCAACCAAACTAAACTTTCAACACCTCTAAAAGTCATCAAGACAAAAATTCCTGCCGTTTTCAGCTTAACCGAAATACACACGGTTGAGCTACTTTATGGACATATGGTAATGCTAGGGTTTAGGTTTCGAATTAATGTTTTCTCGCAATATCTCCCCGTATATTAATTGCAGCGATAAAAAAAAAAGGTACCATATGTGAATGCCAACAAAAAAAGGGTTCTGGAAGGTTTCAGTTTGATCAAAGTACAAACGGCAGAGCCTAATAGGTTTTCATTGAAAATATGTGTTCCAACAATTTAATGATATCCTTGATTCATTTGATCAAGGTGATACAAACTTCCAGAACACATAGTTCTAGTAATAACACAACTATACCAGCTCGCTGATGCGGGGAACATAGGGCTGGCGGGATAGGGATAGAGACAGCGTTTTCTGGCAAATAATTCCATGAGACACAGGCAGCCCTACCAAATTCCCCCAATCTGTTGATGCCGTCGAGATAAAAACTCTTGCAAATTTCAAAATGATAAATGCGCGATCTTCTTAAGCTGGATCTGTTTACACGTAAGACAGTGTTAGAGATTGAGGTTATCGTTAGAGTTTATTTTCTAAAAATATCTCAACCGGATACAAACACTTTCAAGCCAGGTTTCTCTTCATCTGGATACGTCTAGACGTGAGAATCATAGCTCTTATGATAGTATGTTACCTACCATAGAGCCATGATTCCTGTGCCTGTAGGAATCAGCAGAACCCCTTACCGAGACTAAGCCAACCACTGTACGCACTTTTCCGGCATAGTTTCTGAAGCCATAACACAATGCTTGCATAAACAACCACCATATTTCAATAGAACAAACATTAAATACCACAACTGCATGCAGAAGACTCACCAAAGAGAGGAAATACACGCCGATATTGTTCGAAGTGTTAGAGGACTGTTATATCCTATACGTGCGTTGTTTACGTTCGAAAAAATCTCGTTCTCGTGTGACGTCTCGTTCCGTATTTTGAAACTTAACCCTACTCACACACCAGACGCTTTCCTGTTAACGTTATCGATTTGTGTCAGCTGTGGGCGGATTTAAGTTTCCAAATACGGAACAACACTGCTCGTGATATTATATGGTAAACATTTAAGAAAAACATATCTGCTGAAACACGAACTCTTACACAAAAATATATAAATCGACGAGATATTATTCTCTTTGGAGTGTTTTATGCACGCACGCGTGGTTTTAAGGTTTAATCTGTTGAAATGCGGTAGTTGTTCATGCATGCGTTGCTTGATGTCTTCAAAAACCTCTCTTGGTGGTGGTCGATCCGGATACCTACCTATTCTATAAAGGATCGCATCGTAGCTCTATGGTATGGTGGTCGATCCGGGTACCTACCTATTCTATAAAGGATCGCATCGTAGCTCTATGGTAGGTACACACCATAAGAGATACGATTCGCGCAGCTAGATACCGTAAATACAGAAACTCACTAAAGGTTTCATGGCGGAGATACAGCGGTATATGTGAAAAATTATATTAGGGTATGGGTAGGGTTTTGCGTCTTCTGGCTATAAATGGCTAAGCTCTAAAGGAGTCTCATCAACTGCCAAGACAGAAACTACCTGACGGTTTCAACTTGATCAAAGAACGCACGGCGGCGTTTTCAAATGTTACTGGAGTGTCTAAAGGCTCTCAAGACCAAATGTCCTTGAAAGTTTAAGCTAAATCAAAGTGAACACGGTAGAGCTACATTGCTGGATGTGGAAAACAGCGTTGTGTATATGGATTGCGTCTTTCGCTCAATATCCACTCAGGTTGTAAACGCAGTCATTCTATAATAACACCACATGTGAATGCTGTCAAGCCAAAGCAACTCTCTAAACAGTTACAGTTACAGTTTCACCAAAGCACGAAGAGCGGAGCTAAAGATGTTTACAGGGAAATTAAGGTTAGAGTTAAAATTGAAGGTTGGTATTTCTTTCGCAGTGACTCACCAGGCTGAAAGTGCATTCGCATGGACTCACTAGGCTGAAAGTGCAGCAACTCCAATTGTTCACCTCTAAAAGCTGTCGAGGCAAAAAGTCCCTGAAGTGTTCAGCTTAATTAAACTTCACAAGGCGGAGCTACATTGATTTTTTGGGAAAAGGTTAACGTTAGCGTGCGTTGTTATGGTTAGTGTTTTCGCGAAATATCTCCACATTCTGTAATCACAGGCATACCAAAAGGTCACCTCATCTGAATGCATTTTAGAGAACAACTCTCTGAAGACAAACTCGCGAGCACGTGATAACCCATGTGACCTATTTGGATAACTCTACATAATGTATTGAAAGAAACATCGTTCGTGTTTTAATCAAACTGAATACTTCAGGGCAAATTCACCTACAGTCCATATTGGAAAAAAAACGGCTACCGAGTTTAGAGTTCGAGTTATTGTTTTCGCGTTACTGTGCACATGTGCATGCCAACAAAAAAAAGTTCTGGAAGGCAAAGCACGAAAGGCAGAGCTACATAGGTTGTGATGGAAAATAGGTTTTGGGTTAGGGTTTAGGGTTAGCGTTCTGGCACAATAACTCCCAAAGATGTACTGTAAATGCAGCCACGTCCAATGTTCACAAATTCTAAAAGCCGCCAAGACAAAAAGTTCCCCAAGCTTTCAGCTAAATCAACTTACAAACATTAGACTTACATTAATTTATCGGTAGCGTTTGATGTGTATCGATCTTAAATCTTGTATTTTTCATACACTTAACGGTTTATTCTCTTGTTATTCTGGTATCTGCCAAGCCATCGAGTACCTGCTATGTGGCTTTCTAGCCTTTTTTAAAAGTTATATATACATGATCATTTATGTGTTTTACTTATATTGCCTATTAATGCTGCCTTGTTTGTTAGAGAATATTACCTGGCGGGGATATCTTCATTTATGTGGAAAACAGGGTTATGGTTAGGGTTTAGCATTAGGGTAAGCGGTTTCGCAATAACTACCCATGCTTTATACGCAGCATTTTACCACACGTGAATGCCGTCAAGACAAAAACTGCCTGAAAGTTTCAGTTTGATCAAAGCACGAACGGTGAAGTTACGGAGGTAACCATGGAAAATTCTACAAGTTGACAAAACAGAAAGTCGCTAAATGTTTCAGTTTAATAATAGCATTAACTGCGGAGCTACAGTGGTTTACATTGCAAATAGGGTTATGGTTAGGGGTTAGTCTTAGCGTTTTCGCAAAATAACTCCTCACGCTATAACACGGGTACTATAAACATTGACTCTAACTCTTTCGGAGATATATGGAAACGAGAGTCAATGCCACTTCCGATGTAGATAAAAGAACAAAGAAACACAACAGAGGATGAGTTCAACTTGTTATTTTTCATTATATCATAAATCCAACGATGGAATGCTACACCAATTATATGTTCAAACCATGTTCATGTTGCAAAAATATTGCCAATTCTTGTTTAATTATACGTCTAGGTATTTCATAAGAGTGGGAGGTTTGTGTGTTTCCTTCGACAGATCACACTTTTCGGTGCATATTTGTATTTGTTCATAAAAATGTCAGATGTGTGCTTTCGTGGGGATGAAAAGCCCAATCATGTAATCATAACAAAGTATTATAATTTAATATCGGAAAACTGTGTATAGCGGATTTATCGTCAATTAATTTTGGGTAAGAGCTAGAGTCAATGATCCGGAGCAAGGGGACATAACCAAAATATATCACCTCTCTTAAGGTTATGTTATGGATTAGGGTTAATGTTTTCGCGGAAAATCTCTCCAGGCTGTAAACGCAACAACACCAAAATGTCACCTCTTAAAAGTCGTCAAGACAAGCACTCTCTGAAAGTTTCAGTTTGTTCAAAGCACGAACGGTGGAGCTACCAAGATTAGACTACCAAGGTTTATATGGAAAATAGGGTTAGGGTTAGCGTTTTCGCCCGACCAAATGTCCCCAACACTGGATGCCGTTAAGATGCCGTTAAAACAAAACTTACTGAATGCTTCAATATGGTTTATTTGAAAATGTATTGAGAGTTATTTTTTTCCTTTCCCGCAATAACTGGAATGGTTGTATACAGCAGTCACGCAACAGTTCCATACCTATGAATTTTGTCAAGAAAAAACTCCATGCAACTTGATCAAAAGATGAACAGCGAAGCTACTGGGTTTTACATGAAAAATACGGTAAGTGTTTTCTTTAAATAACATCCCAGGCTGCAAACTTAATCCCATGCACCAAACTTGTTCCATGAATGTCGTCAGTTCGATAGTAGATCGCACGTCGGAACATATCTTTTTTGCTTATCATTCGATTTTGACCATCCTTCATGAACCTTACAATGTGTGCATAATGTAATCAATTGCATTAGGTTAAACATGACCCTTGAGCAAAGACAAATAAACTTTTATTAAAACACTCCGTTCTAGCGGACAGTGCTACAAAAACACAGTTTATATAAAATACAACATTGTGTACGAGTTATGTCTACATTCATTTTAAAAGAACTCCTCATGCGTTGTTCTCCCGAACATTCTTCGCCTCTAGATGTTTTCTGGAAGGTTTCAGTTTGATCGCTTCTCACACGGCAAAACTTGTGGTTTATGTGAAAAAATATAGCCGGTGTTTGGGTTATGATCGGCGTTTTCTCGCAATAACTGCCTATGATGTAAAATAAGTCTCGTAAAGCAGACTACATTTTGTTCTAAGATAAGACTACTCTTACAAGCATATTGTAATACTGAAGATACAAGAGTTGTCTAACATATCCATCTGTTGTATATATGCCTGACAACTCTTGTATCTTCAATATTACAATATGCTTGTGTACAGAACACATTTCTAATTGCCGTCGAGATAAAATCTCCCTGAAGATTTGCAATTGGTCACGTGTACAGCGGTTTACGAGGACACTATGTTTAGGATTTGGTGTAGGGGTTACGGTTTTCAAAGCACAAATCATTCCACATGCATGCCTGTGACCTAGCACAAATCATTCAACATGTCTGTCTGTGTTCTAGCACAAATCATTCCACGTGTCTGTCTGGGTCCTAGCACAAATCATTCCACGTGTATGTCTGTGTCCGAGCAATGCACTGAGTCCTAGAAAGTTTCAGCTCGCTGGGAACAGTTTAAACATATTCTTTTACATCGATTACGAAACAAGTTTTTGCAACATATTAATCACTCTCGATTACTTCCTGGGTATAACCAGTACTAAGAAATGTTGATTAATTATCTTGCTCAATGATAAATAACATGGGAGCGGAAACAATGAGTTTGACGACTCCCGCCCGCCCAACGACTTCGCCAATCTTATAACCAGACCTTTCTGGGGTGACAAGACTAGTGATTGTCATACTATTGTGTGTACTGTCGCTCAACAGAAGAAGGTTCATTTGACTATGTTAAGTGCACTGAGCCGGATTTGAGCAGGACTCTCTTGCCGGTTTTGAACAACGCTCACTCGGTGTTAGAAGAGAAATATTGCTCTTGAGAAATATCCGTTTCGACAGCTCTGTGCACACACATTTCAGTCACCACGCTCAAGACCCAGTCGCCAATGCCGTCCTATATGAGTACTACAATACAAAACTGATAGGTCTAAACATTACCGGCAACGGTGATTATCTCATTTTTCACTCACCTAGTCGGAGATGAATCAAGAAGTGTAGAGTTGCGATATAGGTGTTGTATTGAGATGGTGTCGAACATGCGCCACGGACTCTTCAAGACACTCCTTCCAATCACTCCCGACTACGACAAAGACTGCATGGACTGCGCATGTCCGGGACAGTGTGCGTCTATGTGGAACATCTGGCGATGTCAAATCTGCGGAAAGTGGGGTCTTTGGACCTCACCGGGTGTACAACACTCCGACTGTCCCATGTCCCACATCTAACTACCAAACGATGAGTACACAAAGACGAGGGAATGGGATGAGCCATGATAAGAGCCCCTCCTCGTGGTGTGGTCGGGACAAATCAGATTTATTTATTGTATGATCATAAACAACATCCAATTTAAATTAATTCATATTATCTCGATTAAATCTGATTTTAACGTCTCACCTTTAAAATACAATGTCTGCTATTTACTTATTTATTAAGGTCCTTTACGCGTTCGTTAACGGCTATGTACGGCCCTTTTCGTGCTACATATGCCCTTTTCGTAGAACATGTATGTGACCCGTTACTAGTGCATAACTTGGAATTTTATATTACTCGTAATCCTCAGTAAAGCTTTATGTTAAAACATAATCAAAACAAACTTATTCTCGTGTGAATTTTTACTTCAGGTTCAAGTATTAAGCCATTTTCGTAATAATGAATGTACTATTTTAACAATACTGGTATGTCCTTTTCGTAGCACATTAACGGCTATTCACGTCCCTTTTCGTAATGCATATAATATGCCCTTTTCGTAGAGAATGTTTGTGACCTGTTACTATTAAATGCATAACTCGAAATTTAGTATTATTCGCAGTTCTCATAAAGCTTTATGTTAAACAATAATCAAAACAAACTCATTCTCGTGCGAATTCTTATTTTAGGTTCAAGAATTAAGCGTTTTTCGTAATAGTGAATGTACGATTTTACAATACCGGTATGTCCTTTTCGTAGCACATTCATGCACAAACTGTATAAATCAAATCCTGTAGACCAGGGTCCGTATTTATAAAGTTTCTTAGCAATATCTTAACAGAGTATATCAGATAATTTGGGAATTGGAGCAGAGGAGGTGGGGACACACAGTATTTAAGATACATTGGGTAGTAAATATGAGGAGTTGGGGTCATAGAGATTATCAAAAGGGGTGACTAGTACTAGAGCTGAGAAGGGGAGGTCACAGAGATTTTCAGATGGGGCGGGCAGTAGAGCTAAGGGGGTCGGTTCACAGAGTATACCAAGTAAGTTGGGAAGTAGAAATGAGGAGGTGGGATCGCAGAGATTGTCGGATGTGGCTGGCAGTAGAGCTGAGGAGGTGGGGTCACAGAGTATATCAAGTAAGTTGGGAAGCAGAACTGAGGAGGTGGGTTGCAGAGATTGTCAGATGGGGCTGACAGTAGAGCTGAGGAGGTGGGGTCACAGAGTATATCAAGTAATTTGGGAAGGAGAGCGGGTAGTAGAACTGGAGAGGTGGGTAGATTATATAAAGTAAGTTGAGAAGTAGAGCTGATTAGTTGGGGTCGCAGAGATTGTCAGATTGGGTGGGTAGTAGAGCTGAGGATGTAGGGTCACACAGGTCATCCGATATGGAGGGAATTAGGGATAAGGCGGGTAGTTTGGCAACATAGATGGGGTCACAAAGCTCTTCAGATACGGGACCTAAGAGAGGGAGGCAGAGAAAGAGAAATCCAAGAATGTGGAAAATAAATGTTTCAAAGCAAAGGATAAATTCAGGTAAGAGCTACTATTCTTTATTCACTGGAAAAATCGACTGCAGAATTAATTGGTGAACGATGTGAGCAAAAACGTAAATACAAATATAAGTTTAATTTCTCTGAAAAAGGCACAAAGCATCTTTTTCATACATTTTGGAAATTAGGAGATGTCAACAAACAGAGACACTTCATTGAAAAGTATACTATTAGGAAAGAAAAAGCTAATAAGAAAGCAAACAGCTCAGAGAGACGCAAATATCCAATAGCGTGGTCACTTCCTTCCAATGAATCTGTAGCTACTGTACGGGTAGACCTTTTTTCTGGCTACACTAGGTACATCAGAACAAATGGTGGCAACTGTTCACATGAAGCAGTGTCTGACTGATGTATGTGAGAATGATAAAAAGTGGTTGCCATAAAACAAGGCCCTTAATAGGTTGTCGTATGAACAGAAAGCAAGGGTTAGAGAACATAATTATAAATTCATATGCAACTATTGAAAGCAGCTACTGTCGGAAGGATACCTACCAGCAGGTTTAAATATAACCACAATGTATAGAATGTATTGTGAGCAGAGCACAAATGACAGAATAAAGAGCATTCCAATATATTTGATTCAGAATTTAACTTGGGGTTTTCATAAACCATCATCCCCGTGTGGTTGCCGTGGTAGAATACAACCACTGCTAATCCCACTAGAGGCAGAGGGGTAGGACCCCACCCCACGCCTCCCATCCTTCATGTTCATTTTGTCATTTTTTTATGCTCATGATCTTCTTCATGACACCGCATATGCAAATGTGGCTCCATCGTAAATGGAGTGTCTACAATAGAATTTGCAGCAACTCTACAGTTCTGCAGGTTAGAAGGTTCTAGGACCATTCTCCATATTTTATCTAGATGTAAATGGAGGATGAGCCTGGCTTGTTCGTCCCTTTCATGTGTTGGTGCGCCGTAAAACCCCAATTCAGTTAAATTCGTAAACCATCAAAGATGGATGTGATCTATGTGTGAGCTTTGATAATGCTTCTGAATCTTAAGAAGGGCAGATGAGGGAGAATTATAAAAGGCACTTGAAGAATAAAGAGAATGCACATGAAGAAAAGAAAAAGATAAAACAAAAGCCAAGTGTGTAAGAGAGAATGACTTTGTTGCGTGTTGCTTTGATTTAGGAGAGGTTCTTATTAACGCCTCATAGCTTCGAATCTTGTTTATATTTCAAGAAAAGATTAAACACATTCAATTTTACCATGCATGACTTGGGCACTAGTGGTGGATATTGCTTCATATGGAACAAAGCAATAATCCTGTAGAGTTGCCGGCGAAATAGCCTCATGTTTATACTCGGTTATTGAAAACAAGTCTAAAATTGGAAAGAAACGGTTGTGTTTATTTTTCCAGACAATTGCGGTAGCCAAAACAAACAAACGGTTTTATTTCTCCATCCTTTGGTATTGCTTAAACAAAATTAAACTTACATCCATAGAGCACAAATACTTAGACAAAAAACATACGCAAAACGAAAATGATAGTAAACATGTACGTTGCTGCTATAGAGTCCTCAGCAAAAAAACATCAGCATTTATACCACTCCTCAGTGAGCTTGCCAAAATGTGTGCCTCAAGGCATATATGAATCCTTACAAAGTTAAGGAAATGAATTTGCATGATTTCCATGATTACAAATTATTTTCTTCTTATATAAAGAATTTCACACTGAATGAAGAAAATGAAAAGGTTAACTGGAATCAAATGAAAACTATTTTTTTTTTCTCATCTAAGTCAATATAACAGTTTCAAATACCAAACAGAAGATCGGGTAAGCTCGAAAACCAGCCATATTGGACCAGTAACAGCGGAGTTTTGGCCCTTGATTTAGTTAAAAATGCTATATTTTGCCTCGTTAAGACGATTGGGGTTTCATTGTTAGTCCGATCTTTACCAAACGTTATCAGATTGTTCATGTCACTGAAAGCTCGGACAAGTTAAAAAAAAACCCAGCCATATCGGACCAGTAACAGCGGAGTTATGGCCCTTGATTTAGTTAAAAATGCTAGCTATATTTTGCCTCGTTAAGATGATAGGGCCTTCATTTTTCATCCGATCTTTACCAAACTTTATCAGATTGTTGATGTCAATGAAAGATCGGATAATTTCGAAAACCAGCCAGATCGGACTAGTAACAGTGGAGTTATGGCCCTTGATTTCGTTAAAAATGCTATAATTTGCCTCGTTAATACGATAGGGCCTTCATTTTGCATCTGGTCTTTGCCAAACTTTACCAGATTTTATGACTCTTTTTTTTATATTATTATTATTATTTATCTTTTTTGATAGATTATTTTTAAGTATTTTAATTTAAATTAAAAAAAAAATCTTCTTTTCTTTTTTTTTTAGCTCAATTGGCCAAGTTCGAAAACTAGCCAGATCGGACCAGTAACGGAGAAGTTATTGCTCTTGATTTAGTTAAAACAGTGAACTAATAATCTCTTATTAATTCACTGGTTTAAAATGCTATATTTGGCTTGTTAATACGCTACTCGTCGGGGGCCACTTTCCGTCACTTATGTAAACATAAACTAATTTTTCAGACAAATCTATGTATCCTGACAATTGTTACTCTATTTTCTATTAGGTTACCTCTTCCTAGAAATTTGATACCAAATAATTTTGTTTTATATAAATTATCGAAGTGGCACGTGACCATTTTATAAATAGACTAAAACTGAGAAATCATTTTGTTTACAAGCCCAGTTTCCGTCATGTATTTTATCGAGTGATATATTCAACTAGGTCAAGATACAATAAACTTTTATGAATTAGAAACTTGTTTGCAAGTCTATTCAACAATTTCATTGTAAAAATGGTATGTTTGCATTGTTCCATCACTCACATCAGTCGTTATAACAATGCGCCTGGTAACGTCAATGTAAAATTTTCAACGACGACAATTTACAGTAACTCTATGTAAATCAATCAGATACAGGTTGTACGAGTTGCTTCTCTTTGGTTAAACTATATAATCACGGTATATTTTAACTGCGTCCGCTGAAGAGTGATAAAAATATGACGTCATTACAGTGTTATTTTTTTAATAGTTTATTATGCGGCAATACGCGTGCGCATCCCCAACGCCATATAAGGAAGTAAACACATTTTTCGGAGAAATCCCTTTCGTCTTTGTAGACTTATTTACTTTTTGGTTGTTTTTCCTGTTTCCAATCTTCAGTTATAAATGTCTGACAGTAAGTGACATCGCGTAAGTAATTTGCAGTGTAAAAACGTTTTTTAAATGAGAATGACGGAAACTGGGCTTGGACGGAAACTGGCCTCTAACGAGTAGGACCTTCATTTTTCATCTGATCTTTACCAAACTTTACCAGATTCTTTAGTTATGGCCCTTGATTTAGTTAAAAATCCTGTATTATTGCCCAAAACTTCAAAAAAACGTAAATTGCAGTCACTCGCTTCATTGATGTTATAAGAGTCATGTTAGCCAGTAGAGCGTCCACAGGCCCTCTTGTGCCTCTTGTTTTGTTGTTGTTATTGAATGTTGAATGTTTGTTTATACTGTTATATTTTATAGTATTACTTTACTTACAGGACTTACTGGATCAACTTTCAAATGTATGTCAGCACCTCTTTCAGCTTGGACAGCACGGCTACGTAGTCCTGAGTCTGTCTCCGCGAAATCAGAATGAACACCAGAGGGATTTGTTTCTTGCAATCGTCTTTCTGTATGAACGCGTGGATCGACATCATCTGCCCTCTATTGAACGGGTCATTCATAACCCGAATTATATAAAGACATTAATGGAAATACAAGTTGCCAATAAAATATCGATGGTTATATACAGTTATATCAAAAGGCGAATTGAGATTCGTTAGGAAAGTAGTTTGTTTGATATAATGAACTTTCCAGACAGAGTTTTTCTTACACATATTGTATGGCACTATTTCAGTTTTACATACCTTAAAGGTGCCGTCCATAAACCAAAGCTTGGCTCGTCCGAGCAACTGCAACTGGTGCTGTGTGGAGAAGATGAAATGACGAGCCGTATCAACGTGTATGTCAGCTACCAGAAAATCCTCGCATCGCAGGAAGTCGGTGTCCACCTGATATTTATAAAAAAAAAATCAAAAAGATGTTAAAACAAACAAACAAACAAACTAACATTACAACTATGTTTCATATAAAGATATACTTATTTAAACTTATTTATACTTTATTATACTTACAGTAAATGTTAGGTCTTTAGGTTCTGAGGGTCTCGTCTTCGCTCTCATCCTGTTGCCTGCACGGGACACCAAACTCAGTTTGAACTGCCCCTATCAGTTGGTGTGATATGCTCGAGCATTGCCTCTTCCACGATCTCGCTAGCAGAGCGGAAAACATGGGCTATAGCAGCCTCCTTGACCTGCAACACATATAAAACAGTCAGTTTGGTTTAAAATAATCGGCATAATTCAGAAGATGTTGGAACTTTTGTATAATTATTTAAGACATAGCGCATGATAATAATACATACCTCGCACTTAAGGTTTAAAGGGACACTGTCCGTAACTTTTAGCTTAAAAAAACACAATAATTATGTTCGCAAACATTACACACTAAACATTATTCAATATTTACTAATTAAAAGCAAGATTCAATCGCGATACAAAAAAAAGAAAACCCACTTCGTGCGTTTGAACTCGCAGCCCAAACTAAAATTACCTTTTCTTTACACTCGCAGTAATAATAGTGTGCGCGAGAGCGTAAATTAGTCGGACATCGCTCCCGACTGAGCTAAGCGGGCTATACACATTACGCAATATATACTATGGTCAAAACCTATACATGATCGCAGAAAAGGTAAATAGTGTGGGTCCCACTTTATTTACAGGTAAATAGTGTGGGTCCCACTTTATTTACATATAATAATTTTTAAAAAAAAATTCTATCTCACGAATGTATTCCTAAATACTTCTTAGGGTCTATCCTCATGTTTTCATGTATACATTTCACTGAATAAAAGTCAGACAGTTATTTGGTTATGCTCAATATCTGCATACTTACGGACAGTGTCCATTTAAAAATAAATAAAGCAAATACTTTAAAATAAGTTTACATACCTGACACTTTACAGCTGTTCATGAAGCCTGGATCGGCAGGATGGTGGTCATAGCTGCCTACATGGAAATCGTCTCACACCTGGCGAACTGACGCGTGACAACGCATCGCCTTGCTGCGCACATTCCATGTCCATAACGTGGATGCTGCGTACACTTTCTGAAAACAACAATACAAATAACATACGGCTAACAATTTATGTATTATTATCTATTTAAATCACTTTGTCTGTTTAATGAAGTTTAACATTAAAATTCAATTCTATACATGTCCACAACGTGGATGCTGCGTACACTTTCTGAAAACAACAACAAAAGTAACATACGGCTAGCAATTTATATTATTATCTATTTAAATCATTTTGTCTATTTAATGAAGGTTAATATAAGTATGTAAATAAGCCTAGTATGCGCTGTCAATTATAATGAATGAGTACTCATGTAAGATCCTCTATGTATTACTCCGTATTAGTTTCGTAAGTTGTTATGTGCATTTTCTAAGTTGTCCTGTGCATTTCGTAAGTTGTTATGTGCATTTCGTAAGTTGTTATGTGCATTTTCTAATTTCCTAAGTTGTTATGTGCATTTCGTAAGTTGTGATGTGCATTGTTTAAGTTGTCCCGTGCATTGTTTAAGTTGTCATGTGCATTTTCTAAGTTGTTATGTCCCTTTTTTAAGTTGTTATGTGCATTTATTAAGTTGTTATGTGCATATTCTAAGTTGTTATGTGCATAACTTAGAATATGCACAAGACAACTTAAAAAATGCATATAACAACTCAGAAAATGCACATAACAACTTACGAAATGCACAAGACAACTTAGAAAATGTACATAACAACTTAGAAAATGCACACACCGACTTCTAGTTTGCACAAGACAACTTACAAAATGCACATAACAAAGTTTCAAAGTTTATTCAAGTCATGGCCCCATAAGGGCATCTGACAAAACAAGAATAACAAACAGATTATAACATCATGGCAAAATAAAAACAAAAATAATGCTGTACATCAAACAATCTAACAATATCTTTCTTGAGATCAATTGAACAAACAGAAATAAAAAAAAAGAAAAAAGAAATAAAGACGTAAAAAGGGAGAATGGGAAAGTTGCATATTGTTGAAATTTAAGAAGAAAATGGAAAATTGAAAGTTTTGAATGCTTAACATGACCTTATGATAATAACTATCAAAAAGACAACAACAACAATAACAAGTTAATTATTTACATGTTATCATAACTTTTTTGCAGAAAAGTGCAAGTTTTAATAAAGTATTTCTATCTGTCCTATTCATCAGTGTAGAAAACTTAACAGAGTTAGGATGTAAAACAAGATTCCTAGGAATGTATTTTCTTCTATCCTCATCAAAAAATTTACATTGAAACAAGTAATGGAATTCGTCACCTATCAAATTTTCATGGCATATATGACAGGTTCTCATTTCTCTAGGAATGTTTTGAAATCTACCTTTTTTTATAGGTAATTTGTGACTCATACAGCGGAATTGGATAAGGCACTTTGCTAAATGGGATGGTAATAAATCTAGATAGTTCTCAAAAACTAGAGTTTGTTTATACATTCTATAATTCAAACATTTACTAGAATTGCTTATGAAACTCTGCCAGGACTGCAGAAATTGATCTTTAATTCTTGTATCAATAGTGTTTTTAAAGATATATGGTGAAATAGCACAGTTATTAATCCAGTAATTTGACAATCCAAGTGAATTCAGTGAATTGAACACAAAATTAGTCCAAGGTAGTTTGGTATTATTAGAACTAAATAACTTGTATGAGGTTTGGTACAAAATATTGCATATTTTCTCTTGTTTACAGTTCAATATTATATTCCAAAAATTAAGAACTCGTCCCTTTATTTGTAGAGATAAAGGCATTACTCCAAGGTCGCCATACACCATATATGATGGGGTACTTTGCTTCAGGCCCAGAATTAGCTTATAATACTTAAGCTGAAATCTATCAATCACATCAACATTTTCAATTCCCCAGACCTCACAACCATACAGCAATATAGGTACTACCATGGTATCGAACAAGTGTAATTTCAGACTTACTGGCAGGGCTAACTTTCTAGCTTTAACAATTACAGAGAACATAGCTTTTCGAGCTTGTCTATCAAGTAACTTCTGGTTTTATCAAATTTACCATTATAAGAAAATTTAACACCTAAATATGAAAAACTGTCAACAACCTCTAAAACATTGTTATCAAATCTGAAAATAGGTAAATTATTGGGGGCAATGCCTCTTTTATTTTTCCAGAACACAACAATGTTGGTCTTGGCAGGATTCACATGTAGATCCCAAAGTTAACAATAACTAGACATGGCATCAAGCGCGGTTTGAAGTTCATTGGCTGATTTCGAAAAAATGACAGTGTCATCAGCATATAACAGAATAAAGAGTTTAAAGAACACTTCTATATCAGCATCACTGAGAGTCTCATTAACAATTTCTGACAAGAGATCTAAACCTCTATATTTCTGAGACAAGAACTGGTTCAAGTCATTGAGGAACAATGAAAAGAGCACAGGTGATAGGTTTTCACCTTGTCTAACTCCGGTATGACTTGTAAAGAAAGCAGACACAACACTGAAGGAATTACCCTTAACACATGACTTGGCTTTAAGATACATATTATGTATAATTTTTAAACATTTCCCGTCAATATTACAACTGAGTAATTTGTGCCATAAAGCAGTCCTATTTATGCTATCGAAAGCTTTACGATAGTCAAATAAAGAGCAATAAAGCTTTTTGTTCCTTGCTAAGTAAAGATCTATCAACATTTTCAATGAAAAAATGTGATCAACAGTGCTATATGATTGTTCTTCACATAATATACTGTGTCTCTTTAGAAATCTATTCAATCTATTGTTAAGTACATTTGTAAAGAGTTTACCAAAGCAACTGAGAATAGTTATTCCTCTATAATTATCAGGATCCCCAACATCGCCTTTGTTTTTGTAGATTGGAAGAATAATCCCCTTACTCCATATATCAGGAAAAATACCAGATTCAAGAATAATGTTGAATAAGCTGCAAAATATTTCTTTCATACTTTCAGGAGCATTTTTCAGGTATTCGTTCAATATATAACAACTTACGAAATTCACAACAGAAAATGCACAAATGCACAAGACGACTTACAAAGCGTACTGCACAAAATCAGGGACTCATATACAGACGTAATATAGACGGGTCCTGACAAAATGCAAAAGGCCAACAGAAGGGGTCCAACAGAAGGCAGCCGAGGCTTTCCATACACAGTTGCAGCCTAGGATTATACGGCGCCGCGCAAATTCTCGATACAATCGTGAGCGCTCGGCCAATCCCTCATTCTTCGGGAAGCAATTTATTGGAGATGTTGCGAATGTATCCGATACAGGACCCTCGAGATTGTGCGTCACTTCCGTAAATAATGAACCCGGAAATACAATTTTAACGTTCGTCACGTTTATCACGTTTTTGTGTATTTTGATTTGCTAATTTAGCTGTGCCAGCTGAAGCGTGTCTGTAGTTAACTTTGAAAAGGATGTCTGTCTGCCTCCTGGCGTAATTAGTGTTTCCGCTGTTAAAAAATAATGGCAAGCTTCGAAAGAAAAGAGGTTCCCGAGGATTTCATTCTACCAGAGAAATATTGTGGCATTCGTCTGGAAGGCCTTAACAACAGCTCTAGAAAAAAACTGTCGATGTACCTGAACTTGGAAGGTTCATTGCTCGATGACATAGGTTGTATGAACAATTATGAAGGCCTTGCTGAGAAAGTTGGATTTACATACATTGAAATTAAAAACTTTGAACTGCAGAAGAGTCCCACAGAGCAGTTATTGGCAGAATGGACTTCTCGGAATGATCTGTCGCCAACAGTCGGGGCGTTATGGAACTATTTGAAGGAAATGGAGAGATATGATGTGTTGACAGATTCATGGATGTTTATCCGTATGTGTTCGACTTAGGCTTACATTCTTTATCATTGTAAATATTTATAATAAAGGTTCTTCCAAGGATAATTTAAGAGATACCCGGGTATTTCGAAATTATACACAGACACACTTTTTTGTGGTATATTTACTCTGTAATAATTTGTATAACAACGCACTCCATGGAGGCGCCACAATATTTTTTTTTTTTATTGCATTTAAATGTATTGATGCAATTCAGGGGCATTTCTGCCTGGCCGATTTTAAGTTGTAGGCAATCAGTAAGATCTCCATAATTTTAAAAAAAATTAAACATAAAATGTTGCATTCTACGGAGTTGGCAGATACTATTTTTGGAATAAACAGAACTCCACAAAGTCAATAGTTTTGGACAGATTTCATTCAGTGTCTTCCACAGGCTATTTAAGAGCATATTCCCAGACACTTAATTCTAAAATCTAATTTCTCTCTACTCCTTAATTAACCCCCTATCGTTTGATCTCTCTGCCCTATCCTTTAAAGTTAAAAACACCAATAAACCTGCAAAATGCATTATGCCTGTCTATAAATAGCTCCTTGTAGGCTATACTTCTTAAAAATCCTTTCATTTACAGTTCAGGGATTTTTCTAGCCATCCTAATCCAAAATATCTGGATATTTTCCCCCAAAAAAGCAAAATATTTCCAAAACAGCAAAATGTTTTCCCCAGATACAAAAAAAAAAAAAACTTTTTTTTCTTATATTAATTTTTACCCATTTGACAATGTATTTAACAGACAGACTTGTATAAGAGCTTGATTTTGAAACTATTCCAAACATTTTTAGTGCCTTACTATACAATATAGTAGGATTATTCTTTTTCCCAATTTGTAGATTTCACACGCCTTTTCCCCCAATTCAAAAGGCCCCTGTCCCCACTTCCAAAAATGCAGAAAAATCCCTGCAGTTGAAATATATTTTAAATTGCGTCTTAATTAAATCATGATCTGTAAAAACATTGGTCACCCGAAGCTTACCTCCCTCGGCGAGTTGCACAGTCACCCCATGACAGTCAAATTTAATTTCCCCTATCCCTTAAATAATTTCTGTGGAAGACCCGGTCCTTGACAAGATTTTTTAAAGCATTTATCTGAACATTATAACCAAAAGTTAGCATTTTGGAATATTTTACAACAAAACCCTCCAGCCCTGTTTCCCCATTCATTTGGTTATGCATTTTTTGTGTTTTTGGAATGGGGGTGAACGTTTTAGACCAGAGCTGCAGTGCCTATACGCCC
Source organism: Cyrtodaria siliqua (assembly GCA_037043455.1). Classification (NCBI taxonomy): domain Eukaryota; kingdom Metazoa; phylum Mollusca; class Bivalvia; order Adapedonta; family Hiatellidae; genus Cyrtodaria; species Cyrtodaria siliqua. The sequence goes on along the minus strand of JAWPHD010001500.1, from coordinate 191,452 downwards.
TGCAATTGATAAGTAAACAGAAAACATAGTATACATCAACAATCTTTTATTATTATGCAAATTGAACATAAATTTTACCGCATTAATGAGCCTTAGTTATAGTACTATACAATGTGTGAAGACGAATGTTACGGTTGTGTTGGTTGTACTGAACCTAGTTAGTAATTAATGCTCGTTGTGTGATAGATATATATAATATAATTACTGTTAACACAAACAACGACATATTTCTGAATTGTAGTTTGTAAAAACAAAACTGATTTTACCATAGATCCGTATTTGATTTGATATGAAATGTGTTTTACGTCAGTTTTAGCCCATGTTAGGCCATATTTATGATGGTCAGTTTTTTTTTGTGGTAGAGGCAGACCACCCCATTTTCCTGGGTAGAACCAGTACTGTATATCTCCCGCCATCCGTAAGAATCGGCATTTTCTCACTTGACAAGTCGAGCACCCAATGCGATTCAAACTGGCAGTGGTGAGAGGTGAGAAAGATTTAGACGCAGCCTACATCAAGAAGATTGAAGACAAGCTTCATACTCTATAATTGGGACCATAAATTTTCTTTTACAGCTTAACCAGACTAGACTCCGCAATTTAAACTTCATTATCGATTTTAACATGTTTATTAAATTAATAATTATATTTCTAAAAAAGTATTTTGCTAGTATTTAAGATTTTCATTCTAAGTTAAAATCAAATATTATATATTATTAATACTAAGTATAGTAAGTAATAATAATGATTATTAACTTAACTTTATTAGGAGTGCTTTGCTAGAAACTCAACACATAATACGACGCAAACTCGGCCAATACGAACCGGAAGTCAGCCAATATGAGAAAACAAGGCCAATATGAAAAAACTCACCAATACGAGCTTAAGTGACCTCATTTACGTTAAGCGACGTCATTCACGTTAACGTCATTCACGTTAAGCGACGTCATTCACGTTAACGTGATTCATGTTAAGCAACATCATTCACGCTCACTTACCAACTTATAAATTAAACCAATTAACGTTATTGTAAATAAACGCAAATCATGTCAAAATAACGTTATTATAATAAAATTCTACTGCAGTGAAAGTTAATAAAATTGTCATTATTCAGTATTTTCATATGTCCGAGTTATTGGTCCAGCCAGGACTGTCATACTAACCTGCCGTCTTCGGCCTTGGGTCAATATGACAGTCCTTGGACCAATAACTGGGCCAGTATAATTTATAAAAACACTTAATGACATTGAATATTAAAACCTCCTTGCATGTAGACAGTCTCAGAATGAGATAAACCAACCAAAATTGTTAGTACAAATAAAATTTACTTAATATCCTACGGTTGATATTTTTGACACTCTTTGGAGTTTATTTTTTATTTTCTGTGAGTTTTTAAAATCACGAGACATTGGATTCATGAAGATATAAGTGAAAATAAAACATTCATTAATAATACCGAATCCACAGACATGAGTACTTTTAATTGCTGTTTCAGGAAGAGATTGTGAGAACTTCATCAAGCTCAAGTCACGCTTTGAGCAAACTTCAATGAATGAACCAATTCAAGATAAAACAGGTAAATTTTATTTCATTTGTTCCAGTTAACTTATTTGTATCTTTACCTTGTAACTATTGTAATAATAATTCTGTATGTTTTATATATACTGGGCAAAAAAGGAAACTTTCCTCCATGTTTAAGTCAAATTACTAAAGATATCCACCATTTTCAGTATAATACCTATACTGAAAATTCAGTTTGTTTATCTGTGGACAAAATTCAGTTGTCAAAATTATGCTGCAATCTCAAGTTTTGATGTGGCACGCTAGCAAAGTCGCGAGGGATCTGAATTGAAAATCACAACAATTAAAGGTCTCGGTTAGTACGGTTTAAAGTGTAAGATTTAACTAAATCAGCGAATCTCTCATTTTTGCCCCTGACAAGTGCAATCTGCCATCATCATAGCTGAGCCTGAAACGAGTTTCGTCCTTAAACAGTACTCGGTTCCAGTCAGTCCGCCTTCAATTAAAGTGACATCACGACCACAATACCCTGGCTCCGCAGTGACATGGGGTCATTATCGGACCAATGTATGGGCGTCATGCTCTAATTGTTGGGTTAGCATGGCGCAAAACAATTTGCCTAGCTGTTACGGTAGTAAGTGACTTACATTTTTTTAGTTAAATCTTGCACTTTAAACCTTACTGACCGAGACCTTTAATGTTTGTGATTGTCAGTTTAGATCCCTTGCAACTTTGCTAGCGTGCCACACCAAAACTTGAGATTGCAGCATAATTTTATAAACTGAATTTTGTCCACAGAAAAACAAACTTGATTTTCTGTATAGGTATTATACTGAAAACGGTGTATATCTTTAGTAATTTAACTTAAACATGCATGGAGGAAAGTTATCTTTTTTTGCTCAGTATACAAGGAAATAACTGTGTTTAATTAATTGCCCATTTAAAATTTATGTTTCATGCATAAATCAAATTAACAATGCTATTTTTAGACTCCGCTACATAAACGGACTAAACATAATTATAGCTGCTTCAGTTTAAAAAAAAACAAAAAAAAAACACCTATTTTATTATATATGCAATGTTACTGATCAGTTACATTGCTATTCCGATAACAAACATGTCAAATGTGTCAACAATGCTATTTCAGTGTACATGTATGATGCAGTAAATAATATATTATAGGACTTCAGTATAATTCACAAATGCATATATAACATGCTTTCCGATGACTGTACTGGTGCAAATACAGACACACTCTTTCACTGTGACTCAAATACATTCACAATTCCTTTGCAGTTCTATAATGCATTCACACCATTAAAGTGACTCTTAATATGTTTACAACTTTGAAGTGACTTTATTACATCCACACCAATACATTCACACTAACATATACTTACATCATTACACTCACACCAATACATTCACATCAATACATTCATGCCAAAACATTCAAACCAATACATTCACACCAATACATTCACACCAATACATTCACACTAATACATTTACCCCAATACATTCACACCAATACAGTCACTCTAATACGTTCACACCAATACATTCACACCAATACATTCACACCAATACATTCACACCAATACAATCACACCAATACATTCACGCCAATACATTCACACCAATACATTCACACCAATACATTCACACCAATACATTCACACTAATACATTCACACCAATACAGTCACACGAATACATTTACACCATTACATTCACACCATTACATTCACACCAATACATTTACACCAATACATTCACACCAATACATTTACCCCAATACATTCACACCAATACAGTCACACTAATACAATCACACCAATACATTCACACCAATACATTCATGCCAAAACATTCACACCAATACATTCACACCAATACATTCACACCAATACATTCAAGCCAAAACATTCACACCACTACAGTCACACCAATACAGTCACTCTAATACATTCACACCAATACATTCACACCAGTACATTCACACCAATACATTCACACCAATACATTCACACAAATACATTCATACGAATACATTCATACCAATACATACACGCCAAAGCATTCACACCAATACATTCACACTAATACATTCGAACCAATACATTCACACCAAAACATTCACACCAATAAATTCACACAAATACATTCATGCCAAAACATTCACACCAATACATTCACACCAATACAGTTACAGTAATATATTCACACCAATACATTCACACCAACATATACTTACATCATTACACTCACACCAATACATTCACATCAATACATTCATGCCAAAACATTCACACCAATACATTCACACCAATAAAGTCACACCAATACATTTACACCAAAACATGCACATCAACACATTAACACCAAACCATTCACACTAATACAGTCACAGTAGTACATTCACACCAATACATTCACATCAATACATTTACACCAATACGTTCACACCAAAACATTCACACCAATACAATCACACTAATACATTAACACCAAAACATTCACACCAAAACATTCACACCAATACATTCACACTAATACATTTACACCAAAACATTCATACTAATACATTCACACCATAACATTCATACCAATACATTCACACCAAAACATTCACACCAATACATTCACACTAATACATTAACACCAAAACATTCATCCCAATACATTCACACCAAAACATTCATACCAATACATTCACACTAATACATTAACACCAATACATCCACACCAATACAGTCACACGAGTACATTCACACCAATACATTCACACCAATACATTCACACCAAAACATTCATACCAATACATTAACACCAAAACATTCATCCCAATACATTCACACCAAACATTCATACCAATACATTCACACTAATACATTTACACCAAAACATTCATACTAATACATTCACACCATAACATTCATACCAATACATTCACACCAAAACATTCACACCAATACATTCACACTAATACATTAACACCAAAACATTCATCCCAATACATTCACACCAAAACATTCATACCAATACATTCACACTAATACATTAACACCAATACATCCACACCAATACAGTCACACGAGTACATTCACACCAATACATTCACACCAATACATTCACACCAATACATTAACACCAATACATTCACACCAAAACATTCATACCAATACATTCACACCAATACATTCACACCAATACATTCACACCAAAACATTCATACCAATACATTCACACTAATACAATCACACCATAACATTCATACCAATACAGTCACACTTATACATTCACACCAAAACATTCATACTAATACAATCACACCATAATTTCACACCATAACATTCACACTAGTACATTTACCCCAATACATCCACACCAATACAGTCACACGAGTACATTCACACCAATAAATTCACACCAATACATTCACACCAATACATTCACACTAATACATTATAACCAAAACATTCATACTAGTACACTCAAACCAAAACATTCATACCAATACATTCACACCAATACATTCACACCAATACATTCACACTTATACATTAACACCAAAACATTCATCCAAATACATTCACACCAAAACATTCATACCAATACATTCACACTAATACATTAACACCAAAACATTCATCCCAATACATTCACACCAAAACATTCATACCAATACATTCACACCAATACATTCACATCAATACATTTACACCAATACGTTCACACCAAAACATTCACACCAATACAATCACACTAATACATTAACACCAATACATTCACACTTATCACCAAAACATTCACACTAATACATTCACACCAATACATTCACACTAATACATTCACACCATAACATTCATACCAATACATTCACACCAAAACATTCACACCAATACATTCACACTAATACAATCACACCATAACATTCATACCAATACATTCACACCAAAAATTTCACACCAATACATTCACACTAATACAATCACACCATAACATTCATACCAATACATTCACACCAAAACATTCACACCAAAACATTCATACTAATACAATCACACCATAATTTCACACCATAACATTCACACTAGTACATTTACCCCAATACATCCACACCAATACAGTCACACGAGTACATTCACACCAATACATTCACACCAATACATTGACACCAATACATTCACACCAATACATTCACACCAATAAATTCACACCAATACAGTCACACCAATACATTCACACCAATACATTCACACCAATACAGTCACACCAATACAGTCACACTAATACATTCACACCAATACATTCACACCAATACATTCACACCAATACAGTCACACAAATACATTCACACCAATACATTCACACCAATACAGTCACACCAATACATTCACACCAATACATTCACTCTAATACATTCACACTAATACATTCACACATTTGAAGTGACACTAATTCATTCACACCAATACAATCACACCAAAACATTTACACCAAAACATTCACACGAATACATTCACACCAAAACATTCACACCAATACATTCACACTAATACATTAACACTAATACATTCACACTAATACATTCACACCAATACATTCACACCAAAACATTCACACCAATACAGTCACACTTATACATTCACTCTAATACATTCACACCAATACATTCACACTAATACATTCACTCTAATACATTCACACCAATACATTCACACCATTACATTCACGCCATTACATTCACAACAATACAATCACACTAAAACATTTACAACAAAACATTCACACAAATACGTTCACACCAAAACATTCACACCAATACATTTGAAGTGACTCTAAGGCATTCAGACCTTTGATGTGACTAATACCTTTATGTAACATTTGTGTTGACATTTTAGTAACCCAGAGTACAGATATGGCTGATCATCGTGTGGACGATTCGGCTGTAATGACTGTGGATGATGGTATGTGTAACACAACTTTTAGTAGTTGGATTTTAAATGATGATAATGATGATGATTGATAATAATGATTAATTTGTTATCAAAATCATAATTTATGTGTGATGATGATGAATTCGAGGTTTCACCTCTCTGGACAAGGGATTATTAAATAAAGTTAAGTATTTATTATTTAAGTAATGGAACCATTATTATCAAAAGAATCTTTAATGGTATGCATACATAGAGAAGAAATTTATCATGCAGATATGCACTTTTCTGCCTAATAAAGGGGTGACCTATTAAATTTTGCTTTAATTAGGCACTGGCCAATAAAGCAAATCAATGCGGAATCCCTCGGCGTTTATTGTACATAACGTTATCTGACGTCATGCACGTAACTTTGCCTGACATCATAAAACAAACAAAAAACAACAACATGATGAGCGTAACATTCTGAGAAATAGGTAATACCTAATAGTAATTCGTACAGAAAATATGGATAATCTACATGATAAATAGAATATTATATCAGTGACTTTTACTATTAAGTTTATTAGGCCCGGCACGAAAACGAAGACGGCTCGGCAGAGCCTCGCCATTCTTCGTTTTCTAAGCCTCGCCTAATAAACTTGATAGTGAAAGGCACTGACATAATATTCTCTATTTAATTGATATGCACATAATGCTTTACGAGGGAGGTGGTGCGGCAAACAAAGTGAAATCCTGTAGTGGCAAGCTAGCATAGTTACCATGTTACCAACTGATTCTGACTAATGTAAAGCTATTTAAACATGGCCTTTTCATGATACAGTTGCCGAGGGAGAGCGTGTCATGTATGATGCGTTCGTGTGCTACAACCCGGAAGGTGCGGATCTGGAGTTTGTGAAGGAGATGATCAGTCAGCTTGAAGGAAAGAACGGTCTGAAACTGTTCATACCGTGGAGGGATGACCTGCCCGGGGCATCACAAAACACCATATCTGCCAAACTGATCGAACAAAGGTGAGTTTTTTCAATATTTGAATAAAAAAAAAATAAAAAAAAATATAGCAGCAAGAGGAGTAAAACCATTAGTGTGTTAGAGCCACAACAACACATATCATCAGTAACAGCAGCAGTTCTGTTAGAAGTAACATAAATGTGGCACTGGAAACAGAGTTTTCTGAGAAACCTAGCAATACCAGATGATACTTGCAAAATGGTTCACCAGAATGTTAATTATATATATATATATATATATATATACTACCCAAAGTTTGCTAAGCACGAAACCGTCTCCACAGTTTCACCCCAAATACCGCAGTATTTTGTAGGGTGACATGCAAAAATACACAAGAAAATTTGTTTTCTTTCAGTTTTGACAATAAAATGTGTTTCACATAAATTTATCGTAAAACAGAATTAATTATATCAAACGCAAGCTTGGGATTGCATTTGGTGTCAGTGGGATAACCTGTTTACGGTACAGGTCATTGTAACTAAAAATAGAAAATGTCTTCAGTTAGGAATGATATATTGGCCTGAAACTTTCTGGATAGGTAGCTTATACGAAAAGGAAGCTTGGGATTTCATTTGAGGTCATTGGGGTTAAGGTCACTGTTACTAAAAATAGAAAAATGGTTTCAAAATATTTTCAGAATTATCGCCTTTGAATAGTTTCATAATTAGTCACATTTCTTTACTTCAGAATTTGCTTTAAGTTTATTGTATCACAAATACTGTATGTTGAAAAGAAACAAAAATCTGTCGTGAACATCTTGCATACACTATTCAAATGACATTGTGGAAAACCCGGCAGTGTTCTTCTTGTTATTACTTGCATACCTGAAACAGATTAGAATGGTTTGTTTCCAAACTTTATATATACTTATGTTCCTGTACATCACTCATTGTTGATTGCCTAATTTGTCACAGAATTATGGCCCTTTGTTTTACTTGGAATTTAATTGGGTGTATTCCTTCAGTGATAGTTTTATTTTTTTATTTTTACTATTTGTTGGTTACTGAATAAATGATCCATTCAGCATTCAATTAATCAAGAGAATGATTGAAGCTATTAGGAATTTACAGTTATGTATGTAATACTACTTCATGCCATCTTGAGTTGTTCAGAATGTTGTTGCCTTTGCCAGACCATTGTGAGATCCACATTATCCAATGTGGAAGCTATAATGGTCTGGTAAGCTTGCAGCATTTCTGAGACTCAAGATGAAGAGAGAACTAAACACAAATTCATGTACAGTGTGTAATGTTTGTCAAACACGGTATTTATGTTAGAAATATTGATAAAAGCACGGAAATTTAGCCTTTAATTACTCTTTATTTTTGTAGAAATCTCCCTATAAAAACTAAAATTTACTAAAATCTACCTTTATAAAACCTTTATTTTTATCTGATCTTGCTAGGAGGCCTGATAGCATTATAACCTGGCTGTAGTGTAACTACAAACCTGTCTATTGTAACTACATGTACAAACACATAGCATTGTTACCTGTCTGTATTGTAACCACAGACACATAGCAATGTAACCAGTCTGTTTTGTAACTACAAGTACATAGCATTGTAACCAGTCTGTATTGTAATGACAGACACATAGCATTGTAACCTGTCTCTCTTTAACTACAGACACATAGCATTGTAACCAATCTGTTTTGTAACTACAAGTACATATCATTGTAACCAGTCTGTATTTTAACTACAAGTACATATCATTGTAAACAGTCTGTTTTGTAACTACAGACACATAACATTGTAACCAGTCTGTATTGTAATGACAGACACACAGCATTGTAACCTGTCTGTATTGTAACTACAATCACATAGCATTGTAACTAGTCTGTATTGTAACTTCTGGCATATAGCATTGTAACCAGTCTTTATTGTAACTACAGGCACATAGCTTTGTAACTAGTCTGTATTGTAAATAGAGATGCATATCACTGTAACCAGTCTGTATTGTAACTTCAGACATATGGCAGTCTGTATCATGACTACAGAAATAATTACGCCCCATTATGTTTCTTGCACAAGACTGTGTAGAAATTGTGTATTTCCTGTGTGAGAATGTAATAAACCTTTTTCTTCCCACAGATGTAAAAGAATGTGTATCCTTCTTTCACCAAGGTTCCTCCAGAGTCCATCCTGTGATTTTCAGATTAAGTTTGCCCACAGTTTGTCACCAGGTAATCAGCTCAATCTACTTGTTATTGTTGCTATGCTCATCGAGACAATTATAGATTCATTCTTCTTTTAAGTCCCATCATGAAAGTGGAGTGGGCATATGTTGTTACCCTTTTTTGTCCGTCCGTCTGTATGAAAACAAGTTTTTCATCGATAAGTCTATTTCTCAGACACTGAAAGCTGTAGAGGTTTTAACTTCACACAAGTTTATATCTACATAACAGCAGTATGTTCCTACCAAAAGTAGGTCACCTTCACTGACCTTCACCTACTTTTCACACTTTGTTAATGTAAATGCAAGTTTTACATTTAACAGATTAAGTCAGTTACTGAGATACCAAAAGCCATTCAGCTATAAAACATCATACACACTTATATCTACATGACAGCAAGCAACATGTTCCTACATTCAGTAGGTCAGTGTGAATGACCTTGACCTACTTTGTTCATTTAGTCAATTTCTGGCACAATATATGCCATACAGTTTTCTGCCATCCTTACTTCATTTAGACGCTACGTATAACACAAGTTTGAATCCAATATGATGAAATCATGAAATGAATTCATTTGCATAAACTGGGTGCATGAAAAATCAAAATATTATGTTTAATTTATAATAATTACAAGTCGTGCTAAAACAGGAGAAAATAAACTATGACCTACCGGTACTCGGTACATTTTTAGATTTAAAATCTGAAGAAGAGTTAATTAAGAATCACGTTTTAAAATCAAGCTGATATGTGTAATTTGTATATATTATCTCAATTATCTTGAATTGTATTAGAACGGCGATTAATTGGGTACGGTAGTTTTAAAAGAGGTTATCTCCATAAACACGCGCCATTTCAGCCAAAACATTTTTTTTCTAACTTGATTGGGTCAAAAGTTATGGTTTTAGTACAAGAAGGGTTATTCTTATGTACCCGATTATATAGAGATTATTTAATGCTGGGATCGATTATAGGGAAATCCTTCATGAGATGGTAGACGTGTTGTTCTTTTCATGAACAAGCATATGCGAGTGAGTGAAAAAAACAACGAGTGAATAATATCCCTGTAATGGAACCAGCAGTTAAATAATCTGTTTATTAAATTTTTTAATTCAGTTAATGAAGGTTTTTAACAGAAATGTTTCGAGTTTATTGAACTTTATCGGCAGATGACGTTGACTCAACGTCATCAACACTTTATTGACGTCATGATACAACCTCACAGTTATTTTAGTATTCTTTCACTGAGAAATCCCAGTAGTTCACGCATAGAAATGTAATAAATAAATTTATTTCAGGTTCCCGAAGCAAGAAGCTGATTCCCATACTCATCGAGCGTTGCGAGATCCCGCAGATCCTCCGCCATGTGACATGCTGCGACTATACCAAACGCGACCTCATAGAATGGTTTTGGAAACGGTTAGCTAGTTCACTGAAAGCCACTCTGGACCCCGAGGATAGTAGATCAGTCGACAGGCAGCTTCTCAATTCCACGAGTCTGGACACTTCATACAACTCATCACAGGTTTCGGTGTACGCATGGTCATACTTGAGTTCTTCTTCATCTTCAGCAGCATCGGGCTATACAAGTTCTGATTCCAACTTTTCTAGTCAGAGTTTAGATTCTAGTTATACAAGACCCACAACAGATGATTATGCTAGTTCAGGTTCAAACTTTTCCAACCAGGGTTTAAACGATGGCTATATTACGCCCATTTCAGGACGGGAGGCCCCTACAGCATTTTGCAGCAAAAAAAGTGACGACTATGAAATGGTTGGCAATTTAAGAAGGAAAAAACAAGAATCTCTAGATGAAAAGCCGAAATCTCCGGCAACAAAGTCAAAATGGGGCCTGTCCCCAGCAACAAACCGAAGGCCGGTGCCTCCAATTCCTAAGGAAACTACTAATACTAAGAATAAGAAGGAGACAACGGGACCAAAAGAGTATTTCTGTTGATTGAAGTTTGTTTGTGAAGTACAGCTAGGATTCCAGGAATGCGATGAGTCTAATGTAGGAATATTTGTATGAACATTTTGATAGAACACGCTAAAACTTTAAACTATTATATAGAGTTAAGCTATCTGTAAAGCGTATTGCATTCAAATCAGCTCATGAGCAGATAGAATCATAACAGGTAAAACACGGGTATATCAGTAATTATTTTTATAAAGATGCTTTATTTACTTGCTGGAGATTGATACATGCATCACAATAGGTACATAAACTGTAAATGGCTTGTGAATTTATTTCATAATTTAAACATGGATACACACAATATAGAATCATTATTTTACTAAGTGTGCAGTGCTGAAAACAGAGAATTTAGTGAACCTCATCATCCCGTTCGAACTCGGTTAATGTTAAGGTCACGTGCTCCGGCAGAACAGCACATTTGGTGACCCACTTGCAAAGACATCACCCGGCATTGAATACAAATTCAAAACAGAAAGTAGTCACTGTCAACATCGAAACTGCCGTGTGTAATGTTTCTCATTCATAAGTACATTGCATCACGTTAATATGCCTTTTGCATTAAAGTACACAAGTAAATCGGCAAAGTCTTATAGACATTACCAATGCAATTGCACGAGAAAATATATTATGATACGTATCGCGATACAGTCTCTTGTATCGCAATATATTGTGATATGCTTTTATTGCGATCACTTGTCCGTCGTCGTCGTTAACTTTTGCTTCAAACGACTTCTCCTCAGAAACCGCTTGGCCAATTTTGACCAAACTTCACATGGATGATCCTCAGATGAATGCTTTTTAGATTTGTTAAAATTAGGTCAGCACGACATCCAAGATGGCCACCATTACCATATATGGTCAAACCTTAAAAAATCTTCTTCTCAAGAACCGCTGGACAGATTTCGACAGTTTTTCTTTTAAAATGATCGCCAACGCCTAGACTATCAAGTTTGTTCAATTGAAGTCCCTTGTATATTGAGATTTTGCATGCTTTTCATAGACTTATTAATCTTAAAAATCTTCTTCTCTGAAACCACAAGGCACAGAGCTTTCATGTATTACACGTAGCATCAGCTTATTGTCCTCTACTAAGTTTGTTCAAATGGTGACCTTGGGGTCTAATTTGGCCCCGCCCCGGGGGTCACAGATTTACATAAGACTTGTATAGGAACATTTTTAAAGAAACTACAAGAGCCAGAGGTTTAATATTTTGCATTTACTATAAGATTATGGTCCTTTACCAAGTTTGTTCAAATGATGACCCTGGGGTCACATTTGGCCCCGCCCCGGGGGTCACAGTTTAACATAGACGTGTATAGGGAAAAACATAAAAAAAAATCATCTTCTCTGAAACTGCAAGAGCCAGAGGTTTAATATTTTGCATTTGCTATAAGCTTATGGTCCTCTATCAAGTTTGTTCAATGGTGACCCTGGGGTCAAATTTGGCCCCACCCCAGGGGTCACAGTTTTACATAGACTTATGTAGAAAAAACAAAGTCTTCTTCCCTGAACTACAAGAGCCAGAGGTTTAATATTTTGCATTTACTATACCTTTACCAAGTTTGTTCAAATGGTGACCCTGGGGTCACATTTGGCCCTGGGGTCACATTTGGCCCTGGGGTCACATTTGGCCCCGCCCCAGGGGTCACATGTTTTACCTAGGGAAAAACTTAAAAAATCTCTGAAACCACAAGGCACACAGCTCTCATATATTACATGTAGCCCTGGGGTCACATTTGGCCCTGCCCCAGGTGTAACACTCTAGCACCTTAATTTTGTATTTGATCTTTACCAAACATTGTCAGTGTCTTTATATCAATGTTGTTAACACAACAGAGGCCACATTTCTTGAACAATCTTAACCAAACTTGCGCAGATTGTATATGACCATAAGATTTCGAAGAAGTTTGATAATGTGCCAGTACTCAGGCGATCGATTTAGGGCCATCTTGGTCCTCTGGTTTTGGATGCGATACCCATCTCTGTTTGGGGCTTCTGATTGGTTGAAAATAGTAAAGGGTCTGTAAGTGGCTGTGCATATAGTCAGATTATCATAAAACACGTTCATTTAGGATATTTTGATTGAAATTTGCATTTATATTGATAAAATTGTACTCAGAGTATATTTATAAAAAGTACAATTTATTTACTGCCATACTGGGGATGCCTACCTTCAGTGAGTGTATTTAAGAGAGTTCTTTAAAAAAAGTTAGTTTTTTTCAGTCAGTCTTATTTAGTAATATAGGCCTATGGGAAATGCAATAGTGGTATTAGTCTCGGCCAGCTAGACCGTATCATGCATATGTCTTACTTGCAGATATCGGTCTCGGCAGATTAGGCCAATTAAAGCGCCCACTAGCGATTAGTCCAATTTATTAGTGCGTTTTTTTCACGTGCATAAAGATGACGTTTGCGTGACGTCATGTTGTAAATAAACGTACAACGTCAATTGTTGATGCACCTGTTACCATTTTTGACGTCACATGTTGCTTCTCCAAAGTTGAAAGTAAGAAATTATTATGAAATTATTTTAGAAATAAGTGTTTTGAAAGTCTCGTTAAATCTCTCAAAATCTCGCCAAAATCGCCCAAAACGAGAGGGCGATTTTAAACGTCGTAGTTTCCCCAGGCCCTGGTTCTGGATCCATGAAGCATAGCGTAACGAAGAAATCAAAAGCAGGCCGGGTGAACGAGGCTATAGTGGTATATGACCATTTCAGTCAAATGATTCGTCCCAAGCTTGTTCGTAGAAGACAGTTTATACAGTTTTGACTCAATATTGTTGACAATTGTATTTCTGTCCGTTTTTACTTCGACTGACGTTTATTACCGGGCAAATTGTAATCTATTTAAATAAACAAGAACTTAAATAGCTACTTTATTTGTTCATGTGTTAAGTCAAAACTAGTTTTGGGGACGAAACATCCGTGATGCTGATACAATTAACTAATCCGAGTACCCTTCTCATATTCACAATATGGGTAGCAGTCGTGAGCAAACGATGGGACTTGGCTTTGCAGATTTACATTCATACCTCAAACCAGTTATGTCTGCATTTTCGAAGTGAAAACGGATAGAAGATATAACAAACTTCGGTGAAAAATTATAATGAAGTTGTTTTTGCTCAGATAGAATCATGGCATGAACAGGCAGTGATTTAAGACCTCTGCTTATTCATTTGTCAATGAAATAGATATTTTCTGCTTATTCATTTGTCAATGAAATAGATATTTTCTGGTGTTTGATGTTAAGAAGAAGAAGAGACAGAGACAGAGACAGAGACAGAGACAGAGACAGAGACAGAGACAGAGACAGAGACAGAGACAGAGACAGTGTACTTCTATCAGCCTTGTCAAAGGTCTAGTGTTGTGAATTGGCTTTTCAACTCATGATCAAGTATGGCTAAGTCAGCCATAAAATATCAGTTGTATAAAGTGTACATGTATATATGTAGACAGAAGACACCTTATGCCTTACAAGAATACTGGCATTATTAAAATTATAAAATTCTCATATGGAGTACCGGTAGTTTATTTGTATGACATGTGCCTTGTATGACACATGTCTTGTATGACACGTGCCTTGTGTGACACGTGCCTTGTATGACACATGCCTTGTATGACATGTGCATTGTATGACATGTGCCTTGAATGAAATGTGCCTTGTATGACACGTGCCTTGTATGACACGTGCCTTGTATGACATGTACCTTGTATGAAATGTAATACAAAATGGAACTCATGACGCCCCCGTATTATATTTCAGTTTTGTTTTTATGCCCCCACCACCAAATGGTGGTCTGTACCGAAAGGTTTATGTGTCTGTTTCCTTCAACAGTTTTCAGCTGATTGTGTCAAAACTGTAAGGATGCTTATCTATGCTAACCTATGATGTCAAGATGTGCATATCAATTCCATGTCAAAATCGACCTTGTATTACCTGAGTTACGGCACTTTTTTCGTCGAATTTTACATTGAAAGTGTTTGTGTGTCTATGTCTTCCCACAGTATTCAGCTGATTGTTTCAAAACTTTACAGGATGCTTGCCTATGATGTTAAGATGTGCATTTCAATTCTGTAACAAAATCGACTGTGTATTACGTGAGTTACGGCCTTTTTTCCTCACATTTTAAGTTTTCCGCTGATTGTTTGCAGTGGGGGCATCCATGTCCCAAGGACACAGTTCTAGTTTATTTTTCATTTTCTTGTAATGAAATTTCATACAGTCGGAGCTCTAACCTTAAACAGTTACAAGTTTTATAACTGCTGGAAGTTATTAAAATGCCAAATTATTATCTCACTTTGGTTTAGCGTAGCAGATACTTTTCCCTAATAACCATTTGTATCCTAAATCAGTTACCAAGATCATTTGCTAATAAATCGAAATAGTTGCCAAATGTGCAGTGTTTATTTATGTCTGAATAATTATTATTAAGGATAAATACATCTTCATCAAGATCCAATTAGCTGTTGTTCACTAATTGTCATGTTGGTGCCTACAAAATGATTTTTAATGAATTTTAATGCATAACAGTAGGTAACTTGAGAGGCTTTGCGCATTTGGATTTTCATCGACGCTCATAGAATTTTATTGCATGGTTGTAAAGTTGAATAATCACCCTACCTGGAGAAAATTATATATATACAGGGAAAATTCCTGTACAGAAGATAGAATGCATCTAAACTTGAATGATATTGTGGTAGTATCTGCTTCTGGTTACTATCCCAGTTTTAGTTGTTTTTTTAATAACAGTCACAGGTTATGAAAAACATGACTGTTTAAGGTTAGAGCTTTGACTGTCATATGGGTATCTCATCATTACTGAACAACAGTTTTTGTAGCACTGAGTGCCATGCTTTTAATATGGCATGCTTTGGTCTTCTTTTCATGCTGTGTTGCGATGTTATTGTCTTACATGTATTTATTACCACTACTCAATGGCACTTACTAACATCTATGTTAAGCAGAATTATAATTATTAGATCCTTGCATTTATTTGTTAGAAAAGTTTCCGGAACAGAGGTTAAATACTGTCCATGAACAGAGGTTAAATACTGTCCACGAACAGAGGTTAAATACTGTCCACGAACAGAGGTTAAATACTGTCCACGAACAGAGCACGAACAGAGGTTAAATACTGTCCACGAACAGAGGTTAAATACTGTCCACGAACAGAGGTTAAATACTGTCCACGAACAGAGGTTAAATACTGTCATCGAACAGAGGTTAAATACTGACCACGAACAGAGGTTAAATACTGTCCACGAAAGAGGTTAAATACTGTCGACGAACAGAGGTTAAATACTGTCCACGAACAGAGGTTACATACTGTCCATGAACAGAGGTTAAATACTGTCCACGAACAGAGGTTAAATACTGTCCACGAACAGAGGTTAAATACTGTCCACGAACAGAGGTTAAATACTGTCCACGAACAGAGGTTGAATACTGTCCACGAATAGAGGTTAAATACTGTCCACGAACAGAGGTTAAATACTGTCGATGAACAGAGGTTAAATACTGTCCATGAACAGAGGTTAAATACTGTCCACGAACAGAGGTTAAATACTGTCGATGAGCAGAGGTTAAATACTGTCCATGAATTTATTTGTTAAAGAAGTTTCTTGAACAGATCCTGCCAAATAACGGCAAAATTACACTTCGAAACCGTTTATCGAAACTCTATCGAGTTGTTCAGGTCATATAATAATCTACATGTGCCGATTACAAGTAAAGGTTTATTCGTGGATTTTTTTAAAACCTGTGATTGAATATGCGTAAAACGAATTATGAGTTGGTAACTCTTATTCGATGCTGCAGTTTTGAGATTTGGTCTGGCTGGTTAAAGCTGTTTATATTGTGTCTATAGAGTTCAGAATATGTAAGTAACATATATACCTTGACCTCGTCATCAGTAGGTTTAGAAACGGTGTACATCTGTTGTAAAATGTGTCTGTTGATGGCGGGATAGTGACTTTAAGAATTTACCCATAATCCTTTCATAATACAGATGTGTTTACTCTTATAAAACACAAAGAAGGTTGTTTTGAATGGGATGACAGAGTGGGAAATAATTGTTATTATGTGTCTTGGGAGGTAAATAAAGGTTCACATATATATATGAACGCTTAAATGTGGCCCACTCATATGAGCTATAATTGTATGTATGTATGCATCTATATGTTAATTGTGCCTCCAGGCGAGTGTGTTATGATGTAGAGATACAGTTTATCAACGTGTGTTGCAGCTACCTTTATTAAGGAGTGAATATATACGCTTGATTTCTGTGTATCTCGTCATAGCTAGGCGCCCTGCCGTAGTTCGTCTGAAGGTTGTCTGTCCATGGTAGTTCACAAATATTTCTCCCCATATATATATATATGAGCCGCAACACACGAAAACGTCCCTTCAGACAAAATTTTGACTTTTTATATTTTTTGATTTTTATGAAACACGGTGATTTTCTCTTTAAAAATCTCTTTATTTTATGTTGATATCTTAATTAAAAATGATTTTATCTCAATTGGAAAATTAAAGATTGTATTAACCGTTAATTTTGACGTTGATGTCGGCATCTTGGACGACGTCGTTGATTAAATAACATCAAAAAACATAAACAATTACCATTTTCTATAGCATCAACTATTTATATTAAGAAAACATATTCCTATGATATAATAATTAGGTAAAACACGGAAGTGACGAGAATTTTGATTAGTAATAATTGATTACCGGCTGACGTCATAAATTGTTACTTGACGTTGTCGTCTAAACGTCCGAAGGGACGTTTTCGTGTGTTGCGGCTCATAAATACCTTGTCAGTAGGTTTAGACATGGTATACAGCTCCTGTTGATGGCGGGATAGGAACTTTAAACTTCCTAGATTGAATATAGGGATCAACATATTGTTTACATATTCTATTGTCTGTGATTGATATTTGTAGTTTTGTTATTAAAGAATAAATAAATGTATCAAAAGATGTTTTGCAAATATATTTCTTCATATTTATGTTCATGCAGGTGTATTCTGGCAAACAATTGACAGGTTAATATATGTGGGCTCCAGTGCAATTTATCGCAGTTTGTGGTGTGGGAGTGTAATAAAGCCGTGTCATAATTCTATAATACACTAAACAGTCTATTCAATTATTTTAGAATTATTTTATTTTTAGAATTTTGTGATTCTTGGTTTCAAGAAACTCATTACTCAATGAGTGATAAAATCAGTCTAAATCTGTTTCTCGCAGCAATTAAAAGGCACATTCAGTTCTGAGAACACACCGAGTTTCATCATAATAGCATGACATGATGTCATAATATCATGACGTGATGTCATAATATCATGACATGATGTCATAATACCAGAAAGTGATGTCATGGTAGAAGCAACCAAGTGAAAATATGAATGAAGCATTCTGATTGGTTCAGTGATAAAAAATGGACCAATGAAACCAGTTAATTTAAAGCTCATTACATTCTCAGAACACACTGAGGTTTTACTGGACATTGAGTAATGACGTTCTTGAAACCCAGAAACACAAAATTCTAATAATAAGATAATTCTAAAATGATTTAATAGACTGTTACTATTGTTTGGGGCGCTTGTTTCAGCCAAAGGTTTTTCTGCAATAACTTGATTAATTTAAATAATACGTACATCAGTTATATATCATTAGAACTGGCAATTTTCTGGTAAATAAAACCACTTTACTTTTGAAAATCGGTTGAGAAATAAATATTTAACAGCCAAAACGATTTTTTGATGGGGCTTTTCCTATGTAAATTCCTTGCTGGTGGGACAGCAGAAAATTAAGAAATTTCAAATAACTTCAGTAATCCTTCATGTTTTGCTATAAAACTTTCAGGGTATTTTAATTTACTCATATCCAACAATTTAAAACCATTTTTGGATAACAATTCTAAAACAATATATTTTTCATGCAGCAGAATTTTGCATTGAAAACAGCTTTCCCACCAATTTTTATTCTCAACCGATTTTAAAAAGTAAGGTATTTTTATTTACCACTAAAAATGTCTTTTTCACTGATATACAACATATTTAGGTACGAGATGTATTTTGTCTGAAAATTCCAAAAAAAACTTTGGCTGAAACAAGTGCCCCAAACAATAGTGTTCTAATGAAGGCTGAATCATCACCTCCTTTCAGCTTGATGTGCAATCGAAATTTCCTCAAAGATTTACTAACTGTTAAAAATACTGGATTGTGGAAATTGGCGAGACATTTCCATTGTTTGGTGTCATACAGAGAAGACAACATAGGATGTCATCGTACGAAACATACGTCATCATCATACGACAGTATATATAGGCAGCTACATTTATAAATGTACATTATGAGGCATTTACAAATGATTGTGATAAATAGAATCTCACACTTGTGCCTATAAAATATAGATTTTATAAAAATAAAAAAATGGATAAATTAATATGATGCAGCCTACAGGTGCAGTCTTGCACCATTTGTTTAATAAATTCAATATAAAACATGCACTCATGTAAGATCGTATCTTTCTCCCATTTTATGAGGGACACAGGTCAGGGCAAAACCCAGTGGCATGTTCATAGCTTTGAAGATTTAGGGTAATGTGCCCCAGGATCCACGCCTCATTGATGAATACACATCTGCAGGCGAGCTGGACGTCATTTTATGGCCCGTCCAGCCAATAATTTGTAATTCTAAACCAATATTGCTTAGTAAATTGTGTGATGCAGTAAAGTCTTTTGTAGACACCCCATTCATGCTGGAGTCACAATCATTGCTCTCTGCCACCACTCAAGTTGCACCTGAAACAACTCTGGGGCCACTGGAGTTCATTGCCAAAAACCACACCCGCTCACAAGTTTTGATGAAAAAAAGACGAAGCGAACGGTTTTGACTAAAACTGGCCTTTGGATTATTATAGATCATTATCCAGGGAGAGAGGTAACCCCATTTCACTTCCACCCGAATTCATGTTAATTTTGTTATTTTTAGCTCTACTGATCAGAGATCAGCAGAGCTTATGCCGTGGTGCGGTGTCCGTCGTCCGTCTGTCCGTCCATAAACTTTTTTTTGTAGCAACTACTCCTCTGAAACTACTAAATGGATTTTCATGAAACTTTACAAAAATGTTGCCCATGAAGTCTAGTTGATATTGATATGGGACTTTTTCTAAAATGATCAGCATGGCATGATGTTGATCCTTGTCGAAAATCGTTTTGATTCGGTGTTAAACATGGCTGTCAGTGGCCATCTTTGTTTACATAGAGTTATTTAGTAAAAACTTGTAGCGACTATTCCTCTGAAACTACTCGACGGATTTCCATGAAACTTCACAGGAATGTTGCTCTTGATGTCTAAATGACCCTAGCAACATTTCAGGTGAGTCGGAAATTCAAGATGGCCACCACAGCTAAAAATAGATTTTCAAAAAACAAGTTTGTAGCGAGTACTTCTTGAAAACTATAAGTGATATTGATATGGGACTTTTTCTAAAATGATCAGTATGGAATGACGTTGATCCTTGTCGAAAATTATTTTGATTTGACCTTAAACATGGCTGCCAGCAGCCATCTTTGTTTACATAGAGTTATATAATGAAAACTTGTAGCGACTACTCCTCTGAAACTACTTGACGGATTTTCATAAAACTTCACACGAATGTTGCTCTTGATGTCTCATTGATTCTAGCAAAACTTTAGGTCAGCCGGAAATTCAAGATGGCAGCCACGGCTAAAAATAAATTTTCAAACAAGAGGCCCAGGAGGGCCTGTGGACGCTCTACTGGCTAAAACGGATTTTATATCAAGGGCTGTCGTGATGAGATTCCCATCAGTTTTTCTTTTAAAACATTGCAAAAACAAGAGGGCCAGGATGGCCCTAGATCGTTCCCCTTGTAATCATTCAATAAGTCTGCTGTGTCTAGTCTGGCATGTTTTTTTGTTTAATTTGTCCCACTTTCTTCTATGAATGAGATTTGATCAAAATGGGTGGGGGCTTTATATTAACATTCTAAACAAACTTGGTAAAGATCAGATAAAAAATAAAGTATCTACAGATATAACAAAGGAAAATACAATATAGCACTTTTCAACAAATCAAAGGCCATAACTCTGTCATTACTAACAAGATCTAGCTGGTTTTCGAACCTGTACAAGATTTCATTGATATACCGCGATTTTCACAACTAGACATCATATACTGAGGCTTCCTGCCAAATTTCATAGAAATTCAACAAGACGTTTAGGCGGAGTAGCGCCGACAAGAAATTTCAAAGTAAAAATGTCAAGGGGCCGTAACTCCAGCAAATATCAATGAACCGGAAAAAAACGCAATAGGCACAACTAGAAATTAACCAATGCTTCCTGCTAAGTTGCGTCAAAAAAAAAATAATAAAAAAAATCAAAAAAAAATATAATTCCAAAAAATTCCAAATAAAAAAAATATAAATCAATAAAAAAAAAAATAATAACACAAAAAATAACACAAAAATAAATAAATAGATAAATGAAAAAAAAATGAAGGCGATATCGTCTTAGCGAGGCAAAATAGAGCATTTTTAACTAAATCAAGGGCCATAAATCCATGGTTTCTGGTCCGATCTAGCTGGTTTTTAAAACTTGTCCGAGCTTTCATTGACATTAACAATCTGTTAAAATTTGGTAAAGATCGGATGAATAATGAATGCCCTATAGTCTTGACGAAGCAAAATATAGCATTTTTAACTAATTCAAGGGCCATAACTTCGCTGTTACTTGTCCGATCTGGCTGGTTTTCGAACTTGTCTGAGCATTCAGTGATATTAACAATCTGTTAAAGTTTGGTAAATATCGAATGAAAAATGAAGGCCCTATAGTCTTAACGAAGCAAAATATAGCATTTTTAACTAATTCAAGGGCCATAACTCCGCTGTTACTGGTCCGATCTGGCTGGTTTTCGAACTTGTCCAAGCTTTCATTGATATTAACAATCTGGTCAAGTTTGGTAAAGATCGGATCAAAAATGATATAGCATTTTTAACGAAATCAAGGGCCATAACTCCGCTGTTACTTGTCCGATCTGGCTGGTTTTCGAACTTGTCTGAGTTTTCATTGATATTAACAATCTGTTAAAGATTGGTAAAGATTGGATGAAAAATGAAGGCCCTATCGTCTTAACGAGGCAAAATATAGCATTTTTAACTAATTCAAGGGCCATAACTCCGCTGTTACTGGTCCGATCTGACTGGTTTTCGAAATGTCCAAGCTTTCATTGATATTAACAATCTGCTAAAGTTTGGTAAAGATCGGATGAAAAATAAAGGCCCTAATGTCTTAACGAGGCAAAATATAGCATTTTAAACTAAATCAAGGACCATAACTCCGCTGATACTGGTCCGATCTGGCTGGTTTCGAACTTATCCGAGCTTCCATTGACATTAACAATCTGGTCAAGTTTGGTAAAGATCTGATGAAAAATGAAGGCCCTATCGTCTTAACGAGGTAAAATAGAGCATTTTTAACTAAATCAAGGGCCATAACTCCGCTGTTACTAGTGCGATCTGGCTGGCTTTCGAACTTATCCGAGCTTTTATTGATATTAACAATCTGTTAAAGTTTGGTAAAGATCGGATGAAAAATGAAAGCCCTATCGTCTTAACGAGGTAAAAGTTAACAGACGACAGACGACGGACGACGGACAACACACCACCCCATAAGCCCTTGGCCAGTAGAGCTAAAAAAAAGTTTGTAGCGACTACTTCTTGAAAACTATAAGTGATCAGTATGACATGATGTTGGTCCTTGTCGAAAATTATTTTGATCGACGTTAAACATGGCTGCAGCGGCCATCTTTGTTTACATAGAGTTATATAATGAAAACTTGTAACGACTACTCCTCTGATACTACTTGACGGATTTTCATGAAACTTCACACGAATGTTGCTCTTGATGTCTTATTGATTCTAGCAAAACTTCAGGTCGGCCGGAAATTCAAGATGGCCGCCACGGCTAAAAATAGATTTTTAAAATACAAGTTTGTAGTGACTACTTCTTGAAAACTATAATTGATATTGATATGGGACTTTTTCTAAAATGATCAGTATGACATGAAGTTGATCCTTGTCAAAAACTATTTTGATTTGACGTTAAACATGGCCGCCAGCGGCCATCTTTGTTTACATAGAGTTATATAATGAAAACTTGTAGCGACTACTCCTCTGAAACTACTTGACTGATTTTCATGAAACTTCACAAGAATGCTGATCTAGCTATCAAAAACCTATCAATAGAGCTTCAAGGTCATTGACCTCTTGTTTACTAGCCCGTTTGGAAAACGGGACGTATTATGGTATGGGGTTATCCGTCTGCCAATTCGTAAACAATTGCGTATTCCGGATGATAACTTCGAAGTCATTACATCTACACTCACGAAACTTCATAAGTACATTGCCCTAGGTGCGAGGAGAATCCCTATGTTTTTGCGGTCAGTAGGTCAAAGGTCAAGGTCACCGTGACCTTATATAGAAAAAACGCATTCTGGACGGTAACTTCGAAACCATAACACCTACACTCATGAAACGTAATAGGTACATTGCCCTAGGTGAGAGGAATTTCCTTATTGTTTTTGGGCAAGTAGGTCAAAGGCCAAGGTCACGGTGACCTTATATGGAAATATGCATTCTGCACAATAACTTCATAACCATAAACCTACACTCATGAAAATTCATAATTATATTGCCTTAGGTGAGAGAAGGATTCCTATTGCTTTTGGGGCCAGTAAGTTAAAGGTCAAGGTCACAGTGACCTTATATGGAAATATGCTTTCCACACAATAACTTTCCACCTGCTATCTTCACCGCGTGCACGTCGCTGCGTGGGCACTGATGACACTCATGATGTTTGTATAGGGGTCGCCTTGCCAGCCCTATACGACATTACTGGTATGAGCACTTTATTCGCGTATTGTGGTCAATACTGGTATTACTGAACTGCGTTATTACGGTTCAGTAGCTTGAGTGTCACCGAGAGTGAGGATGTCTCCTGCGTCCCATCACAGCACACATCATCTGATGGCCACACTGAAGTCGGAAGTTTGAAGTCAGAAGTCCGGAGCCGAGAGCTGCACCGCCACAGCGGATCGACGCGGAGGACAGAAGACCGAAAAACCGAAGACGGAAGAGGGACATCGGGCGGTGTGTGCGGCGCAGGGGTAATACTGTGATGGGTGTGGCCCCAAACAGAGAACCCGACCGTGTAGCGGATGTATGACACACCTAAGCGGATGTAGGCCACCTCGACCAGACCACTTCACCGCCACAGCGAAACTATATAGCAGCAGCGACACAACACGGCATACCTACAAGAGAATCGACTACACTACACTACACTACACAGCAGCACCAGATCAACCTACATACACATCTAGAAAAGTCCAGACTCTATTGTGCCCATCGCGTCAGGGTTACCTCGACGTGTTCGTTGGCGGACGGACTCTAAACCTTCGAACTACACACACACACACGCATAATAACATCAGAGCCATAACACCTATAATCATGAAACTTCATAGGTACATTGCCTGAGAGGAGGAACCCTGTTGTTTTTTGGGCCAGTAGGTCAAAGGTCAAGGTCACGGTGACCTTATATGGAAATATGCATTCCACACAATAACTAAAAAACCATAAAACCGACACTCATAAAACTTCATAATTATATTGCCCTAGGTCAGAGGAGAAACCCTGTTTGTTTTAGGGCCAGTAGATCAAATGTCAAGGTCACGGTGACCTTATATGGAAATAAGAACTCCGCACAGTAACGTCAAAACCATAACACTTACACTCATAAAACTTCATAGGTATATTGCCCTAGGTGTGAGGAGGAACCCTATTGTTTTTGGGGCCAGTAAGTCAAAGGTCAGGGTCACAGTGACCTTATATGGAAATATGAATTATGCAAAAAACTTAAAAACTGTAACACCTACACTCAAAAAACTTCATGGGTACATTGCTCCAGGTGTGAGGAGCAACCCTATTGCTTTTGGGGCCAATAAGTCAAAGGTCAAGGTCACAGTGACCTTATATGGAAATATAAATTCTGCATAAAACTTCAAAACTGTAACACATACACACATAAAACATCATTGGTACATTGCCCCAGGTGAAAGAAGGAGACCTATTGCTTTTGGGGCCAGTAGGTCAAAGGTCAGGGTCACAGTGACCTTATATGGAAATATGCCTACCACACAATAACGGTAACACCTACACTCATAAACCTTCACATGTACATTACCCTAGGTGAGAGGAGAAATCCTATTGCTTTTGGGGTCAGTAGGTTAAAGGTCAAGGTCATTGTGACCTTATATAGAAAAACGCATTCCGGACGATAACTTCGAAACCATAATACCTACATTTAAGAAACTTCATAGGTACATTGCCCTAGGTGAGAGTAGAAACACTGTTGTTTTTGGGGCCAGAAACTTTATACAAATAGTGCTCTTGTTTAAACAAGATCCCCTATGAGTTGTTATTTTGTTAGAATGTCAAAGGTAAGTGTTACATTGACCTGACACCTAGGAAATGCTTTTAACATAAAACTTTAGGAAACGGGCGTATAATGCCTCGTTAGGCCGCGCTCTTGTTGCCATATTCATTAAAGGTCTTCATCATCATCCCAGTTTTGTTTCAGTGCTACTTGAGTGGAGGCAGAAACAATGATCCTGGATGAATAGAATTTGCAGCAAGTCTGCAGTTCTGCAGGTGAGAAAGTTCTAGGCCCATCTGCATATTTTTTTTTATCTCAGTGTAGATGGAGTGTGGACCTGGAGTGTTCGTTCTTGTTGGCATCATATAACCTTTTTGTGTTAGTGTCCTGAAAATCCAATTCAATGCAGCTCATTATTCATCCATCTGACTTGGGAATATAAGTTATTCATCACATGTGGCAGTATCAGTGTTGGGAACTAAAAAAAAATCAATGTGTCATTTGTTGAAAAAAATAAATATCCCAAAGTACTGTAGTTATAGACTAGTTATAGAGTTATAGTCTAAATACAACTCTGTGAGATTTATTCAGGCAAAGTTAAAATATGTTTGTTTGTAACTACAATACTCTGGGACATTTTTTCAGGAAAACTTAAAATGTGTTTGTTTTCAACAAATAACATGTTAATTTTTATTATTATTATTTATTTTTTTTAGTTCCCAACACTGATACTGCCACCTGTGTTATTCATAGGATCTTGGATGATTTATTGAAGTTTCACATTTAAACTTGCTGAGTTATGGCCCTTGAATTATAAAAAAAACTCCTCTTAAATGTTTAGATCTTTTGAGGTCAATAGCATCTTGTCAGGGGCGTAGCTTCCTATAGGCGGCCTACACATTTTTCTGAGAAATCGAAAAAATAAAAATGCCAAAAATGCAATAAAAATCGAAGGCCTAGGTGGGTAAGGGGCTAAATTATAAAATCACAACAAAATATACTCAAATATGATCCAGAGATAACCGATGGGTAAATGTTTTCAGTTTCTTTTTAGTTAAAATATATAATTTACGGTAACAAGTAAGGATATTGATGCTCTTATAGACATATTCACCGGTACGAAATATACGCCAAAACAAACCTCCGACAGTCTAGTTGAAGAAAAAAAATTACGGGGGAGCATGCCCCCTGACCCCCCTAGAACTCGGCCTACACACCATATTCCGCCAAGCTACGCCCCTGCTTGTATTACATCTGATTGTCATGCAGCTTTAGCAGAAGTTTTACATCAGAAGGATATTGGGCAAGTTTTCTAAACCTAGTAATGTTGACTAAAATCGCATGGTTTATGGCCCATGAGTTTTGGCCTTTATTTAAACTGAGTCTTTTAACATAATATATAGCAGCTACATGTTTCAATCGATCTTCAAAACTTTTATAGAAACAGTAGATGATATTATAAATCTTTCTCCCAAGTTTCCTTCAGTTGTGTGAGAGTTGTGTCACTTGCTAAACTAGTTTAAACTGGAACATAACCTTGTCTCCATATGTTGGCCATTAAACTTTTTAATTACTTCCGTCATGAAAAAAATGTCCTTCTTCTGTTTTAAACTGTGTGTTAGGTATACTTCTTAACCTGTAACCAGGGACAGCACAGCAGATGCCCTGCTGGGTACAGCAGAAGCCCTGCTAAAACTCAACCTGGCTCATAATATTAACAAGAGTTCAATGACCTTCAAGCTCTACTGATAGGTTTTTAGCTCTACTGGTCGAAGACCAGCAGAGCTTATGGGATGATGTGTTGTCTGTCGTCCGTCGTCCGTCTGTCGTCTGTTAACTTTTTCTCGTTAAGACGATAGGGCCTTCAATTTTTATCCAATCTTTACCAAACTTTAACAGGTTGTTAATATCAATGAAAGCTCGGACAAGTTCGAAAACCAGCCAGATTGGACCAGTATCGGCGGAGTTATGGCCCTTGATTTAGTTAAATGGTGCTCAATTTTGCCTCGTTAAGACAATAGGGCCTTCATCTTTCTCTAGATCTTAACCAAACTTTACCAGATTTTTACTATCAATGAAAGCTCGGACAAGTTCGAAAACTAGCCAGATCGGACCAGTATCGGCGGAGTTATGGCCCTTGATTTAGTTAAAAATGCTATATTTTGCCTCGTTAAGAAGATAGGGCCTTCATTGTTCATCCGATCTTTACCAAATTTTATCAGATTGTTAATATCAATGAAAGCTCGGACAAGTTCGAAAACCATTCATATCGAACTAGTAACAGCGGAGTTATGGCCCTTGATTTAGTTTAAAATGCTATATTTTGACTCGTTAAGACGATAGGGGCTTCATTGTTCATCCGATCTTTATCAAACTTTATCAGATTGTTAATATCAATGAAAGCTCGGACAAGTTCGAAAACCATCCATATCGGACTAGTAACAGCGGAGTTATGGCCCTTGATTTAGTTCAAAATGCTATATGTTGACTCGTTAAGACGATAGGGCCTTCATTTTTCATCCGATCTTTACCGAACTTTATCAGATTGTTAATGTTATTGAAAGCTCGGTCAAAACCGAAAACCAGCCAGATCGGACCAGTAACAGCGGAGTTATGGCCCTTGATTTTGTTAAAAATGCTATAATTTGCCTCGTCATACGATAGTGCCTTCATTTTGCATCTTATCTTTATCAAAATTTACCAGATTTTATGACTTTCTTTTTTTATATATTTTTTTTTTTATTTTATTTTTTTTGAATTTTATTTTGAATTATTATTATTTTTTTTATTTGATTTTATAAAAAAAAATATTGATTTTTTTTCTTTTAGCTCTATGTTGGACCAGTCGGATCAGTAACAGAGGAGTTACGGCTCTTGATTTAGTTATGCTATTAAAAATGCTATATTTTGCCTCGTTAATATGGTAGGGCCTTCATTTTTCATCTGATCTTTACCAAACTTTACCAGATTCTTTAGTTATGGCCCTTGATTTAGTCAAAAAGCTATTTTTTGCCCGAAACTTTAAAAAAAACGTAAATGGCAGTCACTCGCTTCATTGATGTAATAAGAGCCATGTTAGCCAATAGAGCGTCCACAGGCCCTCTTGGGCCTCTTGTTGATATCTAGATCAGCATTCCTGTGAAGTTTCATGAAAATCCGTCAAGTAGTTTCAGAGGAGTAGTCGCTACAAGTTTTCATTATATAAATCTATGTAAACAAAGATGGCCGCTGTCAGCCATGTTTAACGTCGAATCAAAATAATTTTCGACAAGGATCAACATCATGTCATACTGATCATTTTAGGAAAAGACGCATATCAATATGACTTATAGTTTTCAAGAAGTAGTAGCTACAAACTTGTTTTTTAAAAATCCCTTTCTAGTGTTTGCATGTATACTGAACAAAAAAAGAAATTTCCACATTTTAAGCTGTGATTTGCATAGGATTGACTTCATTACACTTTGTACACCAATCTAGATATAATTTCATCATTATATACTTATCACTCAATCATTCTGATCAATATTAATAATCATCAAAAACCAGAGTTAGTGTGTTGCTGCTAAAACATGTTTTATTCAAATTGCGAAATCACTATATTTGTATTATAAAGGGAGGTAATCTGAAAATATTAATTCTTGAAAGCTGTATGGCGCAAAAGTGATTGAACAGGTCATCTTATTTTCTCCGTCTTTTTGGTGCTGGGGTTATCTTCTGATTATTTCAATAGAACAAAACTGTGTGAAATCAAAGTTTAAACCACAAGACCCGGAAATGCTGAATAACCAAAACAAGGGGAATAACTTTGCGTACAAGTTTGATTCTAGAAAAATTGTTTTCATGACAGTGCTGGCCTTTTAACAAAGGTATTAACATATAAGACCAAACAAAATATATTTTCATTGTGTCTACCTGTATGGGTAAAGTTGCGGAAGTTTCTTTTTTTGTTGAGTATATCAATAAAAAGTGCTGTAGCGTAATAATCAGTGTGCCTTCTGTTTCATTTTTTTTTCCATTTTGTCATACTTATGCCCCGCCCCTATCAATGTTTTACCCCTACCCACCGGGGGAGAGGGCGGGACATACCCAGAAATTCGACAACAATGATGACACTGGGGTAGGGAATTGGACAGAACCAAGTACCAATATGGGGATATTTGATATTGATATAATAGCTTTTACCCTGAGGAATTTGACAGAATATTTACTCTTAGGGATGGGAATTAGACAATCAATTTGTACATTTGCCTTAACATTTTATTTCGAATTGGTGCATAAATCCATTTATACAATTTGTAGATTTGTCTAATTCTCCCCCTTGTTGTAACGGTCGCCCCTCACCCCACGGTGGAGGAAAACATTGATAGATGCATAATACAGCTTCCAGTTTGTCATACTGGCATATTTCTTTACAATACCCAAGAAAGAACAAACATGTAAACAACAAACATCCAAATAACTATGCCCCAACGCACGCACTTATTAGAAGCCTTACCAATGAAAGTCCTATTGTAGAAAACAACTTTGTTTGTCCAGACAAGACTACCTCAGAGTGGATACCCAGAAGTTCTCAACATACTACACGTATACAAGCATTCAAAGTTTAAAGTCAACATCCCGCCACCAACAGTTACAGTTTACAACATAAGTTTGTACATTGTTCCTAAACCTTCGTCAAATTGAACCTTATAGCCAGAGTATTCAAAGCAGACATGAACTGCTGCCATTGCTCCAAACATTCACGTGGACAATGTTTTTTTTTTGTAACGTCATTTTGAGCACCTTTTAGGCTGTGTATGACGGTCGAGTTTTTGTGGTGCAATCAGAACCCACTTATTCCTGGGTGGAAAGAGTACCGTATACATCTCACCATCCGTAAGAAGCGACACTTTCTCACAAGTAGAGCTCTCAGTGGGTTTCGCACCTGCAGCGGTGAGAGGCGAGCATGTTTATAACGCAACGAGGACAACACAGTCACCGTAATAACAGTCGAAACAGACAAACTACTGCCATTGTTCCAGCCGTCCACGAGGCAAATCGCTCCCTGGAGGCGGCACGTCTGATGGGAAACTTAATCCTTCACATTATCTCCCTCTGAGGTTGCTGTCCTAATCTAACGTAATTTGGACATTTGAAAACACTAGAAATCCAAAAGCGAAAATAAATATTTTTGGTAAGTTGGCAAATACTCCAACGTTCAGAGACTGAAACCACAAATCTTTGAATATAGAAAAAACACATGTAAACTAGGGCATGTAAACTATAGAATATATGGTGTGTTAATTATTGAGCTTTTTTTTTTATAGACAGCAGTGAGTGTTTTCTTTTATAATATTTGCGGCACAAGTGCCATGCGGTGGATTAACCTTCGATCATTTCAGCTGTACAGATTAGGTCAACTATGACCGCCGTTTACACTAAAAATAAACAAACCAAGTATTAGTTAGAGGCTATGAAGTGAAATTTTAACAATTAAGAAACCCTAAGGGAAGGTATTCAGTAGGTAAAAGAAAATAAAGGGGTTTACTCGGACTTTATCCTCAAACACTATATGAAAAATGAAATATTAGACCATGATTTAAATTAAATGTCTCCATATTGTTGTTTTAAAATCAGACTACACCAAAAGAAGATGCATAGCTGTACACAAAAAATAAAGCTTTTAATATAATTATCACTACAAACTAGTTTTATAAAGGGCTAAAATCAGTTTAGCACCAATGATAAACGCCGAGTTTACCCCCTACCAGAATGTGGAGGTCTTTTATTTTATTGATCACTGATTGGTCAAAATATTTTGATGATGTCATATAAAAGTTATGAATTGTTAAAATTTCACTTCTTGACGTGTTCGTTGGCGGAGGGACTATAAACCTTAGAATTACACACACACACACACACACAATTTCACTTCTTAGCCTCTAACTGACTTAGTGTTTGCCCTACTTTTCCCCCCGCGCTTCTACGAAACCACGCCTCTTGACACGTTCGCGCTTCTACTAAATCCGCCTCCTTGTGTCCAAACAAGCGCGTGCCATTTAGTAAGCGATTAATTAATGATTAAAATGGTTAAAATCGGTGATCGTTAGAAATTTACATGAATAAGTTCGTCATTTTTTTTCAAATTCCTCACCTGATTGGAGGAAAATGTAGGGCAAACACTAAATGGTTAAAATTGGGGATCGTTAGAAATTTACATGAATAAGTTCGCCATTTTTTTAAAACTCCTCACCGTCTGATTGGAGGAAAAAGCAGGGCAAACACTAAACGCGAACGTGTTAAGAGGCGTGGTTTCGTAGAAGCGCGGGGAAAAAGTAGGACAAACACTAAGTCAGTAAGAGGCTAAGAAGTGAAATTTTAACAATTTAGAAACCCCGGTCAGTCGCTGCGCTACTTTCCTTAGGGTTTCTTAATTATTAAAATTTCACTTCATAGCCTCTTATTAACTAATACGCCCAGTTGTTGTACAATTATCTGAGTATGACACTCTCAAGAAAATAATAGGATCGATCCGTCCAAAACTAGGTCACTAAGACAAGTCAACGAAAACATGTATTATAATAAAGGAACAAATATAGGAGGATCTTAATACAGCACGGATGATATGGCCAAAAGCTAGTTCACTAGGTAAAGTTAAAGAAAAACGTGTAACGACTTCTTATGCCATGATAGTAACTTCACACGTAGCCTCTCACATTTGTAAACATCGGGTTAACCTGTCGTACAACAAGGGATGTTTAACGTATTTTAACACTGGTACAAATGTCAACATTTGCTCAGTCTCCCACTCATTCATGTCAAGTCTTCGTAAGCGGGATAGTAAAGACGGTGCGTCTGAAACCTCGCCTCTTACTACTGTGGGTTCAAATCCCACTGGGAGGTCGACTTGTCAAGTGAGAAAGTGTTGCTATAAACTGGAAATCGTTGAGATCCCCACCCTATAACCATATATACACTAAATTTACATGGACAGACGGATACAGCTTTCCAATAAGCATTGGCCCCGTGGGGACATAGCCCTGTGTCATAACTTTGAAACCGTTGAGATCCACACTTTATAACCGTACATACACTTACTGGGAATGAACAGACGGATACAACCATCCAACCAGCATTGGACCGAAAGTCCATCCCCATCCCTAGAGACATAGCCCCCGGGTCATAACTTGAAAACCGTCGAGATCGCTAATTATAACCATATATATATATACGTGTGTTGCAACTACCTTTATTAAGGAGTGAATATATACGCTTGATTTCTGTGTATCTCGTCATAGCTAGGCGCCCTGCCGTAGTTCGTCCGAAGGTTGTCTGTCCTTGGTAGTTCACAAATATTTCTCCCCATATATAATTCTGCCTTGTGAACATGAATCTCTTACGAGATCCCAATTTCGAAAGTTGCCGTAGTGAGTTCAAATTCTCTCCCTTTATTATATATACCTGAATTCACAGTATCCCCAGATCCGGCACCTTTCATTGTCACTGTCTCAATATAGCTGTGTGTGGTTGAACGCTTAAATGTGGCCCACTCATATGAGCTATAATTGTATGTATGTATGCGTCTATATGTTAATTGTGCCTTCAGACGAGTGTGTTATGATGTAGAGATACAGTTTATCAACGTGTGTTGCAACTACCTTTATTAAGGAGTGAATATATACGCTTGATTTCTGTGTATCTCGTCATAGCTAGGCGCCCTGCCGTAGTTCGTCCGAAGGTTGTCTGTCCTTGGTAGTTCACAAATATTTCTCCCCATATATATATATATATATATATATATACGTTTGATTTCTGTGTATCTCGTCATAGCTAGGCGCCTTGCCGTAGTTCGTCCGAAGGTTGTCTGTCCTTGGTAGTTCACAAATATTTCTCCCCATATATAATTCTGCCTTGTGAACATGAATCTCTTACGAGATCCCAATTTCGAAAGTTGCCGTAGTGAGTTCAAATTCTCTCCCTTTATTATATATACCTGAATTCACAGTATCCCCAGATCCGGCACCTTTCATTGTCACTGTCTCAATATAGCTGTGTGTGGTTGAACGCTTAAATGTGGCCCACTCATATGAGCTATAATTGTATGTATGTATGCGTCTATATGTTAATTGTGCCTTCAGACGAGTGTGTTATGATGTAGAGATACAGTTTATCAACGTGTGTTGCAACTACCTTTTTTAAGGAGTGAATATATACGTTTGATTTCTGTGTATCTCGTCATAGCTAGGCGCCCTGCCGTAGTTCGTCCGAAGGTTGTCTGTCCTTGGTAGTTCACAAATATTTCTCCCCATATATAATTCTGCCTTGTGAACATGAATCTCTTACGAGATCCCAATTTCGAAAGTTGCCGTAGTGAGTTCAAATTCTCTCCCTTTATTATATATACCTGAATTCACAGTATCCCCAGATCCGGCACCTTTCATTGTCACTGTCTCAATATAGCTGTGTGTGGTTGAACGCTTAAATGTGGCCCACTCATATGAGCTATAGTTGTATGTATGTATGCGTCTATATGTTAATTGTGCCTTCAGACGAGTGTGTTATGATGTAGAGATACAGTTTATCAACGTGTGTTGCAACTACCTTTTTTAAGGAGTGAATATATACGCTTGATTTCTGTGTATCTCGTCATAGCTAGGCGCCCTGCCGTAGTTCGTCCGAAGGTTGTCTGTCCTTGGTAGTTCACAAATATTTCTCCCCATATATATATATATATATATTCTTACTGGGCATGAACAGCCATCCAGCCAATCTCTACCCATACAATGACGGCCTCTGGAAGAGATTGCCATCCAGCCAGCATCAAAACCGGAGTCTATCCCACCCTGGAGACATCCCCAGGGTCATAACTTGAAAACCGTTGAGATCCCCACCCTATATCCGTTTATACACTTATTGGGCCGGAACACTTTAAGGCGGGCTCTGGAATTTGAGAGTGCCTGATCTAACTATATTTTGAAATTATAAGCTTGTTTGACAATTTTGTCATCTTTCAAAAGATCCACAGACGTAATCACAAATAGACGTAATAGCAAATAGACCTAATAACAAATATAACTGTGAAATGTATCTAAATTTTAGGTGGCACAATGCGGAAATTTCACAAACTATTGTGGGTGAGCGACTCATGGCCATTGTTGTTGTTGTTGTTGTTGTTGTTCTCTCGAAACCTCCTTGAAAGGAGAACCGTCTGTCGACGTAGTCTAATTCCTCCACCCGAATATATATGAATAGTGGAACAGTCCAATCCACCACCGAGAATACGCTACGCTAATATTTTCACAGCAGTTTATATTAAGATTGTGTTTAACACCACAATTAATGCATTCATTCAGTGGTTACTGTCCCACTCTATGTGTTTAAAACAATTTTTAAAAGTCTGTATCGGGTTATATGCAAGCTGTATAGCAACCTTCTAACTTGAAACTCAAAGTTTTGTAACAGGGGGGGTGCAATGGATCTCAGGGATGGGAAGTTTGTGTAGTCCAAAAGTAACTGTATCTTCTGCTTGGCACACAG
Organism: Cyrtodaria siliqua; assembly: GCA_037043455.1. Taxonomy (NCBI): domain Eukaryota; kingdom Metazoa; phylum Mollusca; class Bivalvia; order Adapedonta; family Hiatellidae; genus Cyrtodaria; species Cyrtodaria siliqua. The sequence goes on along the minus strand of JAWPHD010001500.1, from coordinate 155,862 downwards.
TACATTGAAGTCGGAAAATCCTAATTCTTCAAGTTCATGACTGATATCACATAAAATTTGTTGTCTGAGACTGTGCAAGGCACCACAGTTCAGAATAAAATGTTCCAGTGTTTCGTCTTCTAACCAACACAACCGACATGTAGCGTCAACTTGGTTTTGGTTAAACCTAGCCCTGGAATCCTGAAGAATATAGCCTCCACACAAGAGTTTTAACTGTATAGGAATCCTCAGCATATCTTTGGACGACTTCAGAGGTACTCTCAGTATCCGATGAGGTTTCCCCGGTAGATATTCCGGGTTCAGGTATTGAAGACTTTTGTAATATTGCACTCTAGTTTCGATTTTATCAATCCAATATTTTTTTACGGCACGGTTTATATATTTTTGCCATCTAAATTTATGCATAGGATCATTCAATAAAGTTTTTGGATCAATGATGTCATATTTCCAAGCAAGTCTTTTTATTTCGATGAACCAGCTATTGCTGTTTTGAATGTTTAGTGAAAGTTGTCTGATCGCTAATTTCTTTTCCAAAGCATTATCGTTTTGTGCACAAATATTACGGAATAGAGTCAATGCTTTCTTGTCCACTTGCCCCTCTATCGGGAGAAATCCGGATAATAAGTATACCGCCGAGTCCGCTGTATTTACTGGGACAGATAAGATCTGTTTAAGAGTCGTCTTTTGAAATGTTTCTAATTTATCAAGATCCTTACTTTTTGGTAGTAGTATTTCCAAGCCATATAACAAAATTGGCTGCACATACACTTGGACGAGATGAAGACAGGTTTCCGGATCGAGACCATTATTACCATGGAGACCACTTGCCATTAAACTGTACAAGGCTCTACGCGCCTTCTGTATATTATTATTCACATTTATGTCTATAGTATCTTTCAAAGTTTTGGCTCTCTTTATACCGAGATGTGTACTGTATTCTACATTTGGAATTTTATTTTCATATATTTCAAAGAATAGTTCACTAGAGAAAGTTTTCTTCTTGCTTGTAATAAATTTCAAAGCCTCGGTTTTACTAGGTTGTAATACATAACGTTCACGGTTTGCAAAGTCTTCAGCAATGTTAATCAACAGCTGTGTATCTGAGTCTTCATTACTAATAAGGGCCACATCATCCGCACAGGCGCTTGCACAACAGTTGAGATTACCGACATATAGTCCTTTGGCACTGTCTTCAAGTCTGTGTAACAATGGGTCTATGTAAGATTTGTACAAATCTGTGCTGATTACTCCCCCTTGACGAACTCCCTGTTGAATTTTAAAAGGTTCAGACCTAATAGATTTCCACTTAATTATACTACAAGTATCTGTATGTAAACTGTTAATTATCGACCAATGTTTGTCGGTGATACCGGAGTAATACACTCTCCGCATCATATGAGCGTTATCCACCACATCAAATGCAGCCTTGGCGTCCAGAAAAATGTAATTACAGTTGGTCTTCTTGTCCATATTAATCCTTGCGGTTTCTTCTAGAATTAGGGCTGCGTGAAGCGGAGATGTTCCGGAAGTGAACCCTCTTTGAAAAGCGCTCTGGGATTCCTCCAATAAGTGGGATAATCTATATTTCAATACAGCCTCTATAATTTTTTCGATAACTGGGAGAACCGTAATACCTCTATAGTTGGTAGAAACTGTTTGTTTACCCTTATTCTTGAATATGGGGGACAAAAGTCCAATTTTCAACGACGCCGGGACTTCTCCAGTGCTGAAGATAACGTTCACAATGTCAAGAAGTATAAAAAACACAACTTCACCACTGTGCACATAATGTTCGATGCACATGCCGTAGTAATCAGCAGATTTACCTTTATTAATGTTTTCCATGGCTTTATTCAGTTCTTCTATCGAGACTGGTGGGACATCCCGCGAGATTGCCATATGTTCTAAGCTTTCGACCTCAGTCTTAACTGTATTATTATAAGAAGAATTAAAGTTTATGTTTTCAGAGTGTTGAGCCAATGCTTCAAAATGCTTCTGGAATCCAGCTACAATATCTTGATCACCCGAATATGTATCATTGCCTACATGTAGGTCTTCTATGAATGAATTCTTTATTTTTCTTTCCTTATTGATGAGTTTGTGAAAGAGTTTTGGATTTTTAAACTTAGTCGATAAAATTTCATCTTTATCCATTTCACTACGTCGAGCTTGTTCTTTACGGACTTCCTGTCTGAATTGCTTCTGATCAATTTTCCTTTGGATCACAAAGTTATTATGTGGATCACTATTAATTGTTTCGTCTTCATTATTATATCAATTACCATATGCTTAAATATATTATTGGTGCAATATGATCACCAATTAGTAATATGCAAAAACAATGCTTTATAACTCTGTTATATGTGTCCCTTTAATGTTCAAGCAGTTCCTTTTCGGTACCATAGTTAGAGAACCAGATTAAAAGTATAACGGGGAACCAGTAAATGTGTCAAAGTTTGATCACATGATCACTAAATATAGGAGTAAGAATCGGAGCGCCAGAAGTTGTGTGAAGTTGTGATCATAACGGTAAAGAAAGCTGATTAGAATGGCTGGAAGTGTGCCTTTAGTGATTAAGCTTCTACCCTCGTGTAAAGGAATTGATAGAACTACCACGTGAGTAAAGACTTCATTCATAACAAAGGAAGTAGGCATGGTCCTGTTCGATTTTCTTTTTGTCCTCTCGCCCAAAGCCCAAATTATTTTCGAACGATGCAAACAATAACAAACAAAGATACCAGGGCCTAAATTCATCAACTTTTTGAGCACAAGAATCTGAATCTGACTCAGACTCAAAATCTCATTTCTTTGCAACACAAAAGTATGGGTAAGAACACAGGCAGACGGCGCGTATCCCACCCGCCCACACCCTACCCACCTCTACCCTACCCACCTCTACTACCCCCCTCCCACTCTCTACTACCCAGCTTTCCACCTGTTTCTCTACTACCCCACTTAAATATGTTTTCAATGACATACTGTAAACTGTTCTACTTGGTTTTCAATGTAAAAAAAAAATGGTACTGTAATGTATAGAGAGTATGTATTTTTTTTTTTTTACATTGAAAACCAAGTAGAACAGTTTACAGTATGTCATTGAAAAAAAGGAGGTCTATATCTTGTTGGTTCCTGATGAAGCGGAAGAGGAGGCTGTCGTCTGCGAAGAGGCGGGTGTCGGAAGAGGTCACACAGTCTGGCAAATCAAATCTATCTAGAGGTTCAGGTCATATAATAATAATATATATGTGTCTATTCAGACTTAAAGTAAAGGTTTCTTCACAGGTTCTGAAAATACCCGTGATCGAATATATATATTTTTTGCATAAAATGAATTATGAGTTGGTAACACTTAATTCGACACTCCAGTTTCGGGGTTTGGTCTGGCTGATTAAAATCGTTTACATTGTGTCTATAATTGTATTCTCAAAATATGTAAGTTATATATGTAACTCGTTGGCAGTAGGTTTAGAAGCTGTGTACATATTGGGTAAAAGTTGACTGTATTGGCGGGATAGCTACTTTAAAGTTACCATCATTAGCCCATAGAAGGAGAAGGGGTGATTTAATTCAAACTTCCAAGATAATCAAAGGATTTGAAGATATACCGGCAGATCAGTTTTCACTTTTACAACATGTACCATAACTCGTGGTCACTCCCTTAAACTAGAGAAGCCAAGAAGTATTACATCATTTGCTCACATGATGTTTTCCAGGAGGGTAATAAATGAGTGGAACTCGCTACCACAACATGCCATATCTGATGCCAAAACAGTTAATGCATTCAAATCACAGTTAGATAGACATTGGCACGGAGATGCTTTATACCAGTATTGAGACGTACATTGTTAGTTGTCAAGAAGTGACAGCATACAAACGGAAACAAACATTTATCACCAAACATGGAACCTGCTCAATGTTTATTAGAATAACAGGCAGTGACTAAAAGTTTACCACACCATTTAGGGTTCAGGGCTTTTTTTCTTAGAATTGTGAGGACTCCCTAGCCTGGTCATTTTGTGGGGAAAAAAGCGTGATAACTGTCTGATTTGTGAAAAAAGTATTGAAATATTAATTGTTAAAAGCAATATTATATACATGTAATCAATACATGCATACATTGTTTTTGTGGGAGGAGGACACAAGAAAACAAATGTACAATTATTCAGCATAATATGTTACATTGTAGATAAACTTTTCAATGTAAATTTTATGTATCCAAAACAAAACAATATTGAGAAGTTAGATGGAGAAATGTTGTTTGTGATAAAAATCGGCCACAATTGTGAAAAAAATGACCAATTTTGAATTGTGAAGTAGCCAAATTTCGGCCCATGTTACAGAAGGAAAAAAAGCCCTGGGGTCAAACAGGAGTTATGTCTCCTTTCTTATGAACCCGAGAACCATCCTCCAGGTATCTTCCAGGTATTATAATAAATTATTTATGAAGAACTAATTTACAAAAAATCAAATCTCAAATATTGCACATGCATACTATACACTATCGTGTGCAGTTCTAAATGAACTTCTTATCCAATAATACCCTCTTCCTTCGATCCCTTGTCAATTCACTGAGATATCTGAGTAAAAACTCATCAAAGTGCAGTTGCAATCTTGATATATCTGGTGTAGCTTGTGTATTTTTGACAATCAGATGTAATCAAGACAGTATTCAAACTGTACTGTGTACACAGTTGTCGGCACTCCCACCGCTACATAGTACTCAGTCAAGGTACTGTGAAAGTATGCCGGTGGACTTGAAATCCGGAGAACATGGCCTCATCGCCTGTCTGAGTTTCGGTGGTGTGTTGTTCTGCCCCGGCAAGACACTCTTCCTTATCCTTATCCGTCGGATAGGGACGTTAACCAACTGGTCGTCAAATGTGCTGAAAAATGACAGTAAACATCAAACAAACAAATCATTAAAAGGAAAAGAGATTTACTTTCTTTCAAATTTTGTAGAAGGTAAATTGAAAATTCAAACAATCAAATTGCCTATGGCAAAATAAAATATATTTAATTTTAGTGTAAGAGGGGTCGTAAAACCAACAATAATCATATGATAATAAAAAACTAAAGGCCTTATATGAATTTGGAAATACGTGCATTGTTTCATGAAATATTTTAGTTGTTAACATTAGTGAAGAAATAACTTTGAACATGATATTGATATCTCAATTTGCAAGTGCCTTGACACAGTTATTGACATTAATATGGAAATAACTAATCTGAGCCTTCTCTGACCTTACCAGCCCTTTTTACGATTTTTGATATTTCATCCGGCTGTGTGCTAAAAAGCCACACAAAAAAAGAACAAAAAAGGGAAGGCTTTTAGGGTCGAAGAAGGCTCCCGATTAACTTTAAACATAATATTATCCCAGTTTGCATTCCAGTGTTTCCTTGTGTATCAAACTGGCAGGTGTAAATGTAGACTGGCATTAGTCCTTCATATTATAACATTTTAACTACTATAAGTATAACCTATCATTATAGAATTTCCTGTCAAAATCTGGTTGGGGCTTGTCCCTTTTTGCCATATTTTACTATATAATTAATTCCGGGCTTGTGAATATTAATTTAGGGTCTGCCAGTCAAAAATATTTTGAACACATGTAAGGTTATATATGATGGTCGATTTTTTGTGGTGGAGACAGACCACCCACTTTTCCTGGGTAGAACTAGAATTGTACACCTCCCGCCATCCGTAAGAATCGACACTTCCTCACAAGTCGAGATCCCAGTGGGATTTGAACCCGCAGCAGTGAGAGGCGAAGATTTACAACGCAACATCGAATACTCACTGGAAGTAAATGTAGTCTAGAACGCAGATACATAGTGACACTACGTATGCCTAGCAGTTCTCTAAATGGGTTTCATGTTCATATTCATGTTGTTGACTTATGTTTTGTGATGGCGATTAGAAGCAGTAAGATTTATAACCCCCATATGTATTTGGGTCACTGCCACATGTGTGGTGGCAGAAAAATACCAACATTGCTCCATCATAAATAGAGTGTTTTGTTTGAGTGAAGTTTTACGTCATTTTTAGCACATGTTAAGTCATTTCGAGGGGTGAGTGGAAAACTGTTGTAACTATATATAAATAAAGAACAAGATACAACAGTTTTACACTATGCCCTTGATATATGACAGTCAGTGTTTTGGTGGTAGGGGCAGATAACTCCATTTTCTTTGGCAAAGCCAGTACTGTATACGTCCTGCCCTCAGTAAGAATTTACACTGTCTCAGCTCCTAGTGGGATTCAAACCCGCAGCAGTGAGAGGCGAGTACTACATGTTTAGTATTTCTGTACTTGCTGTGTGCAGGTGTGAAGGTTTTAGACCCTTTCCATTGATTGTTTGCCTTAGGCCCCTTTCATTGATTGTTTGCCTTAGACCCCTTCCATTGATTGTTTGCCTTAGACCCCTTCCATTGATTATTTGCCTTAGACCCCTTCCATTGATTATTTGCCTTAGACCCCTTCAATTGATTGTTAGCCTTAGACCCCTTCCGTTTATTCTTTCCATTTATTATTTGCCTTATACCCCTTCCATTGATTGTTTGCCTTAGACCCCTTCCATTGATTGTTTGCCTTAGACCCTTCCATTGATTATTTTCCTTAGACACCTTCCACTGATTGTTTGCCTTAGACCCTTCCATTGACTGTTTGCCTTAGACCCCTTCCATTGATTGTTTTCCTTAGACACCTAACATTGATTGTTTGCCTTAGACCCTTCCATTGACTGTTTGCCTTAGACCCCTTCCATTGATTATTTTACTTAGACACCTTCCATTGATTATTTTCCTTAGACACCTTCCATTGATTGTTTGCCTTAGACCCTTCCATTGATTATTTTCCTTAGACACCTTCCATTGATTGTTTGCCTTAGACCCTTCCATTGACTGTTTGCCTTAGACCCTTCCATTGATTGTTTGCCTTAGACCCTTCCATTGACTGTTTGCCTTAGACCCCTTCCATTGATTATTTTCCCTGCATCCCTTCAATTGATTGTTTGCCTAAGGCACCTTCCATTGATTATTTGCCTTAGACCCCTTCTATTGATAACATGTATTTGCCTTCGGTGCCTTCCATTGATTATTTGCCTTAGACCCCTTCCATTGATTATTTTCCCTACACCCATTCCATTGATTGTTTGCCTTAGACCCCTTCCATTGATTATTTTCCCTACAGCCCTTCCATTGATTATTTTGCCTACAGCCCTTCCATTGATTGTTTTCCTCAGACCCATTCCATTGATTGTTTGCCTTAGACCCCTTCCATTGATTGTTTGCCATAGACCCCTTCCATTGATTATTTTCCCTACACCCCTTCCATTGATTATTTGCCTTAGACCCCTTCTATTGATTACATGTATTTGCCTTTGGTGCCTTCCATTGATTATTTGCCTTAGACCCCTTCCATTGATTATTTTCCCTACACCCATTCCATTGATTGTTTGCCTTAGACCCCTTCCATTGATTATTTTCCCTACAGCCCTTCCATTGATTATTTTGCCTACAGCCCTTTCATTGATTATTTTCCCTACACCTCTTCCATTGATTGTTTGCCTTAGACCCCTTCCATTGATTGTTTGCCATAGACCCCTTCCATTGATTATTTTCCCTACACCCCTTCCATTGATTGTTCGCCTTAGACCCCTTTCATTGATTATTTTCCCTACACCTCTTCCATTGATTGTTTGTCTTAGACCCCTTCCATTGATTGTTTTCCCTACACCCCAGGGCCCTTCCATTGATTGTTTTTCCTACATCCCTTCCATTGATTGTTTGCCTGGTCTATTTCAGACACCGGTCATACATCCTGTTCTTCACCTTCCTGTGTTACATGAGCTTCCATTTGTCACGGAAACCTATCAGTATTGTAAAGGTGAGTTGTAACACACATATGTACATGTATTCTGCCTTGTTTGTCCCCTATCGGTTTCTACTATATATATATATAGGTTGGCTAGGTGGTCGAGTGGTCTAAGGCGTTGGCTATTGTGTGAGGCGCTGTGTCAAAGTTGGTGTCCTAGGTGCGGGTTCGATTCCGCTGGTAAGTGGTTTGTACAATTTTTTTTCAGTACAGTTCACGCAAACCCCACACTTTCACACCGAGAGAGGAATTTACAAATCACGTTTTGATGATAAAACTACTCGGAGTGGGAATCGGCGGCTACGCGCATAGTTCTCGGCGTACTTACGCCACTATACCTTGCGTAGACAAACTCGGAGTTCGCCATGTCGAAACTGCACAGGTAAAGCCTGCAACTTTTTCTGATTGCAGTCATTTTAATGCATAATTTTAGAAAAAATCGAAGTAGAAGACAATTTTACTCTTTTTTTTTTAAAAGCAAATATGGGAAAATTTGAATACTCGGATTATGTATGGTGTCAGACCAGTCAGGAAGCACTTCCTGGTCGTAGGGTGATAAAATAGTTCCTTGAAAAAATGCAAAGTTCTAGTTTGCATGTGTTTTTCCCAAGATTAGTTTTTATTTCATTTTTATATCTAACCTGATGTTAAAGTAATACTTACTTACTTAATACTGTATTATGTCTGTTGTCATGAATAGTAAGTATTTTACTGTGTTTGTCGGGATTATTTCTTTGGAGAGTATGAGCACAGAGGTTAGGTAGAGATGTTGTTTTGACTGATGTTTATTTCAAAATATGCTTAGTGTGAATGAATGACGTGAAATGTTGAAAAACTGAATCAGTGTTTTATTCCAGATATGGGACCATTTGCGAGCCAAATGTGTTAATTCACAGAATTAAAGTGTATTTGTAGCATGGTCGGTGACATTTCCTTTGTTGAATGCAGAGCATTAAATCGTTTAATTCAGGTTAACTAAAGGGGCGTGGCTTTACCGTACTACAACTACCGGATATTGGAATTTAGAGTACGGTCACTATGACGTCACAGTGTTACTCAGTGCACCATGCTACAAAAAAGATAGAGTCTGTCTCAGCTCGTTGGTTATTTAAACACCTCGATGGGCTACGCCCATCTCGGTGTTTAAATAAGCCAACTCGCTGAGACCAGACTCTATCTATTATTATTTAAGCGAACAAATGTTTTGGAACTTGTGACTGATCTCCAAATATAGCCTAGTTTGCATTGTGTTCAATGGGCTGATTTTCACCGGTCTGACACCATATACTGGGTCACGAAAGTTATGTGGCAGTTCCTATTACTGGCTTTGCGGCGACTGAACATAAAATTCAATTAGTAATACTAGAAATTATGATTATATTTTTAATTAATCATTATTTGTAACAAGTTTTTACTAGTCTGCTTTTTATTATTAATACAACGATTTGTGCTTTGTTGAGAAAAATCGGAATTCCAGGTCATAAACCTGTTGTTAGTGCAGCCTTGTTAAAAGATATATATATGGCCAAGGATAAGGAGTATTTATTTCGTATTTATGTCGTGTGACTTTTGTATCCCATTAAACTTCAGACTTACTTTTAATAATTACGTTAGTCCATTTGTAGCTAAAATAGATATTCGAAATTTGTGGTTCAAAAACTTATATATCGGGTGCATATCTGGTCCTTATACCTAGTCCTTCAATTTCTTAAACGTTATGTAAATATTTCTTCCCAGTGAGGGTGACAGTGGATATTGTCAACCTGAGGAAAATACTGTCAACCGGGGCGAAGGTTGACAATATCCGCTGTCATCCTCACTGGGATGCAATATTTATTTTATTATACCGAACAAAAATATTGCCAGTTCCAGGGTGTTCAAATCTGCTTCCGAAATTGTCGCGAATCTGCTCGCCATATTCAGTGTTTTTTTTATGTGTTTTGTGAATGCAGCCTATGCCTGTGCCATTGTGAAAAATAGCGGCATTTTTCTCGAAATTGTGAAAATTGAGAAATATTATAACAAAAGAAAAAGAAACTTTTTTCACTTTTAATTTCACAGTTTAATATCCCTTGGTTTTAATTTTTTTTTTGTGGTAAATACAGACTAGTTTTAACACCAGCGTATATTAAGACTAGTATCCTTTACTGGTCTGTATTTACCCACAATTTTTTCAGATTGTGAATTTTTTGGATATAATTGTGAAAAAAGTATACTTTTTGGCATTGTGAATGGGGCCGAATAACGCCCCAAATTAGGCATAAAAAAAACACTGATATTTGTTTATTGTCGTTTGGTAAACCAAGTGTCTTACGATTGACATAACTTCAACTGTATTTTAATAAGATTCCACCGATTTTCAACTGCGCAAAGCGTGTCGTAATTGGAAAAATCCAAAACCTATTTTTAGCTCAACTGATCAAAGGTCATCAGAGATTATGCCGTGGGGCGGCGTCCATCGTCCGTCTGTCTGTCTGTAAACTTTTTTTGTGGCTACTACTACTCTGAAACTACTGGATGGTAGTTGTTGCTCTTGATGTCTAGTTGATTCTAGCAAAAATTTAGGTTGGCCAGAAATTCAAGATGGCCACCATGGCTAAAAATAGATTTTAAAAATGCGATTTTGTGGCGACTACTTCTCAAAACTGTACTTGATATTGATTTGGAACCTTTACCAAAATGACTGGCATGACATGTAGTTGATCCAAACCAAAGTTTATTTTGATTGGATGTCAAACATGGCCGCCAGCGGCCATCAATGTTTACATAGAGTTATATAAGAAACACTTGTGGCGACTATACCTCTGAAACTACTTGACGCATTTTCATGAAACTTCGCAGGAATGTTGCTCTTGATGTCTAGTCGATCCTAGCAAAAATTCAGGTTTTCTGGCCGCCAAGGCTAAAAATAGATTTAAAAAATGCGATTTTGTGGCGACTACTTCTCAAAAACCGTAAGTGATAGTGATTTGGAACCTTTACCAAAATGACTGGCACGACATGTTGTTGATCCTAACCAAAGTTCATTTTGATTGGATGTCAAACATGGCCGCTATCAGCTATCTTTGTTTACATAGAGTTATATAGGAAAACTTGTGGCGACTACTCCTCTGAAACTATCTGATGGAATTTCATGGAACTTGACAGGAATGTTGCTGTTGATGACTAGTTGAAAAATTCAGGTCGGTAGGAAATTCAAGATGGCGACAACGGCTAAAATAGATTTTAAAAATGCAACTTTGTGGTGACTACTTCTCAAAAACCGTAAGTGATATTGAATTGGAACCTTTACCAAATTTACTGGTGCAACATGTTCTTGGCCCTGACCAAGATTCATTTCAATTCCATGACAAATATGGCTGCCAGTGGCCACCTTTGTTTACATAGAGTTATATAGGAAAAACTTGTGGTGACTACTCCTCTGAGACTACTTGAAGGATTTTCATGAAACTTAACAGAAATGTTGCTCTTGATGTCTAGTTGATCCTAGCAGAATTTCAGGTCGGACGGAAATGGCGGCCATGGCAAAAAATAGATTTTTAAAAAACAACTTTGTAGCGACTACTTCGTGAAAACTATAATTGATATTGATATGGGACTTTTTTCGAAAATGATCAGCAGGACATGATATTGGTCCTTGTTGAAAATTATTTTGATGTGGCATTAAACATGGCCACCAGCGACCATCCTTGTTTACATACAGTTATATAGTAAAAACTTGAAGCCCCTCCTCTGAAACTACTTCACAGATTTTCATGAAACTTCACAGGAATGCTGATCTAGCTATCAGGACCTATCAGTAGAGCTTCAAGGTCATTGACCTCTTGTTATACTAACTGTGACATCACAATCGTGTGATAGTAAAAATTGTTTACCGGCAAACAGTAAAAATTGCTTCACGCTAGAGGTATGGGCAATTTATACAGGAGTGTAAACGTGAGGTGTAATAATATGTAATATCATAGGAGGACAACCAGTCCCTAGAGATGAACAGTTAATACACTCAATCATGCTGTTATATTAATCATGTTCTAATGGCGTTCTTCTAGCAGACCCATTCGTCGAGAGGAAGTTGTCCTAGCCCGGTGCAGGATAGGGCATACACGTTATACTCATTCATATTTATTACAAGGTGAGCAATTACCAGAATGTATACCCTGCTTTGCACTGTTAACGGTCAAACACATCTTGTTGGAATGTGTAGACTTTGATCCTATGCAACAAAGGTGCTACAGTGCTAATACTATGACCGAGTTACTTGATACTATAGATTTTAGTCTAGTTTTAGATTTCCTGAAGGAAGTCAGACTATATAAATCATTATAATATGTTCTTGTATATATTTACTTCTTTATAAACCCGTTTTCGGGCATTTGTTGATTTACATATATAGTTTATATTACTACCATATCATCCCTTATTTGTAAATAGTTTAATCTTTATATATTTACATTAATTTTTAATTACTACTTCATTTCTTCATCTTTCGTCAGTTTTTGCACACAGTATGACCTATTTATGTGTCGACGTGCCGTGAAACACCAATCTTTCATTAATCTTGTTCTAGTTAAACTTCGTTCTAGTTAAACTTCATTTGAAATATTTTGAAAGAAGTTGACCTTTGCTCATATCTAATTTGTTTACTTTGGAATTTGAATGACAAGATGAAACTCGGTTGTTACTCTGTGACAAATCAAGGAGGGTTGTCATTATTAAAAATTGGGCTACTACATTTTAAAGGGACACATGGCGATCTTGAAGTATTTTTCAAAGATTAAAACTTAATTATTTTCTTATTAGCTCTACTGATCAGAGATCAGCAGAGCTTATGCCGTGGTGCGGCGTCCGTCGTCCGTCTGTCCGTAAACTTTTATTTGTAGCGACTTCACAGCTGAAACTACTGGATGGATATTCATGAAACTTTACAGAAATGTTGCCCATAAAGTCTAGTTGATCCTAGCAAAAATTCATGTTGATGTGAAATCCAAGATGGCCGCCAAAGCTAAAAATAGAGTTTAAAAAAACAATGTTTGTAGCGACTTCTTCTTGAAAACTATAAGTGATATTGATATGGGACTTTTTCTAAAATGATCAGCATGACATGATGTTGATCCTAGTCAAAAATCGTTTTGATTCAATGTTAAACATGGCTGCCAGCGGCCATCTTTGTTTACATAGAGTTATATAGTAAAAACTTGTAGCGACTACTTCTCTGAAACTACTTGGCGGATTGTCATGAAACTTTACAGGAATGTTGCTCTTGATGTCTAATTGATCCTAGAAAAATTTCAGGTCGGCCGGAAATTCAAGATGGTCGTCACAGCTAAAAATAGATTTTTAAAAAATAAGTTTGTAGCGACTACTTCTTGAAAACTATAAGTGATATTGATATGGGACTTTTTCTAAAATGATCAGCATTACATGATGTTGATCCTAGTCAAAAATCGTTTTGATTCAACGTTAAACATGGCTGCCAGCTGCCATCTTTGTTTACATAGAGTTATATTGTAAAAACTTGTAGCGACTACTTCTCTGAAACTACTTGGCGGATTGTCATGAAACTTTACAGGAATGTTGCTCTTGATGTCTAATTGATCCTAGAAAAATTTCAGGTCGGGCGGAAATTCAAGATGGCCGTCACAGCTAAAAATAGATTTTTAAAAAATAATTTTGTAGCGACTACTTCTTGAAAACTATAAGTGATATTGATATGGGACTTTTTCTAAAATGATCAGCATTACATGATGTTGATCCTAGTCAAAAATCGTTTTGATTCAACGTTAAACATGGCTGCCAGCGGCCATCTTTGTTTACATAGAGTTATATAGTAAAAACTTGTAGCGACTACTCCTCTGAAACTACTTGGCGGATTGTCATGAAACTTTACAGGAATGTTGCTCTTGATGTCTAATTAATCCTATCAAAATTTCAGGTCGGCCGGAAATTCAAGATGGCCGTCACAGCTAAAAATAGATTTTTAAAAAATAAGTTTGTAGCGACTACTTCTTGAAAACTATAAGTGATATTGATATGGGACTTTTTCTAAAATGATCAGCATGACATGATGTAGATCCTTGTGGAAAATTATTTTGATTCGACGTTAAACATGGCTGCCAGTGGCCATCTTTGGTTACATAGAGTTATATAGTAAAAACTTGTAGCGACTACTCCTCTGAAACTACTTGACGGATGTTCATGAAACTTCACAGGAATGTTGCTCTTGATGTCTAGTTGATCCTAGAAAAATTTCAGGTCGGCTGGAAATTCAAGATGGCCGCCACAGCTAAAAATAGATTTAAAATAAATAAGTTTGTAGCGACTACTTCTTCAAAACAATAAGAGATATTGATATGGGACTTTTTCTAAAATGATCAGTATGACATGATGAAAATCGTTTTGATTTGACCTTAAACATGGCTGCTTTGTTTACATAGAGTTCAAGATGGCCGCCACGGTTAAAAATAGATTTTCAAAAAACAAGTCTGTAGTGACTATCTCCTGAAATCAGAATCAATCAGTAGAGCTTCAAGGTCATTGACCTCTTGTTTATATGTAAATATTTTGTGGTTGTTTTAAAAGCTGAATTAAAGTATTTTTAATCAAGTTTCAGTCATAACTACTGAAGCAATTGCATGAAACTTCACAATTTTTTTATTTAAAGTGTGAGAAGTGTGTGGCATGCAAGAAACAGATCCGTACCTCGAAGGTCAAGGTCACACTTGACGGTCAAAGGTCAAAAAACATTTGTTTAGAAATGAAAGATGATTTTTAGCTCTACTGATCAGAGATCAGCAGAGCTTATGCCGTGGTGCGGCGTCCGTCGTCCGTCCGTCAACTTTTATTTGTAGCGACTTCACAGCTGAAACTACTGGATGGATATTCATGAAACTTTACAGAAATGTTGCCCATAAAGTCTAGTTGATCCTAGCAAAAATTCATGTTGATGTGAAATCCAAGATGGCCGCCAAAGCTAAAAATAGAGTTTTAAAATACAAGTTTGTAGCGACTTCTTCTTGAAAACTATAAGTGATATTGATATGGGACTTTTTCTAAAATGATCAGCATGACATGATGTTGATCCTAGTCAAAAATCGTTTTGATTCAACGTTAAACATGGCTGCCAGCGGCCATCTTTGTTCACATAGAGTTATATAGTAAAAACTCGTAGCGACTACTTCTCTGAAACTACTTGGCGGATTGTCATGAAACTTTACAGGAATGTTGCTCTTGATGTCTAATTGATCCTAGAAAAATTTCAGGTCGGCCGGAAATTCAAGATGGCCGTCACAGCTAAAAATAGATTTTTAAAAAATAAGTTTGTAGCGACTACTTCTTGAAAACTATAAGTGATATTGATATGGGACTTTTTCTAAAATGATCAGCATTACATGATGTTGATCCTAGTCAAAAATCGTTTTGATTCAACGTTAAACATGGCTGCCAGCGGCCATCTTTGTTTACATAGAGTTATATAGTAAAAACTTGTAGCGACTACTCCTCTGAAACTACTTGGCGGATTGTCATGAAACTTTACAGGAATGTTGCTCTTGATGTCTTATTGATCCTATCAAAATTTCAGGTTGGCCGGAAATTCAAGATGGCCGTCACAGCTAAAAATAGATTTTTAAAAAATAAGTTTGTAGCGACTACTTCTTGAAAACTATAAGTGATATTGATATGGGACTTTTTCTAAAATGATCAGCATGACATGATGTAG
The DNA here is from genome assembly GCA_037043455.1 of Cyrtodaria siliqua. Taxonomy (NCBI): domain Eukaryota; kingdom Metazoa; phylum Mollusca; class Bivalvia; order Adapedonta; family Hiatellidae; genus Cyrtodaria; species Cyrtodaria siliqua. The sequence continues at coordinate 140,272 of JAWPHD010001500.1, read as the reverse complement.
ATCCTTGTGGAAAATTATTTTGATTCGACGTTAAACATGGCTGCCAGTGGCCATCTTTGGTTACATAGAGTTATATAGTAAAAACTTGTAGTGACTACTCCTCTGAAACTACTTGACGGATGTTCATGAAACTTCACAGGAATGTTGCTCTTGATGTCTAGTTGATCCTAGAAAAATTTCAGGTCGGCTGGAAATTCAAGATGACCGCCACAGCTAAAAATAGATTTAAAATAAATAAGTTTGTAGCGACTACTTCTTCAAAACAATAAGAGATATTGATATGGGACTTTTTCTAAAATGATCAGTATGACATAATGTTGATCCTTGTCGAAAATCGTTTTGATTTGACCTTAAACATGGCTGCTTTGTTTACATAGAGTTATATAATGAAAACTTGTAGCGACTACTTCTTTGAAACTACCTGACTGATTTTCATGAAACTTCACAGGAATGTTGCTCTTAATGTCTTATTGATCTTAGCAAAATTTCAGGTCGACCGGAAATTCAAGATGGCCGCCACGGTTAAAAATAGATTTTCAAAAAACAAGTCTGTAGCGACTACTTCCTGAAATCAAAATCAATCAGTAGAGCTTCAAGGTCATTGACCTCTTGTTAAATATTCATATTGTGTAAAAAACTATACAGCAACCAACTTTCAAACAACAAGTAACAAGATTGGATTTCTTTAATTCTTCAAATTTAGTTATACTTTTTATTGCAGACAAATAACATCACAGTTCTAAATTACTATTAATGAAATATTTATAAATGTGGAAAAAATCACAGAATAAAAAAATTATTTGTAAAGTGTAATAATACATTATGTGACCAGTAAAGGATTTTGCATTAGTTTGCAGTGATTTTCTTTGCTTTTCTATCAATATGCCATATATGGTTATTTAGAACTATGGCATCATATTTCTCAAAATGGCAGCTCCCATATCAATTGTAGAACGACCTTCGAGTGGTTCTTTGAAAATATCTTCGTTCTTATCATATTATTTTGAAATTTTCTTACACATTTTTCCAAGTATTTTAAAGGTTGTTTGGCTGTTTGGCTACATTTACTTTAACCATGATCTATTGTTAAGGCAGTGCTTTATTAAAACCATTGGAAATAAAAATTAGTGACCTTTTTATGGCTCCATCACCGAATGATGAGGGGGCAAACAGCATTAGCCATGTCCGTCCCGAAATGTTTGTGTGTCGATCTCCTCCCACAGTTATCAGCCGATTGTTTTGAAACTTTTCAGGATGCTTACCTATGATTCAAGATGTGCATGTCGATTCAGAGTCAAAATTGATCTGATATCACTGGAGTTTCAGCTCTTTTTTCGTCAAATTATATGTTTTTCGCTGATCGTTTTCAGCGGCGACATCTGTGCCACCTGGACACATTTTTAGTTTCAAAAATGAATCAAGAGAATAATAGAAAATTATAAAATGCAGCATGATAAAGTATACTCTATAAAATTGCTTTTATTTTAATATATATTTCCAAAGCAGACACTTGCACACTGAAAACAAACACTTGCACGTTGAACATCACATAAATTACATGTATATAAATGCCCTAATAGCATCCAATAATTACTAATATGGGAGCTCCCTTTTGATGACCAATACACATTGTCACAGCACTTAAAGTGTTTAAGACCAAAGAGTGTACATTTGAGTGCACACTCAAGTCATGTGTACAGGGCTCGACATGTGTAGAAGCTGGGAATATATGTAGAAATAGGATACTTTTTCAACAGTAATTGTAATGCCCAGCCACGAAAGAGGAGCGGGCATAAGTCATCATCAGCTATCCGGTCAGATATTCAACCTGCAATATAATATCCCCGGGCTGCTCAAATGGAGCTTGAATTTGGTTGTTTGATCCCGTCACAACCTCAGTGGCTGGGATGTTTGAAACCTTCTCGTCTCTCACCGCTGCGGGTTCGAACCCCAATGGGAGCTCAACTTTTGAGAAAGAGTCGATTCTTATGGGTATACAGTACTGATTCTACTCAGGAAAAAGTGGGTGGTTTGCTTCCACCACTAAAATATGGACAGTATAAAATGTGCTGAAAATGACGTAAAACACAATTCAACCGACCAACCTGTCAGATATTCAACCTACAAATTCATCTCAGTTTTAGCTTTATTGATATATATTGTCGAAGTATAGACTTGAGTCTTAATTGTTAATGATATATATATTGTCGAAGTTTAGACTTGAGTCTTGTTAATGATATATATTGTCGAAGTTTAGACTTGAGTCAGATCAGAGCTCAAAACTTTGCCTTATTACTGAACCCATCCAGGGCTCCGGAAATATGGTTGCCCGACGCCCCGGGCAAGTGGATTTTGGGTGCGGGCAGGTGACCTTCGTAAATCTGGTTGTCCGTCACTTGCCCGATGGACGTTTCATTATCAGATAAAAATCAAGGGAAAATTTGCCTGGACTGTGAAGTTTGCCGATAATTTCGTAGTAATTAACCACCCGTCGCCTTCGCCGCGAGCAATTACTGATAAGTGTCATAAAACTGACCTGTTAAAACTGACCTGTGTTGTTCGTTATTGTTTAATCCCTCCCACTTGACAGTTTATCAGAATTTGATTGGCCGAGGAACGCTTGGGGTGCCAATCTTCAATTGAAGACGTGCGGTCTTTAGAATTCGTATACCGTGTGAAATATACCACAGTAACGAGCCCCTCTATGCAGGAAGTAATTAAGTCACGCGCCAGATTAGTGTTATTGAGATGGTGTTGTCGCTTTGTATGTCGGTCGGTGTGTCATAGGTAATATATTCTGTTCAATAATTAAAAATCATGACGCAACACTTAACCTAGTACTGTATCCATATTATCCAATCAAATAACCGATGTATTTTTATCAGCCAATGAAACAACTCCCGTTCACTACCACGTGGTAAAGTGAAACAATGGCGATTCAATCAAACCAATTTGTAAACAAGTAGGACAATTAAACGATTATGGCAATTTGACGGCGTTGTTTGATGAGCAAAGAAACTATCGACGCATGTCGCTATCGACGCATGTCGTAATGAATAGCTAGGTGTGCATCTGTTTCTATTTCAAAATGCCATGTTTGTTTTGAATGAATCCGAGATCAATGACGGAACGGCGTGTTTTTGTTTTGAACTTGTATCGAAGATGTGCTTCGACCTTGGCTAGTTTCGATAATTATTCGAAGAAATGCAATTTGGCATCTCAAAAGATATTAACAGAAAAACAACTACAGTACCAGTCAAATTTAGGCATAAACCGTGCTAATAATTTCCAACACATAAGATTTATCTACATGAATTATATAACGAAAGTGAAAGTAGGAAAAAAGTTCTGTTTGACCTAATGCATCATTCTTTTCATTCTTTTTATCTGGTGTAGTCTATAACAAATGTAAAAGTAGAAACAAGTTTTGTTCGACCTAATGCATCTTTTTTTTGTTAACTGCCTGCCCTTTTGCACTAGGAGCAAGCATCTTGTACATCTTAATTCCATAAGCATTAGGGTCTACCAATTTGGTACCAGGTTCATCAGTGATGTTATATCCTCGGGGTATCCTCACTGACACCCCACTTCCCCTCTACCACCGGTGGAGGAAAACACTGATATGTGCACAATGGTCACAAGCTATAGCTCTGATCCTTCATGATTTAAGTCATTCATTTTACAATGAAATTATGTAAAAATTTATGACAAAAAAAAACAGTGAGAGAAAAGGATTTAACTTAGCGTGCGGTCTCGACGTAGCTTTATTTTGGGGCAAGTGACTTTTGAAATTGGGGCAAGTGACATTTTGGGCAGGGCAAGTGGATTTTGAAAATCTACTTGCCCTGGGCAAGTGAATTTTCAAAATATTTCCAGACCCCTGCCATCCACTAGTACCTTTATCTTCAGGAGTGCCCTAGTTACTGAGATTAGTGAGAAAACTGTTAAAGTACACCAATATTCCTATTTTAGGAAAGAGCATCAACTTATCAACAATTATTGACCCAGAGTTAGATAAGTAGGACACAAACAAGTTGAAAGGAGCTCAAGTACTAAACATAAAGGTTTTCTAATTTACTCAAAGCATTCCCTTTGTTTTGGGCGCTCACTCGATGAAAGAGTTTTGTTCATTTTCAGACAATTTAAGAAGTACTTTAATGTTATTGGAGTTTATATGATTTTCTTTGAATGTGTATGGAAAAAAGAAGCCCTTCTTTGAATGTGTATGGAAAAAAGAAGCCCTATCAAATTAGTGATTGACCCCACTAAAATTCACAAAGTGAATACGTGCCTGTCTCAAACATTTATTACAGAATTATGGCCCTTGTTTGATTTAGAATTTAAGTGGGAGTATTCATTACGTTCAGTGATAGTTCTAGTTTATATTATGTCAGTTACTATTCTAAAAAAGGTTCTGCTGTGCACTCAACAATAGCGAATTATAGAAATTATTTTCATTGCTATTCTATCTATCTTTTTATCTCCATTTCATTGCTTGTCTTTATTTTATGCCTACCAGCCATTCATATAAAATCAATACTACAGTATTATGATGAATACTTTTTAATGCTGATAGTTGTATGTTAGACGTGATAACTGTCTGCATTTTCAGTGTTTTACACACAAAGAACTGCTCTATACCTCTTCTGTCTGTATTTTAACTGCTCAGTATGTGTCCTGTCTGTATTTTCAGAGAGTGTTACACAGAAAGAACTTCTCTATACCTCACATCTCTGTATTTTCAGAGTGTTTTACACAGAAAGAACTGCTCTATACCTCTCCTGTCTGTATTTTCGGAGAGTTTTACACAGAAAGAACTGCTCTATACCTCTCCTGTCTGTATTTTCAGAGTATTTTACACAGAAAGAACTGCTCTATACCTCGTCTGTATTTTCAGAGAGTGTTACACAGAAAGAACTGCTCTATACCCCTCCTGTCCAATTTGTCAGAGTGTTTTTCGCAGAAAGAACTGCTCTATACCTCTCCTGTCTGTATTTTCAGAGTGTTTTACACAGAAAGAACTGTTCTATACCTCTCCTGTCCGTATTTTCAGAGAGTGTTACACAAAAAGAACTGCTCTATACCCCTCCTGTCTGTATTTTCAGATTGTTTTTCACAGAAAGAACTGCTCTATACCTCTCCTGTCTGTTTTTCAGAGTGTTTTTAACAGAAAGAACTGCTCTATACCCCTCCTGTCTGTATTTTCAGAGTGTGTTACACAGAAAGAACTGCTCTATACCTCTCCTGTCCGTATTTTCAGAGAGTGTTACACATAAAGAACTGCTCTATACCTCTCCTGTCTGTATTTTCAGAGAGTGTTACACAGAAAGAACTGCTCTATACCCCTCCTGTCCATTTTGTCAGAGTGTTTTTCGCAGAAAGAACTGGTCTATACCACTCATGTCTGTATTTTCAGAGTGTTTTACACAGAAAGAACTGCTCTATAGCTCTCCTGTCTGTATTTTCAGAGTGTGTTACACAGAAAGAACTGCTCCATACCCCTAATCCCAGGGGACCCTATCATACCTGACAATAGTACAGACTGTGACTGGGCTCCATTCAGTGAGTATTTTAGATATAAAATGTTTTATGTTCAAAGACAGATATTTATTTTTTGTCATCTGTACGTTATATTTTTGCCTCTTCAGGGGATAGGGAGCGGGTGAAGGTGCGGTCAGGGTCTTGTGTAGGCTCTGTTGTTCAACAACTATGTACACAACATCTTTGAAATGTTTACTTTTGGAAGTAATTTTACAAGTTATCTGTATCACCGTTTTTAAATGGAATTTGTTATGCATGTTTCAGCTGGTGAGTGGCAAACAGTTATAATGTCTCAGGAATTGTGAAACAGTTGGTCTTTCTGATTTTGTGATGTAGTTCAAAATTTCAGCTCCACATTACATTACATTCAACAAATAAAATAACACAGTGGCAGTCTGCTGATTTGATTGAAAATATGGATGATGCAGGCTGTGTCAAACACAATAGTGACATCATATGTCGGTATTCATATCATGTGCAGATGAACAATATGGAGTTTTGATGTTTGTACCTACACAGCTACGTAGAGGCACACTGGGCAGTTGCCTTGGGAATTTTGGGAAGGTACCACACATTGAAGTAGGCATCCAATCAAATCATGAAAACAGTCTTAAATATAGTTTAAATATACCAAAAACTGAAAATTCATTCCAGAATATCAGCACTTAAACGCTACAAATTATATGTAGAAATCAACATTTTTCCCTGGGGATGTCTTCAGACCCCGCTAGAAAGGGGTTCATCTAAAGTAAATTTCAGGGCTGGCTAAGGGCCTGCCACTTGACTAGGAAAACCCACCGTACAGAGATACTTCTATTTATATATTAGGACTACAGCTGTCCTACCAGTTTGGTTTATTAATACCCAAGGACTCATCTCAGTATGATGTATGATCAGTTAATAAATAAAAATATTCATTTTTAAAAGACAACTATTCATTATGTAATGGATATGACATGCTACATTTCAGATAATGGAGAATTTGCCACAGTACTGGGGAGTCTGGACCTGGCCTACTTGTTTGCCTATGCTGTCGGCATGTTTATCAGGTAGGTTATAGTTATAATTTGTTCATAAACCCTCTGAAGCGGATACTTGTATTTTAAATGAAACTTTTAGAGATCAAGATCATTTATTCTTAAAAAGGCAATTTTATATCCCTGTGCTGGCCTAGACCATTTTTGGCGGTGCTTTAGCACCGTCAGATAAAGCACCGCCAGAGGTATAATGGGTTTTATCAATGGAATGCCAGGAATGTGACAAACCTAACAGCACAATGCAACACTATGCAACACTACGCTAGAAGAAGTAGTCTCTCATGCATGCCTTTAATAAATTCGATATTATGTGATCACTGACAGAAAATGATGATGTGTGTTCGCTTACTGTGTAATTAACTTGTGTGTTCGCTTACTGTGTAATTAACAAATATTCTCCTAAGTAAATCCTTAGATTGTTTATGTATTAATAAGCAAGAAAAGAGCGCTTCTCCGAGATTATGACAGACGATCAGTCGGTGTTTGTAAACAAAAGGCCGCTTATTTATTTGATGCCCTAAATAAGAAACAATGTTCAGAATAAAGGCAATTTATTATTTATTTAGGTCATACATACCTATTTTATCAAAATTTCACTAAGTCAACTTTTTATATGTCCCTGTAGTAGCCTAGGCTATATGACATCCCTGTGCTGGCCTAGGCAATTGTATGTCCCTGGGCTGGCATAGGCAATTTTATATCCCTGGGCTGGCATAGACAATTTTATATCCCTGGGCTGGCCTAGGCTATTTATATCCCTGGGCTGGCCTAGGGAGTTTTATATCCCTGGGCTGGCCAAGGCAGTGTTACATCCCTGGGCTGGCCTAGGCAATTTTATATTCCTGGATCCTAGGCAGTTATATATCCCTGGATCTTAGGCAATTTATATCCCTGGGCTGGCCTAGGCTATTTATATCTCTGGGCTGGCCTAGGTAATTCTATATCCCTGGGCTGGCCTAGGCAGTTTTATATCCCTGGGCTGGCCTAGGCAGTGTTGTATCCCTGGGCTGGCCTAGGCAGTTTTATATCTCTGGATCCTAGGCAATTTTATATCCCTGGATCTTAGGCAATTTTATATTGATAGACTTGCCTTAGGCAATGTTATATCCCTGTTTCCTAAGCAATGTTGTATCCCTGGGCTGGCCTGGGCGGTTTTAATATCCCTGGGCTGGCCTCTTAACACATGTTTGACCCTTACCACTTTGCAGCAAATGTGCTTTATGACCTTCATGACAATCTTGCAACAATTCTGCTGTATGTACAGCCTATTTCTTTCTGCGAATTTCTGTTATATTTGATTATTTAGAAAAGACATTACCCTTCATTAGTGTGTGTTAAGAATTATTTCTTTCACAAGTCTGTGTTTAAATATATATTGTATATAACTATAGTGGTCATCTAGCAGAACGTATGAACCTGCGTTATTTCCTGACCCTAGGCATGCTGAGTAGTGGATTGTTCACCGCAGCCTTCGGCTTTGGATATTTTTTCAATATTCACTACCTCTGGTTTTACATAGTTGTACAGGTAAATACCATAATACTGCATATTGTCTTTTATAAAATGTTAAAAGACTGCCCAAGTCTGCTTACTGAAACAAGGCTTAACAGTGCTCCAGATAAGACGCGTATCTGCTTAATTACGCATAGTTTTTCACCAAAAAAGCATTACAAATAAAATTCATGTGTACAAAATTGCATTAAATATATTGCTTACAAAAACACATTAAAAATCGCCGATAAATATTGAGAGCCAAATTCCCACATACACACTTAATAGCTTTGAAAAACAGAGTGTGCCCTGTCATATCAATAGATGCTTATTGAAGTTTAAGGTACCGAATGCCATTCAACTGCCTCCAGCACAATTTTACTAGTAGATGCTTGCAAGAAAAAAGATATGGCCTTTTTGTCGGCTGTTTGACTCAAATTAATGCTATTTTAAAAAGCCAGAAGCAGTGTTGAATGTGTTTGTAAGGGGAAGTATTTTTATGGTAATGACTAAAGAGTAAACATTTTACATTAACATGCTTTGTCCAAAAGTTCTTTTGAAGATTACGCATTTGTAAATGTAAATACATAATGTTTTGTTTATTTCATTGTGCTGAAAGATGCGCACAGCATGCATTGTGCTGAAAGATGCGCACAGCACGCATTGTGCTGAAAGATGCGCACAGCATGTATTGTGCTGAAAGATGCGCACAACATGCATTGTGCTGAAAGATGCGCACAGCACGCATTGTGCTGAAAGCTTATCTGGAGCACTGCCTTAAAGGAACTAACCCACAAAATTACAGCAAAATTAAACTACAGTGTCATTAACAAAATTCTATCCAGTTGTTTGGGTGGTATAATAATGTATATGTGGTGATTAAAAGCATAGGTTTATTCCCATGATTGGATATGCGTCAATGAATTATGAGTTGATAAATCAACGTTCCAGTTTTGGGGTTTGGTCGGGCTGGTTAAAGCCATTTATAGTGTGTCTATAGAATGTGGATTCTCAAAACGTATGTTGTATATATACGTCGTCAACAGTAGGTCCAGAATCAGTGTACATCTGTTGCAAAATTTGCCCATTGCAGGATAGGGACTTTAAGGCAAGTGGCAAGTTACATGCCTACATGAGTGCTCTTTGAAGTAATGCCAGTGACATCTGACAGACCCCAAACAGTGACATCTGACAGACCCCAAACAGTGACATCTGGCAGACCCCAAACAGTGACATCTGACAGACCCCAAACAGTGACATCTGACAGACCCCAAACAGTGACATCTGACACAGACCCCAAACAGTGACATCTAACAGACCCCAAACAGTGACATCTGGCAGACCCTAAACAGTGACATCTGACAGACCCCAAACAGTGACATCTAACAGACCCCAAACAGTGACATCTGACAGACCCCAAACAGTGACATCTGACAGATCCCAAACAGTGACATCTGACAGACCCCAAACAGTGACATCTAACAGACCCCAAACAGTGACATCTAACAGACCCCAAACATTGACATCTGACAGACCCCAAACAGTGACATATAACAGACCCCAAACAGTGACATCTGACAGACCCCAACAAATGCTTTATGAAGCAAAGCTAAAGACGAGTGACATGTAACAAGCTGGCCAAGAATGCTCTATAAACCATATCTTAAAACTATGTATGTTAACCAGCCCCTACGATGCTTGTAAAGCAAAGTTTAAAACTAGTGACATGTTAACCAGCCCCCAAGATGCTCTATAAAGCAAAGCTTAAAACTAGTGACATGTTAACCAGCCCCCAAGATGCTCTATAAAGCAAAGCTTAAAACTAGTGACATGTTAACCAGCCCCCAAGATGCTCTATAAAGCAAAGCTTAAAACTAGTGACATGTTAACCAGCCCCCAAGATGCTCTATAAAGCAAAGCTTAAAACTAGTGACATGTTAACCAGCCCCCAAGATGCTCTATAAAGCAAAGCTTAAAACTAGTGACATGTTAACCAGCCCCCAAGATGCTCTATAAAGCAAAGCTTAAAACTAGTGACATGTTAACCAGCCCCCAAGATGCTCTATAAAGCAAAGCTTAAAACTAGTGACATGTTAACCAGCCCCCAAGATGCTCTATAAAGCAAAGCTTAAAACTAGTGACATGTTAACCAGCCCCCAAGATGCTCTATAAAGCAAAGCTTAAAACTAGTGACATGTTAACCAGCCCCCAAGATGCTCTATAAAGCAAAGCTTAAAACTAGTGACATGTTAACCAGCCCCCAAGATGCTCTATAAAGCAAAGCTTAAAACTAGTGACATGTTAACCAGCCCCCAAGATGCTCTATAAAGCAAAGCTTAACACTAGTGACATGTTAACCAGCCCCCAAGATGCTCTAAGATGCTACGCTTGAAACTAGTCACCTTGACTTGATGTCGTGGATTCAGAACGTTTAGAAACTTTGAATATTTTTTTTGATTTTTTTTTCAGATTATTTATATTATGTTGTACATGTGATCCTTATTGAGTTGACACACAATATATCTTTGTTGTTTGTAGATTCTGGGTGGTCTGGTTCAGTCCAGTGGGTGGCCGAGTGTTGTCACGTGTGTGGGCAACTGGTATGGTAAGGGGAAGTAAGTGATGTTACATTCCCTCAGAATCAGTGACAAATAGTCAAAATATTAGAGTTATATACATGTCACTATTATAAGAAATTCATTAATTTCAAATTTAAATATTTGTCTTTATAGTGGTAAGTTTTAGCTTGAACATGATCTTCTAGATAGCTGAGATGAGATGGGGTGAATATAGGATTTATTTTCATCGAGAAATGAGAAAACTTATATTTTCTCGATTGCTTTAGCATGAGTGAAAATATTTGAGTTTTCTCACTTCGAGATGGAAATAAATCCTATATTCACGACAAACCAACACATATTCTATTTATTATATACTCACAACCGTGAAACTTGTGCAGAAAAAACATAATGCGCCAAAACAATGACAACAACATCAACAGCATTACGTCATTTTCGGTATTTCACATGTGAAATATAAACAATCAAAATATAAGGTTTTATTTTAATCATAAAATCCACTATTTCACTGTAAAGTATATAATAAGTATTTTAGTATCATTGTCATTGATACGTATGTCTGGCGTCTGCCATTTTGTCATTTGGTTGTATTATTCTTATAGTTACGATACAAAATCAATTCATTTAAAAACAATGTATTAAAAGAGGAAAATATATAGTCAGAGATAAAATATGTAGTCAGAGATAAAATATGTAGTCAGATTAAATAAAATTTAATAGTTTTAGCCACTTGCTAAAAAAAAGCAAGTGCGAATGTTTTCAACTTGCTATTTTAATCAAGGTACTTGCATTAATAATTTAAAACCACGATTCATTTTAAAAGAATTGCTAGGCATGTAAATAATGTCAATTTCACACACAGCTAGATGCAGGAATGTAATAATGTATAATTAAACTTATATTATGTATATCCACCTATTTAACTAAGTTAGATAAATATGTTCAGTGAATAAATGTAGACTGAGAGCTAGTGGGTTTCTTTTATTACTTGAAAAAATTAGCAAGTGCTAATATTTTCTACTTGCCAACTCGCATTTAGCAAGTAAATAAGTGTTAAATTTGAAGCCTGGTAGTCTCCATTATTTAAAAAAACAAAACACAAAAATCTATCTGACTATTAAAGCAATTAAACGAAAAATGTTCCTGATTTGTTGGGGTTTACTTCCACTGGTGCCTTCTCCATGTTGCCTTGGTCACAGTGTCCTATTCAATATATTTTGAAAAAAGGATAGAATTCAGGAGACATTCACAGTTTATTTGCCAAACTTTCAAAAGTTATAGGCTTTCCAAATGCTTTGTTTCGCTCATGCATATATAACCCATTTTTCACTTAAATAGAATTGACATAATTATTAACTGTATCTTTTGTTAAATAAGCTATACGTACATTTCAACCCCGAGCAATTGTCCCTGACACATTTTAAAGAATAAATAGCCTTGCATTCTTTGTTTTCACTATTATTTATATATTGTTTTTCAGGCGAGGGTTTATCATGGGGGTTTGGAACTCGCACACGTCTGTCGGTAACATTCTGGGTTCCCTTATAGCCGGTGTCTGGGTGAATCACGCGTGGGGCTGGTCCTTTGTGGTCCCTGGAATTATCATTGGATGCATGGGCATTATGGTATTCCTCACCCTGGTTCCAGGTGAGTGATATTCTGTGTATGAGATAAATGAATAGATATATTGGCATTATGGCATTCCTCACCCTGGTTCCAGGTGAGTTATATTCTGTGTATGAGATAAATAAATGGATATATTGGCATTATGGCATATCCTCACCCTGGTTCCAGGTGAGTGATATTCTGTGTATGAGATAAATGAATGGATGTATTGACATTATGGCATTCCTCACCCTGGTTTCAGGTGAGTGATATTCTGTGTATGAGATAAATGAATGGATATATTGGCATTATGGCTTTCCTCACCCTGGTTCCAGGTGAGTGATATTCTGTGTATGAGATAAATGAATGGATGTATTGACATTATGGCATTCCTCACCCTGGTTTCAGGTGAGTGATATTCTGTGTATGAGATAAATGAATGGATATATTGGCATTATGGCTTTCCTCACCCTGGTTCCAGGTGAGTGATATTCTGTATATGAGAATGAGATAAATAAATGGATATATTGGCATTATGGCTTTCCACACCCTGGTTTCATGTGAGTGATATTCTGTGTATGAGATAAATGAATGGATATATTGGCATTATGGCATTCCTCACCCTGGTTCCAGGTGAGTGATATTCTGTGTATGAGATAAATGAATGGATATATTGGCATTATGGCATTCCTCACCCTGGTTCCAGGTGAGTTATATTCTGTGTATGAGATAAATAAATGGATATATTGGCATTATGGCATATCCTCACCCTGGTTCGAGGTGAGTGATAAATCTCTGTATGAGATAAATGAATGGATATATTGGCATTATGACATTCCTCACCCTGGTTCCAGGTGAGTGATATTCTGTGTATGAGATAAATGAATGGATATATTGGCATTATGGCATTCCTCACCCTGGTTCCAGGCCAGTGATATTCTGTGTATGAGATAAATGAATGGATATATTGGCATTATGGCATTCCTCACCCTGGTTCCAGGTGAGTTATATTCTGTGTATGAGATAAATAAATGAATATATTGGCATTATGGTACTCCTCACCCTGGTTCCAGGTGAGTTATATTCTGTGTATGAGATAAATAAATGAATATATTGGCATTATGGCATTCCTCACCCTGGTTCCAGGTGAGTGATATTCTGTGTATGAGATAAATGAATGGATATATTGGCATTATGGCATTCCTCACCCTGGTTCCAGGCCAGTGATATTATGTGTATGAGATAAATGAATAAATATATTGGCATTATGGCATTCCTCACCCTGGTTCCAGGTGAGTGATATTCTGTGTATGAGATAAATGAATGGATATATTGGCATTATGGCATTCCTCACCCTGAGTGATATTCTGTGTATGAGATAAATGATTAAAAGGAGTATCATATGTTTCACTATTCCACAATTTGTAGGTGAACATATCTCAGAAAGGTTGACAAAATAATAATTGGCTATGTACAAATGCTTTGTTGGAGTAATGGTCAAAGATTATGGTTTTTTATATTGTCTCCTGTCTTTCGTTTGAAAGGTTCCGGGTTGATCTCTTCATATATAATAAGAATTGAGTGCCACTATCCTGTATAGTGATTTCCCATCTCAGCAGGAATACAGTGTAAAATTATATTTAAAGGTAAAAAGTTCATTTCAGATATATTGGTATAAGTGCTATTCTTAGCAAGATATTCGCTTGACTATGTGAATTTGATTGGGTAAAAATAATTGACAGATTGTCTGAGTGTTAGTATTAGTGATTTTATGCAATTATTTGCTGGCCTTCAAAAAAGAAGACCAGACGTAGATGTCTCTTTGCGGCGTTGGTGATGATGGCGACGACAGTGGCAACATTTACATTAAAGTTTTGCATTTTAAGTTTTACGTTAAAAGTTTTTCACAGTCTTATATCTTCCACATTACTTATTCAAATTCAATCAAACTTTGTACATGTCTTCAGTATCTCAGACACTCAGGTTCCATAACTCTGTATTGCATTTTAGCAAAATTATGGCCCTTTTTTCAACTAAGAAATTAAATTTAATGACAGCAATATAGGTGAGACACTTATTACGAACAGGTTTTTTTTCTAGTATTCCCAATCAAAGTTATGTTTATGTTGCAGAGCCCTCCATTGTTGATTGTAGACAACCGGACCATCAGCTGCCGGAAGAAAAAACTGAAGAGGTATCAAGGGATTCTTCTCTAAATTCGGTTCTTAGTTCTAATGATTTTGTAAGTGCTTATTCTAACCTGGCAGTAAACTAATATATTCGACCAATAAAACTGTTGTACCCTGGTATGTTTTGACTATATTTTACATAAAACTCATTGTTTTCAAACATTTCCTGATGCCATTTCTTCTCTGCTTAAACTGTCACAGCATTTTGGTTTAATGACACGAGGCATTTCTGTAATTAAGTTTATCACTTCAAAAAACATGATAGTTCACATTAAAACAGGGTATCCTTTATTCTTTGTGGTTAGATTCCATTTAGTTAAGAAGAGCATTCAGTTGTTTTCCATTTTTAAAAAAGCATATTGCTTTAATTCTAAAACTGCAATTAAAATCTGTGATTGTATATGCACTTATCTTTGCTGTTTTGCTTTGGAGTTTTATGTCCAAGGAGAAACAAAGATTCTAGCAGGCCCTCCTCTGGGCATCGCCAATGGCGAAAGAAAAAAGAAAATGGCTCTAAATTTCAAACTTTGGCGAAAGTGTTTGGCGACATCGAAATTGCCAAAAAACCAAACTTGTTTAATTTCTCTGCTGTAATTGGCCTGTTACAAATAGACCTCAACACTTATCACTGTGACGAGTGTACATTGAATGTAGCCTAAAACAACATAACTAACCAAATGACACCTACCATGCACAAACACTTAATATTAAATAAACAAACAAAGCTGATAACCTTTAGTGTTCCGGTAATTAACTTAATCCATAAATAACAACTGATGACTGTCGGTTTTGCCTCGAAGGGTAATCAAGTCTCTCATGCAACACCTTGCAACCATAAAATATTACAACACATCATTAATTTACATATTTTACATGATTGACTAGATCCACGTGACATTTGTTTTGATTTTGTTCATTCATAATTTCGAGGTGTTTGAATCTGGATTTCACAAAAAAATGCAAACATTTTACACAAAACACTGGTTTATTAATCAGTTTCTCGGAGGTTTTATGTGTTTTTTTTATTGCCAAAATATATTTTTAATGTATATGGCAGTTCCTTTTTTCAAAATAAATTAAAAAAGATGTAAAGATAAGCGAATGTCATGGGTTTTCGCGGTTCCGGAAATACGAAAAAACGGCATGTTTTAAACTTGTTACTGATATAAAGGCCTACATATATATATCTTAAACAATCAAATGAAAGCATCTATGTATGATTCCTGCTGTCATTTGGTTCAGCTAATTGATTTAAGCAAACATGCGATGTAGAAACTTTCCAGATATTGGGGGTTTGAAAACATATATATATATATTTTTTTCATTAATATTGTTTGGTTTCATTCATTTCATTCCTTAGTGTACCAGATATAAACCAACTCTCTTATTTTCACATTTAAAATATATTTATACATAAAACTCTAGAAGAAATGTGGCTTAGGCCATTAGAGCTAAAAGGCTCCAATTTCTCCAATTTGGCTCCAACTTTTTTCATTTGGCGCAAGTGGTGGCGCAAGAAAAAAATTGGCCAGAGGAGGCCCTGTTCTAGCATAACGAGTTTTATTTAAATTTAAAATCGCTTCAATCTGGGAGTTTTCTGTGGTGCTTTGGACCCTGGACTTACAGGAGCCTTTGTGGGCCCCGTGACCCCTGGCCATTATGTCAGTATTGGCAATTTCTTCTGCTTTCAAAATGTGCTTGTACATTGTGTCTGCTCAATCTTCCTATCTTTCATGGTGTTGCAGCAGCTGACAAATATAATCTGAAAATACTAAATAAGATTGGCAACGAAAATAACGTTATGGACACGTGATCAAATCTTGCATATAAATTTGTTCAATCTTTCTCATGAAAAAAGTTAAGGTTTTAGAAATGCACTGAAGATATCAGAAGTTCAATGCAAAAATGTTTATGCAATTTATCTGATATGTTTGGGAAGTTTAGGCAGAACAATTTGAAAAATGGCATCAAGAAAAGCTTGAAAAATCCTGAGATCTGTATAAAACTGTAATATTTAGTGAAAATACACAGTGGCATAACTTGTTTGTCTTCAATATATGTGCAGAATAACACATGTTAACCCTTTCAATTTTGAAAAAAAAAATGCACCAACTTTGGTTCTATGGATGCATGGACACTTGACCTGTTTTCTTCAGATTGTAATATTAGTTCTTTTGTACTAGGAATCTTATGCCTTTTTACACCTAAATTGGTGGTACCATAAAACTGGTGACCCAAAAAAACACTGACGTTGAAATTGGGCAAATTATAGAATGTAAATCCAGTATTATCAGTATTTTTTCTTTTATCAATTTTTGGGAAACATGCTTGACTGTACAGGTTTACATTTTGCATTTCTGCACATAATATTGCATCATGCATACTTTTGTGGTAGTAGACCTAAAATAACAATAAACTAACAATTCTAAAACAAAAGCTTATTTGCATGGCACCTTAACCTTATTTATTTTTGCACCTTTTTTAATTGGAATAAATCTCTATTTTTATTTCTGGAATCTTTGTAATTTCCTTTTTTTGTTTTGCTTTTGGCATAACATTTGTGTTTGCATGTTTTGACTAACAGGAAAGCCGTGACAAATCTACGGTGTCGGACATTGAATCAGCGGTTGTATTTACCAATAACTCGGCCACGATTATGGTAGAAAATTGCATCTGTGCCTCACTTCCTGTTGATAACAATAATCTTGGAAAAACAAATGTGGCTTTTTCTAAGAACGATATTGATACGGAGACGGTATTGACAGAATGTTTGGTCATTACTGGTCAGTTAGCAGGCAGTGCTAACTGTTACCCGTATGTTACAGACTCTTTGCCCAATATCACTCAAAAAGGGGTCATACCCTTGACTAATGGTACCCAACAGGAAGTGAAAAAGTTAGCTCTTACACAAAATGGGAAACCAGAGCTGAGAAAGGTATTGTTAACGATGAAGGTGGTGGTGCTGGTCAGTGTTTTCCTTGATGCAAGGATGTTGCGTTTTTGCTGAGATTTTTCATCAAATGACCCTTAAAAATTGTCCCAACATGTCCAGGTGGACGCAAATTCATTAAATTCCGTTGCAGCTATCTTTTCTCGATCTTTATCACCCTTGCACTGAATCTGAATCACCCATGCTTGTTTCGGCCTAAAGTTTCAAACCTTTGGAGTACAACAGTAGCAGACCTTGTCACATTTTGTTAACTTGCCCGAGACTAAGAAATATTATGACTCGTAAACCATTCAGCTGTGTAAACATCCGTTTCTAAATGATAATCATTGACACGTTTCAAACATCGAGGCACTTTCAAAATGGTTAACTAATTTCACTTGGTTATTGTCTGAAAACAGTGAAATGAAATGCGACCCATGCACGAAACAACCTGGCGTAATATTCATCAAACTTTTGAGCACAAGAATCGGACGCAAGACTCAAAATCTCATTTTTTTGCAAACACTATCAACACAAAAATGTGATTTTCAGACATTTTCTGTTAAATTATCTTTAAAATTACTCGTTTCTGTAAGTAAATATAGTAATTTGCTTGTAAAATTGTTTTTATTTGAAATTAAAAAAATGGAGATTTTGAGTCGAATCCGATTCTTGTGCTCAACAGTTTGATGAATATTAGGCCTGTTTACTTTTGGTTGTAAACATTTCAGAACGTCCGCCCAAATGGATGTTAAATAAAACCAAAGTTCATTTTATCATAGTTTTGTTCTTTTATTTTTTATCATTAACCCTTAATCTGCTACATATATATAATTATATAATCTACTTTTCTTTCTTTGAATTAAGATACTTCCATTTACGTGACAAAATCAGCCTACGAGTTAACTCGCAGGCTGATCTGGGTTTACAATGGTCGCAAAGGTTGTTATAGTCGTGCTTAGCGGGTTAAGGGTTAAACACAAAGCTGAGTGATTACCATACTTACTACAATGTTAAACAGCAAAAGTTTGTTGTGGATAGTCTGGCCCCCCAAAAATGAAAAATGACCCTTGAATCTGATATCATGGGGCGCAAATGGACCCCCGTTTTTGAAAACTAATGGAAAACACTGGCTGGTTGTTGGATAATGGTGGTGGTTTTGGCTGTGTAGTTACTGCTTTAATTGTGCTTATTCAAGCTTTTAATTTAATCGGAAGAAAACGCAGTTCCACCCTGTCTTTGTCGACAAGACTGCACATGATCATGTTCGTTTTAGGAAGCTTTGAATACAGCTGTCCTTTAATTGGTATCTTGACAATCATTACAGTTAACAAAACTGATATACCCCACTTTTGTAGCCCCATGCTGATTCCTGACATGTTCCTACTTTCTAAATGTCATTTGTTTATATTAACAGCAAATTGTTGAAGTTAAAGTTGGTAATTGTGCACTCTTGAGGCTATTTGCTCTGAAAAATAGTACCATCTTGAAGAATTCAAAAAGCAAAGAAATGTCATCGAATAGCTTAGTTCATTGACCTTTGAATATTTAAACACTATTAAAGTTTAACAAGTTTTTAGCTCGACTTTCAAAGAAGCGACAAGCTATTTTACATCCCCCCCCGACATCGGCAGTGGTTAACTTTATTCAGTAAGCTCATATCTCAGAAACTGCCGGACAGAATTCAATTTACGCATGTATTCACTTTCATAAGAAGAACTTGTACAGAAAAGTGTCATAATTCTGTTATGGATTTTAACTCTGTTATGCATTTTAACAGAATTATTCCCCTTTTTCGACTGAGTTGCCTGATAAATAGACAAGGCCTGGAAAGTGAAGTGTGCTGTCATCCGACAGATTGTTTGCAGAGTGGTGTCCATCATATGTTATGGAAAGGGAGGCATGCACTCAGACAGTGTAATTTACAGACAGTTTGATTTACAAAACGACATACCCTTACAGTAAATAAGGTTTAGAAGATAAAAATAGCAAAAACAAACATTGTATGACCTACCTGTAATTCAGCATAAAAGTTCTTGCTAAAATAGAATTTAAATACGATTTCATGTTGATCTTGTTTTTAAAAGCAGTACAAACTACAAGCCTGCATCACACAACAACGGCTGAGCAATAATTTAACCTGAACATTTATTAACCTGCTTTTATCTTGATGGATTGATAATTAAAGCGGAGAAATAGTCCTATTACGTGTACTTAGTGCTGGATACAATAATAAGGTCATGTTTCCAAATATTCATCAATTATATTGTTTGTTTTGTTAGCTCTACTGGCCAAGGGCCAGCAGAGCTTATGGGATGGTGTGTTGTCCGTCTTCCGTCGTCCGTCGTCCGTTAACTTTGCTTGTGTACACTCTAGAGGCCACATTTCTGATGCAATCATCATGAAACTTTGTCAGAATGTTTGTCTCAATGAAATCTCGGTCAAGTTCAAAAATGGGTCATGTGGGTTCAAAAACTAGGTCACTAGGTCAAATACTTGAAAAAACTTGTGTACACTCTAGAGGTCGTATTTGTTATCCAATCTTGATGAAACTTTGTCAAATTGTTTATCTTAATTATATCTTGATCAAGTTCGGAAATGGGTCACATGAAGTTAAAAACTAGGTCACTAGGTCAAATATTGGAAAAACCTTGTGTACACTCTAGAGGCCATTTTTTTGATCCGAGCTTGATGCAACTTTGTCAGAATGTTTGCCTTAATTATATCTTGGTCAAGTTTGAAAATGGGTCACCTGGGGTTAAAAACTAGGTCACTAGGTCAAATACTTGAAAAACCTTGTGTACACTCTAGAAGGCGTATTTCTGACCCAATCTTGATGAAACTTTGTCAAAGTGTTTGTCTTTATTATATCTTGGTCAAGTTCAAAAATGGGTCACATGGTATTAAAAACTAGGTCTCTAGGTCAAACTTTGGAAAAACCGTGTGTACACTCTAGAGGCCATATTTTTGACCCGATCTTGATGCAATTTTGTCAGAATATTTGTCTCAATTATAGCTTGCTAAAGTTCGAAAATGGGTCACACAGGGTCAAAAACTAGGTCACTAGGTCAAATACTTGAAAAACCTTGTGTACACTCTAGAGGCCATATTTCTGACCCGATCTTGATGAAACTTTGTCGAAATGTTGTCTTAATTATATTTTGTCAAGTTCGAAAATGGGTCCAATGGGGTCAGAAACTAGGTCACTAGGTCAAATACTTGAAAAACCTTGTGTACACTCTAGACGCCATATTATTTTTCATTCGATCTTTACCAAACTTTACCAGATTGTTAATGTCAATAACAGCTCAGTAAAGGTTTTTTTTTTTTATTGTTTTTTTTATTATCTCTACTGGCCAAGTTCGAAAACCAGCCAGATCGGACCAGTAACGGCGGAGTTATGGCTCTTGATTTAGTTAAAAATGCTATATTCTGCCTCTTTAAGACGATAGTCACTCGCTTCATTGATGTTATAAGAGCCATATGAGCCAGTAGAGCGTCCACAGGCCCTCTTGGGCCTCTTGTTTTATCTTTGCATTAGTTTTGACAGTTACGTCTCTCTCAAAATGATATGTTTGGCTGTTACATATCTATCTCACCATGATATCGGTATTACTCCGTTATTTATTTCCAGCGCTCTTGTAAATTCCTATTTTTGGCTTTAATATATCTATCTCGCCATGACATCGGTATTACTCCATTATTTATGTCGAGCGCTCTTGTAAATTCCTATTTATGCATAGATTCCCCTTTGTAGCTTGCTAGAGAACATTGTAATGGGGTGCTGATTTGTTCTTCCAGTCACGTCATTGTACTGCTGGAATACCCTTCCAGTCCCTTGTCGTTGTACTGCTGGTATGTCCTTCCAGTCACATGGCATTGTACTGCTGGTATGCCCTTCCAGTCCCTTATCGTTGTACTGCTGGTATGTCCTTCCAGTCACATGTCATCGTACTGCTGGTATGCCCTTCCAGTCACATGTCACGGTAATGCTGGTATGCCCTTCCAGTCACATGTCATTGTACTGCCGGTATGCCCTTCCAGCCACATGTCATCGTACTGCTGGTATGCCCTTCCAGTCACATGTCATTATACTGCTGGTATGACCTTCCAGTCACATGTCATTATACTGCTGGTATGCCCTTCCAGCCACATGTCATCGTACTGCTGGTATGCCCTTCCAGTCACATGTCATTATACTGCTGGTATGCCCTTCCAGTCACATGTCATTATACTGCTGGTATGCCCTTCCAGACACATGTCATCGTACTGCTGGTATGCCCTTCCAGTCACATGTCATTATACTGCTGGTATGACCTTCTAGCCACATGTCATTGTACTGCTGTTATGTCCTTCAAGTCACATTAGGTCATTGCTAGAATCATACAGAATGTATGATTGTATATATTTTATCTTTTAAATTGTTAAAGATGTTTTCATAAGCAAGCCTTTTATAATTCTCATGTAAATATGTAATCCCTCTTATAATCATAATGGCAATGTGGCAAGTATAAGCTAATACATAGGATCTAAAATGATTTTAATTTTATTTTGACTAATTTTATTTATTTTATGTAAAGTCTGCATTTAAACAACATTACATGTTTTGTTGCTTTCAACATTCTTGGTTAAATTGCATTCTATAATGGTAAAAAAAGAAGAAGAAAAAAGGAAAAATAATTCAATTTAGCAAGCGGGAAATTTAAACTTGTGCCACAGTGGGCAGTTTAATGAAGCCTGACCGCAGGTTTACTTAACACTACAGCAGGGACATTACTTATATATCTATGTATTTGAGAATAAATCTTTGATTAAACTGATTAGTTACTTATGTTACGTTTTCTGTAGAATGAGTCGTCAGTGTTGATCAAGAAGGACCAGCCAGACAAAGCCATATCATTTATTCGAGCATTGTTAATACCAGTAAGTTTATTTTCTATTTTGTGTGAGATCAGACCAGACAAACATTTAGGCTGTCAAAGTTACGTGCTCTGGGAAGAAAAGAAAGTTTCCTTTAATTAACATGATGCCAGTCAATCATTTATCCATTTCAACCAGTCAAACCAATAAGATAATTTTGACAGACAATAACAGGTGCAACTGTATTATAATATAACCTTTTGTCAGTATACTCTGACATCAAGACATCAATGATAGAGCGGAAGATATCTAAGGCAGTGACAAATGTTATGTTAACTGTGGTTAATTGTATAAAAGAAAATTACATTAGTATATTTGTTGTCTTTTAGCTTCATTATATTGTATGTTTCCAATAATGCTGCAGACATTTTCCTTAGGATATTTTCACAAATAAGCCATTTTGAAAGTATATTTGTAGACTGATTTCACAGGGTGGTAGAGTTCTCTGTGACATGTATGTTTGTATATTCAGGGGGTGATAGAGTTTTCTCTGTATGCCTGCCACATGCATGCTTGTATATTTCAGTGGGTGATAGAGTTTTCTCTGTGACATGTATACTTGTATATTTCAGTGGGGTGATAATTTTCTCTGTAATGTGTATGTTTGTATATTCAGAGGATGATAGAGTTTTCTCTGTATGCCTGCTACATGTATACTTGTATATTTCAGTGGGTGATAGAGTTTTCTCTGTATGCCTGCTACATGCATGCTTGTATATTTCAAGGGGTGATCGAGTTTTCTCTGTGACATGTATACTTGTATATTTCAGTGGGGTGATAGAGATTTCTCTGTGCCTGCTAGATGTATGCTTGTAAAGGGGTGAAAGAGTTTTCTCTGTAACATGTATACTTGTATATTTCAGGGGGTGATACTTTTCTCAGTATGGCCTGCTACATGTATGCTTGTATATTTCAAGGAGTGATAGTTTTTTTCTGTGACATGTATACTTGTATATTTCATGAGGTGATAGAGTTTTCTCTGTATGCCTGCTACATGTATACTTGTATATTTCATGGGGTGATAGAGTTTTCTCTGTATGCCTGCTACATGTATGCTTGTAAAGGGGTGATATAATTTTCTCTGTGACATGTATACTTGTATATTTCAGGGGTGGTTTTCTGTGTATGCCTGCAACATGTATGCTTGTATATTTCAGGGTTGATAGAGTTTTCTCCGTGATATGTATGTTTGAATATTTCAGGGGGTGATAGAGTTTTCTCTGTGTTTATTTTTTGCCAAACTAGTCAGCTATACATTCCTTTTCTGGCTGCCAAGTATATTTCTGCTAAAAGTAAGTGTGATAACATTTGTCTTAATATTAATTTAATTATGGTTGCTTTTTGTCCGATTATAGTTATGTAACATGAACTAAGTTTCATAGTTGTTGTGTAAACATGTACCAAGTTTCATGGTCATGATGTAAACATGTACCAAGTTTCATGATCAGTGTATAAACATGTATCAAGTTGCATGGTCATTAAATAACATGTATCAGTTTCATGGTCATGATGTAAACATGTACCAAGTTTCATGATCAGTGTATAAACATGTATCAAGTTGCATGGTCATTAAATAAACATGTATCAATTTCATGGTCATAATGTAACATGTATCAAGTTTCATGGGTCATAATGTAAACATGTACCAAATTTTCATAGTCGTTGTATAAACGTGTACCAAGTTCATGGTCATAATGTAAACATGTACCAAGTTTCATGGTCATTGTATAAACATGTACCAAGTTCCATGGTCATAATGTAACCATGTACCAAGTTTCATGGTCATTAAATAAACATGTACCAAGTTGCATGGTCATTAAATAAACATGTACCGAGTTTCAAGGTCCTAATGTAAACATGTACCAAGATTCATGGTCATTGTTTAAACATGTACCAAGTTCCACGGTCATAATCTAAATATGTACCAAGTTTCATGGTCATTAAATAAACATGTACCCAGTTTCATGGTCATAATGTAAACATGTACCAAGTTCATGGTCATAATGTAAACATGTACCAAATTTCATGGTCATTAAATAAACATGTACCAAATTTCATGGTCATTAAATAAACATGTATCAAGTTTCATATCATAATGTAAACATGCATCAAGTTTCATATCATAATGTAAACATGTATCAAGTTTCATATCATAATGTAAACATGTATCAAGTTTCATAATCATTATGTCAAAATGTATTACCAAATCAAAATAAAGTGTGTTTCGAAATTGTTGATGTAATGCCTGCATCAGACCAGCAGCTAACATCTGTTTGATAAATAAATTGTGTTTAATACAAGAAATTTAAACCAAAGTGATCACAATTGGAAGTATATAACGTTAACCATCCTTGTATATTAGTATAAATGTTAACCATCCTTGTATATAAGTATAAATGTTAACATCCTTGTATATTTGTATAAATGTTAACCATCCTTGTATATTGGTATAAATGTTGATCATCTTGTATATAACCATCCTTGTATATTAGTATAAATGTTAACCATCCTTGTATATTAGTATAAATGTTAACCATCCTTGTATATTAGTATAAATGTTAACCATCCTTGTATAATGGTATAAATGTTAACCATCCTTGTATATTGGTATAAATGTTAACCATCCTTGTATATTAGTAAAATGTTAGCTATCCTTGTATATTTGGTATAATGTTAACCATCCTTGTATATTGGTATAAATGTTAACCATCCTTGTATATTAGTATAAATGTTAGCTATCCTTGTATATTAGTATAAATGTTAACCATCCTTGTATATTGGTATAAATGTTAACCATCCTGTATATTGGTATAAATGTTAACCATCCTTGTATATTGGTATACATGTTAACCATCCTTGTATATTAGTATAAATGTTAACCATCCTTGTATATTAGTATACAATGTTACCATCCTTGTATATTGGTATAAATGTTAACCATCCTTGTATATTAGTATAAATGTTAGCTATCCTTGTATATTGGTATAAATGTTAGCTATCCTTGTATATTGGTATAAATGTTAACCATCCTTGTATATTAGTATTAAATGTTAACCATCCTTGTATATTAGTATAAATGTTAACCATCCTTGTATATTAGTATAAATGTTAACCTTCCTTGTATATTGGTATAAATGTTAACCATCCTTGTATATTGGTATAAATGTTAACCATCCTTGTATATTAGTATAAATGTTAGCTATCCTTGTATATTAGTATAAATGTTAACCATCCTTGTATATTAGTATAAATGTTGACCATCCTTGTATATTGGTATAAATGTTAACCATCCTTGTAATAGTATAAATGTTAACCATCCTTGTATATAAGTATAAATGTTAACCATCCTTGTATATTAGTATAAATGTAGCTATCCTTGTATATTGGTATAAATGTTGACCATCCTTGTATATTGGTATAAATGTTAACCATCCTTGTATATTGGTATACATGTTAACCATCCTTGTATATTGGTATAAATGTTAACCATCCTTGTATTATTAGTATATAATGTTAGCTATCCTTGTATATTGGTATAAATGTTGACCATCCTTGTATATTGGTATAAATGTTAACCATCCTTGTATATTAGTATAATGTTAGCTATCCTTGTATATTTGGTATAAATGTTAACCATCCTTGTATATTGGTATAAATGTTAACCATCCTTGTATATTGGTATAAATGTTAACCATCCTTGTATATTGGTATAAATGTTGATCATCCTTGATATAACCATCCTTGTATATTAGTA
Source organism: Cyrtodaria siliqua (assembly GCA_037043455.1). Lineage (NCBI taxonomy): Eukaryota > Metazoa > Mollusca > Bivalvia > Adapedonta > Hiatellidae > Cyrtodaria > Cyrtodaria siliqua. Next base: position 114,227 of record JAWPHD010001500.1, on the reverse strand, counting down.
TAAATGTTAACCATCCTTGTATATTGTATAAATGTTAACCATCCTTGTATATTGGTATAAATGTTAGCTATCCTTGTATATTAGTATAAATGTTAACCATCCTTGTATATTAGTATAAATGTTAGCCATCCTTGTATATTGGTATAAATGTTGATCATCCTTGAATATAACCATCCTTGTATATTGGTATAAGTGTTAACCATCCTTGTATATTGGTATAAATGTTAACCATATCCTTATATATTGGTATAAATGAAGAGAATCTTGTTAATTTCAGCTGAATATGATGCCGAGGTTTCTGGGGATCTGTCTACATTATTTGATGTGGGAGGAATAGCAGGTGTGCATATTTACCATAGAACTTTAATTGCTACTGGAAGAATACTTGATACTGACTAACATTTCAGACCCCATATTCTTGAAACTTGCTCAGCTAAAATCTTATGCTCAAGTTAAAAAATCATATATTTCTTTTAGCTGTAACTTTTTTCAGTGATTGTTTTTCTTCCCGAAACTTTGAGGACATTTGAAATTGATGATTATCTCGATTTGTGTAAAGTTTCAGGTCATTCCATGACCGCTAAGTAAGATTAAAAAAAAAATATAGGTGAGCTTGAGTCTGAGATTTTGAGAATATGGGGCCAGTCCAGACATATTCATCCACTTGCATTTAGAGCAAAAGATATGATAAACCCTCTATACCAATATTCCTGTTTACTATCACTATTCCTATTTCCCAGAACCGGAGTCCACTAGAATGACCTACCCCAAGATATCGCTTCCAAATCAAGTGTCGCTATATTTTCTCTCTATATTACATTTACTGTGACTTCTATTCTTACTAATACATCTTTGCCAGTTTTGGACATTATGTATCCAACGGAGATTTAGGAGTATTGACCGACAAATAGAAGGGTGAACGTGAAACTATATTAACTAAATATAACTTAAGAATGAAATACACTAGTTTTTCATTTAACCCTCAACCGATAGATAGAGATGGATTAATATATTTATACTGCCTGAATGGGATTACGATACACTAATAGTTGTCCTAGGTAACATTAGAGCCTTCAGAAACATTAAATTATACTCTGAAGGGTCAGTTTAATCAGTAGAGGGCTTATCTTTATTGAGGCCCACATAATATGTGGTAAGGGATTTCCAATGTTTCGTTGGTTTCAGCAAAGTAAGGTCATACTTGACAATGATGGTTTAGATGAAGGGTGATCTAATCTATTCTAATGCACTTGACATAAATCCTGCAATCTGATCGGTTGACATTAAAAAAATTGTGACTTAAATAGTGCATAAGCCATCGCAGATCCAGTCAGTTTTATTTGAAATGTTTGTGAGGCAAACTGTCAAAAACACTGAGATGCATTAGAAACAGGTTACCCAGTATTGAAATATTGACTTTTACGACCATATATCAGTCTCAAATCAAGTTTCGTGGCTCCGGTAATGCGTCACCATTAAACAAAATTTGCTATTATTAAACGACTGATGTACCGTCGCAAAATTCAAAATTTCAATACAGTTAACCTTAAGTTGATGTGCTGTAATTTTATCTCGATATTTATCTGTTTGTAGGAGGTATTGCTGCTGGTCTGATATCAGATTACACTGGTGCCAGGGCCTCCACATGTGGTATTATGTTGGTTTTAGCAGCCCCAATGGTGAGTAATGAATATTGATAATTTTATGTATGAGTCTTGGCTTAAAATATTGCATAAGGTTATTTTCAACTGATCAGTTATAACTGTTCAGTTCAAGAACTTATGCTGCAGCCATATAAGGTGGTATGCTGCAGCCGTATATGGTGGTATGCTGCAGCCATAAATGGTGGTATGCTGCAGCCATATATGGTGGTATGCTGGGGGCATAATTATAGTGTTGCCCTTGTCCGTCAATACGAACGTCACACTTCCTTTTCAGGACTTCTCCTGCTGTTCTAGTCCACTGACTTTCGCCAGAGTAATGGCAATGCGTACACATGCAGCGATATTTTTCACCCTTTTGGAAATGGTAGCGGTACCCATTCATTGGGAAAGTTCATGGCATTTTGCCTTTATTTGGGAATTGTTCACTATCAAACAAAAGAAATATTGTGTGCTTAACACATTACCATGTATACATTCTATTGTAGTATTTCATTACCCTCACCTAAAAGAATATAGTTCCCCACTTCTTCTCTTTAAACATGTTAAATAAAGTTCCACTGAAAATATTTAAAAAAAAAAAAATCACACTAATTGGGAATAAAACATAAATTTTGCCATCAGAAATGGTACCGTTTTTTGGTACCACTTATATAAGGAAAAAAACCACTGATATATTTGGACATGGACTTTCGTACAGTGGTCACACTTTCTTGTCCGGACTACACCAGAACTTCTTAACAGATTTGGGCGATTATTGGTAGGAAATACCAGTAGTTAGTCTTGTTGTGTCTTTCATCGTGCTGTTTCGGTTCATTGACTTTTGGCAGAGTTATGGCCTTATTTCAGATGAAAGCTTACAGAGGAGCTTACGAGGTTCATGACCGTGGACACATTTCTAGTTTACAACTTGTGTTCCAAACATGCGTGATATACAACAAACATGATAACTTTTGGACAGCTGATAACTTTAGACAAAGCAGTTAATATTTCGACAGCTAATACAGATGAAATACGGATGTAAAGTGGGTCACGTGCTTTAAATGACAAGCATTGACAAATTTGATGTCAGTCTTTTGCTTACATGACTACGTAACTAAGCCATTTGTTTTAGCATTCAAGGTGACTTTCATGGATTCAACAACTGTGAGGAGTCAATGATAAACTATTGTAGCTGGTTCTTTATTTGTATATAGAAACATTAGTTTCCTGATTACCCCTCGACTTGACTGTTGGCTTTTTTGCACTAGAAATTTCTAGCTGATATCATTGACTCTTTGTACTGTAAATTATGTCAATGGGTTTTCAGCACAATGATATCAGATATGAACAAATATAATTACATTGGCTCGTAGCAACGACATCCATCTACAGGTATGCTATTAAGGGCTTAATGCATGAAATACCTCTAGAATGTCAAACTAGTTCTATACATTTTGATCATGAAGGTCATTGACGTGTCTGTTTAAAAGTGCATTGTAACTCGAGTATGTTTCTCTATTCATCTATCGCCAGGTAGTGATACAAAACTAGATGGTGGGAAGGTTAGGCTTATCTTTCATATCGTGTTTGTTGCTCAATGTGTTACACCAGCTACTAATCCTGCAGTCACGAGTGTGCTTTCCTGTACAGTAGACTAATACTGTGTACCAGATTTTGTGTACTAGTAGTCGATCATGAGTGTGGTTTCCGGTACCAGTAGCTGCTCATACTGCATACAGGGTACCAGTAGCTGCTCATACTGCATACTGGCTACTGGTCTACTTGATCCTCCTCCAACCATGCAGTCATGAGTGTGGTTTCCGGTACCAGTAGCTGCTCATACTGCATACTGGCTACTGGTCTACTTGATCCTCCTCCAACCCTGCAATCATGAGTGTGGTTTCCGGTACCAGTAGCTGCTCATACTGCATACTGGCTACTGGTCTACTTGATCCTCCTCCAACCCTGCAATCATGAGTGTGGTTTCCGGTACCAGTAGCTGCTCATACTGCATACTGGCTACTGGTCTACTTGATCCTCCTCCAACCCTGCAATCATGAGTGTGGTTTCCGGTACCAGTAGCTGCTCATACTGCATACTGGCTACTGGTCTACTTGATCCTCCTCCAACCCTGCAATCATGAGTGTGGTTTCCGGTACCAGTAGCTGCTCATACTGCATACTGGTCTACTTGATCCTCCTCCAACCCTGCAATCATGAGTGTGGTTTCAGGTACCAGTACACAAATACTGCATACAGGGTACCAGTCTACTTGATCCTCCTCCAACCCTGCAGTCATGAGTGTGGTTTCAGGTACCAGTAAGCTAATACTGCATACAGGGTACCAGTCTACTTGATCCTCCTCCAACCCTGCATCATGAGTGTGGTTTCAGGTACCAGTATATTAATACTGCATACAGGGTACCAGTCTACTTGGTCCTCCTCTAACCCTGCAAACAAGAGTGTGGTTTCTGGTACCAGTACACTAATACTGCATACAGGGTACCAGTCTATTTGGTCCTCCTCTAACCCTGCAATCATGATTGTGGTTTCGGGTACCATGTACTACTACTGTGTACCAGTTACTATGATTTTGGGTTCCATTAAGACTATCGGGAGTGTGGTTTTGGTTACCAGTAGGCTAATACTGCATACAGGGTACCAGTCTACTTGGCCCTCAATCACAAGGTATTAGGTTGGTCCTAGTGTGGTTTTGGGTACCAGTCTACTTGGCATGCAATCACAAGGTTGACTGATTACCGACGGAGGGTTGGTGGATTACCCCGTTGGATAACACATATCTAGTTTAGAGCAAAACGATTGTGTGCGTATCGTACCAATAATTATATGTGTTCTTTACATTTCTCCCATCTTTTTCAGTTGTACATTTACAATGTGTTTGGCAGCATAGACTATACACATAATGTAGGTAAGTAGACGCAAATCAGCCTTCATATTTCCTTTAAAGAGACACACGGTTATCTTTTCTTTTTAGCTTATGGGATGACGAGTTTTCCGTCGTCCATCCTTTAACTTTTACCTCGTTAAGACGATAGGACCTTCATTTTTCATCCGATTTTTACCAAACTTGACCAGATTGTTAACATCAATGAAACTCGGACAAGTTCGAAAACCAGCCAGATCAGACCAGTAACAGCGGAGTTATGGCCTTTGATTTAGTTAAAAATGCTATAATTTGCTACGACCTTCATTTTTGATCCAATCTTTACCAAACTTGACCAGATTGTTAATATCAATGAAATCTCAGATAATTTTGAAAACCAGCCAGATCGGACCAGTAACAGCAGAGTTATGACCCTTGATTTAGTTAAATTTTTTATATTTTGCCTCTTTAAAGACGATAGGGCCTTCATCTTTCATCCGATCTTTACCAGATTGTTAATATCAATGAAAGCTCAGTCAAGTTCGTAAACCAGCCAGATCAGACCAGTAACAGCGGAGTTAGGGCCCTTGATTTAGTTAAAATGCTATATTTTGCCTCGTTAAGACGATTGGGCCTTTATTTTTCATCCAATCTTTACCAAACTCTTTACCAGACTGTTAATATCAATGAAAGCTCGGACAAGTTCGAAAACCAGCCAGATCGGACTCGTAACATCGGAGCTATGGCCCTTGATTTAGTTAAAATAACTATATTTTGACATGATAGGGCTTTCATTTTTGATCCGATCTTTACCAAACTCTACCAGATTGTTAATATCAATGAAAGCTTGGACATGTTTGAAAACCAGCCAGATTAGACCATTTACACTGGAGTAATGGCCCTTGATTTTCTGACATATGCTATATTTTCGCATCTTTAACATGATAGGGCCTTCATTTTTCATCGGATCTTTTCCAAACTTTATAAGATTGTTCATGTCAACCAAAGCTCAGACGTTTTTAAAAATTAGCCAGATCAGACCAGTAACAGCAGAGTTATGGCCCTTGATTGAGTTAAAATGCTATATTTTTGCCTCGTTAAGACAATAGGGCCTTCATTTTTCATCCGATCTTTACCAAACTTTATCAGATTGTTACTATAAATGAAAGCTTGGACAAGTTTGAAAACCAACCAAATCCGATTAGTAACACCGTAGTGATGGCCCTTGATTTCAATGAAACTTTGCAGGGATGATCAGCACCAAGCCTAGTTGTGCATATCATCGTCGCATCCCTGGTTAACAGATTTTTGACCGAGTTATGGCCCTTTGAAGGTTTTTTGATACACAAACATTTTCCAGGCTAGTTCTCCTGAACCCCTGGCCAGATTTCAATGAAACTTCAAGGATGATCAGTACCAAGCCTAGTTGCGCATTTCATCGCCATGTTCCGGTTGAATGATTTTGACAGAGTTATGGCCTCTGATACATACACTTTATCTTTAGCCAGTAGAGCGTCCACACGCCTTCTTGGGCCTCTTGTTTTTTAAAGTCATGACATCCGTTAGTATTTCTACAGGAGTTGCATTTATTCAATCATTAATATTAATTATATTAAGAATCCTATAAAGCAAATTGTTTTTGCTTATTACTAACTGTTGATTACATCTCGCCAATAATATATTCAAGCCTATGTTAGAATAACAAAGAAAAATTGAAAACTTAAAATTGTGTATTTAAATATATGCAAGCAGATTTAAAGTCAAAATGATACTGTATTAGTAAATTGAGAGGCTAATTTTAATGCTTGATAAAAACTTTAAGATTGCCATGTGTCCCTTTAAGGCAGAGTATGCTTATTAAAGCGTAAAATGAAATAGTTGACAAAGTACTCCAAAGCCTTATAACATAAAATATTGAATATTCTTTGAACATACTCAAAATGAATTATAAGTTGGTAACTGATGCTGCAGTTTCGGGTTTTGGCTTGGCTGCCTAAAGCAGTTGTGTCTGTAGAGTTTGGATTCTCAAAATATGTAATTTATTTACATACCTCGTCATCAGTAGTGTTAGAAACGGTGTACATTTGTCTGTTGATGGCGGGGACTTTAAACAATATGTTGAGCAGCTATTAAAAGATTAATTGCATATATGTGTTGTACATTTCAGTGTTACTTATAGCATGTGGTTTTATGGTAAATGGACCCTATGCATTGATCACCACTGCCGTTAGTGCTGACCTTGGGACACACAAGAGTCTCAAAGGTAACTCCAAGGCCCTGGCAACAGTGACGGCCATCATTGATGGTACAGGAAGCGTGGGTAGGTATAGCTTGTGTACTCGTACATGGCCATCTGATACAGTTATAAAACAGCACCTCCGTGGCCGGGATAATAAAGACGTTGGGTCTAAACAATTCTCGTCCCTCACCGCTGCGTGTTTGAAATCCCACACTTGTCGAGCGAGAAAGTGATTATTATGTATGGCAGGAGGTTTACACTACTGTTACTACTGGTTCTACTACTGGTTCTACCCGGAAAAATGGGGTGGTCTGCCTCTACCATTAAAAAAAAAGAATCGACCATCATATATGGCCTTGTGTTCAAAATGATGCAAAACACGATTCAAATGCTATACTAATAAACATTTATGTGGCTACAATTTAGTGTTTGACACATTGAAAAATAGTTAAAAAAAATGTGTATGTATAATTTATAAGCCTATTGGCCTCGAGGTATTTTGCCACCATAAAAAAGGGCAGTGGCAGGGGACATCTAGAACTGTGTCTTGATATTACAGTTTAAAATAAGCCAAAAATAGAACAATATTAAGATTGTATCCCGAATCCTTTCATAATACAGATGTGTTTACCCTAAGTTGGGATGACAGAGATAGTTATTATTATGTGTCTTGGGATGTAAACAAAGATTTACAAGGTTGACTTATTTTATAGGTGCTGCCCTTGGGCCATTGTTGACAGGAGTTATATCACCGTCAGGCTGGAATAACGTATTCTATATGCTCATTGCAGCAGACTGTGCTGCTTTGGTGGTGAGTTCTACATTCTGTTTATATATGTATATACCGCTTCTTTAATGACTGGGCCTGCAGTCATTAGTGACTGGGCCTGCAGTCACTTAACTTATAATGTCTGGGTGAAGGATGGAGCTTACATTTACCTGTTAATATTTGTTTTGAATGGTAAAGACAGAGTGTAATTGTTTACCAATAGGCTCGACATGTTGCAGCTAAAGTGCTTTTCAAAAATTAATTTCTTCAAATTTACCACTGTAAATCATGCAATGTAAATTAAAGCATAGATCATGCATAAAAATATCAATTGTCTAAACTTAAGAGATATCAAAATTATAGAACTATTTTACTCCATGGAAAGCCATCCATGTTTAACCCTTAACCCGCTAAGCACGACTATAATAGTCTTTGCATCCATTGTAAACCCAGATCAGCCTTCAAGTAACACGCAGGCTGATCAGGGTTTACAATGTCTGGCTGCTGGTCAGTCAATTCTCCAAAACACCCCTTTGTCACATAAATGGAATGGAATTCAAAGAAAGAAAGAAAGAAAGAACTGTCCATTATCTATATGTAGCGGGTTAAGTGTTAAACTAATTGAGCCTTTATAGGCAAAGGAACTGTAATGCTTAGGATTACACAAACAAAACTCCAGCCAGAATTAATAGTCACTTTGTTTTCTGTTTTTAAATTTTTAATTTATTTATATTTGCTTTACCGTTTCTATAAAATTGACATGTTATTTATTCCTCTATAGACATGTAAATGTTATTTATTCCTCTATTGACGTGTTATTTATTCCTCTATTGACACGTTAATGTTATTTATTACTCTATTGACATGTTATTTATTGCTCTATTGACATGCTATTTATTCCTCTATTGACATGTTAATGTTATTTATTACTCTATTGACATGTTATTTATTCCTCTGTTGACATGTTATTTATATGTTATTTATTCCTCTATTGACATGTTATTTATTCCTCGTTTCAGTTTCTGATCAGACTTATAGTTAAAGAGGTACAAGCTTCCAAGTTCTGTTTAAGCTTCGCTGAAGCCGATACCGAAATCAATGTGCAGACGTTAGCAAAGTAGTGAGTTTGGGGACCTTAGCTGCCTTCTTATCTGTGATAATCATGAAAATTTACTGTCCAGGGCCAGTATTCATAAAGCAACTTAAGTAGAATATATTGTCAAAATTTAAGATTTTTACATATTTTCAAATATGCTTATAACTCTCTCAGCGACACCCTCTCTCTGGGGCGGCTCTAAATAACCTATACTGTGTTGATGAGCCGTTAACAACATTCAATTCATACTCTCAGCGACACTACAGAGCATATATTGTAAGATACATGTTTAGCTATGTGGTTTATTAATCAATAGCATTATTAAACATATAAAGAAGTTGTCTTAAAATGGTAGAAAAACGTGTTTAAAAAAAAAGATAAATTTTGACTTAAGATATTGCTAAGAAGCTATACGAATACGGACCCAGTACCTCATAGTTGGACTCAATAAGATGTTGTTGATGTTGTTTGCTGTTTCTTGCGTCTTTTGTATTTTGTATTTTTTTTACAGAATTGATCAGGCCTGGAGTCGCCAACCATTCTTCTAACTATTCTTAGACCTGAGCTCACATACTCAAATTTCGTTTACAAATATTCTCATGATCTCAAAGATAAATGGTCGTCTGAAGTTGCTGTTTAAGAAATAGAACATCGTTTACCGTGAATTATCGTGTAATATATCACTGTTTGGAGTTCAATTGTAAGCAATAATTTCACAAGCCTGATGTTCTGTTTCTATTCTAAAACTCCTAAAATGCGAAACTAGTGCACACAATTGAATTATTTTGCATTGCTTTGCTTACTCTCCTAACATTGCAAAAATTACAGTGATATATCGTTGAATATAACCAGATATTTTAAACTAGGCTATATAGTGCTGCGGGTGTATTAGAATTATTAGTATTTATCATATTTGTACACAGCAGCTTGTTATGAATGTTTATACTTTAAACTTATAGAAATATTTATAATTGAAATTTGCATACTTGGGCTTAAGTATAAGAATAGTCCCATGAATGGTTGGTGAATTCAAGATGTTTACTTCCATACCATGTATTCTTATTACAAAAAGATGTATCTTTCAGACAGAGAGGTATATTGACTTTCCTTGTTAGATTGACTTTTTCTAAATCTATTTGCCCCGGCGTCGGTTAACCCACATCTCAAAAAACGCTTAAAATTGTACACATATATTCACTTTCATAACAAGTGGCTTGCATTTTGACAGAATTATGCCCCCTTTTCAATTAATAGCCAATGTCTCAAAAGTCGAGCACACTGTCACCCAACAGCTCTAGTTTTATGTATTCTTGTTAAGCATTATAAGGAATTTGTTTCTCTTTACAATTCAGTTTAATTATTTAGCTTTGGAAATGTTTTGTTAAATTCATAGAACGGGGGTATTTTCCCAATCATTCTTGTTTTAAATGTATGTTTAGAATTTTATTTTTACTATTCGTTTTCTTGTTGTTAGGTGTGCGTCATGTTTACTTGCATCTAAAGTAGCATAGAAGTAATATTTGTTTTAGAAATATTTTAATCATTTTTATGTTCACCTTATTTTACCAATTAACATGTCGCCAGTTGTCAAGCAGTTATCCATTTTATCCAATCAAACCAATACTATACCTCCGACAAACAATAGCATATGCAACTGTATTATAATATAACCTATTGTCAATATTCTCCGACATCAACAATAGAGCAGAGATATCTAAGTACTGGCGTCATGTTAATTGATTTCTTAACGTTGATGAAACAATTGCAGTTTGTAGTTTTATATAGGCCGTCGCTGGCAAATATTAATTTTAATGTGAAATGTTGATATTAATTTAAATGTATATATAGGGCTTTATAAGTTCATTTTATTTTAAATCACTCTTATGGGAAAGTTGTTATTTTAAAATATTTTTTAATTTGTTAAATATTTTTTTTATGAAAAGCCTATTGATCATATATGTATATAATATTGTACTTTAATTCATAAATGTTAACCACGTGTAGTGATTATTTTATGTTATTACATTTCTAACAGTCTATTAAATCATTTTAGAATTATTTTATTTTTAGAATTTTGGTGATTCTTGGTTTCAATAAACTCACTACTCAATGAGTGATACAAACAGTCTTAATCTGTTTCTCACAGCAATTAAAAGGCTCATTCGGTTCTGAGAACACACTGAGTTGCATCATAGTAGCATGACGTGACATCATAGTAGCATGACGTGATGTCATAATAGCATGACGTGATGTCATAATACAGGGTGTGATGTCATAATACCAGAAAGTGATGTCATGATAGAAGCAACCAAATGAAAATATGAATGAAGCATTCGGATTGATTCAGTGATAAAAATTGGACCAATGAAACCAGTTAATTTAAAGCTCATTACATTCTCAGGTTTTACTGGACATTGAGTAATGAGGTTCTTGAAACCCAGAAACACAAAATTCCAACAATAAAATAATTCTAAAATGATTTAATAGACTGTTTTCTATATATTGATATCAAAGTAAAGAATAAGTTGATATTTCACCAAGTGAACTTAACCTTTTTAAAGGCAGAGTAAGTTTTTTATTAAAACGTATGGTGAAAATGTTCAGGATTTTTGAAACCTTAAAAGGGAATTAAGCAAATACAGTAATACTTTGCACACATTTCCAAATTAATCATTTCAATACGATGTTGTGAACACTCATGTGGACTAATGTTGTACAATTATGATGTGCCAATTAAAAACTACATTTATGCATAAAAGGGTTAGTCTGCAGAGGACAAAATGATACAGAAATTGTTTTTATAAACATAAGTTAAATTCGTTATATGCCAAAATAAAAAAGAGACATTTGTCCGATCAGTTGTTCCAGTTAAGCATGAGAACATAGGGTGAAATTGACAATTTTTGTAGTAATATTTATACACAGCGAATTGATGACATGAAGTCTGGGTCATTTGAATTATTGATAAAAATAAACATCATCAGTCTTTAACAGGCATAATTCAATGAAGAGATGTAATAATTTAAGAGATCTTAGGTAGATTATGTGGTATAATTACCTATAAGAATTGTGACATATTTTGCTTCCATCATATGTGGAATACTGTCTGAGCAGTGACTTATTCCTAAATATTACGAACTAAGTTTACAGATCTGTGTATTATAGAGTTTAATCCCGTGCAGCTCCAGGGCAAGAATAGGGCCACGTGCAGCTCCTGGGCAAGAATTTAGGCCACGTGCAGCTCCTGGGCAAGAATAGGGCCACGTGCAGCTCCTGGGCAAGAATAGGGCCACGTGCAGCTCCTGGGCAAGAATAGGGCCACGTGCAGCTCCTGGGCAAGAATAGGGCCACGTGCAGCTCCTAAGCAAGAATAGGGCCACGTGCAGCTCCTGGGCAAGAATAGGGCCACGTGCAGCTCCTAAGCAAGAATAGGGCCACGTGCAGCCCCTGGGCAAGAATAGGGCCTCGTGCAGCTCCTGGGCAAGAATAGGGCTACGTGCAGCTCCTGGGCAAGAATAGAGCCACTTGATGTCCTTGCAGAGGGCAAGAATTCCCCCAAATGTCATGTTTGTTTTGTTGTACTCACTAAATTTGGTCATCATGAGGTGGTTTAGGGTGCCACTTAAGTGATGGCAGAATCAGGAGCTATGCAGGTGGAAAAGCTGCATATTTTTATTTCGATATAAATGGTGAATGGGCCTGAATGTTCATTACTGCAGGTGGAAAAGTTATAGGCCAATTCCGCATATTTTATTTCGATATAAATGGTGAATGGGCCTGAATGTTCATTACTGCAGGTGGAAAAGTTATAGGCCCATTCTGTATATTTTTATTTTGATATAAATGGTGAATGGGCCTGAATGTTCATTACTGCAGGTGGAAAAGTTATAGGCCCATTCTGCATTTTTTTATTTTGATATAAATGGTGAATGGGCCTGAATGTTCATTACTACAGGTGGTAAAGTTATAGGCCCATTCTGCATTTTTTTATTTTGATATAAATGGTGAATGGGATTCAATATTTTGTTTTAAGATGTGTATAAATTGTGTTTTTTAAATAAGTTGTTTTAGAAAGGTATGCATCTGGTCGTTTCAATAGGTGATTTTAAGTCCTTAAGTTTAATTTTGTTAAATGTTGCATTGAATCAATAATGTCATCCAGATTTAAGTGTATTTTGTGAAGATTTATTTTGATATATACTCCGCAAAACATCTAGCGCAACTTTCATTTTTCTATTTCTTTATTTTCAATATAAACATTGGGTAATATTGGCTGACAAAAATGTACTACAAATGTATCGAGTATTCATTATTTTTGTTGATTTTGGAGAAGAAAAACAATCATGTAATACATAATACATACATGTGAAAGTGTTAGTAGGTCAGAATCTGCAGAACTGAGGACTTTATTTTTTAATGAAAACTCACAACCGGATTTCAACAAAACTTAGGAGGGATAATCATTCCCAAACCTAGTTGCGCATAGCATCTTCGTGTTCCACTTGAATGATTTTTTGTGGCTTTTTGGCCCTTTCCCCAGTGGGGAAGACATCCATTTTTACTGAAAAACAACCTCTAGTTAACACTTTTGTTGTTGTTTTTTTACAGTTTTGAATTTGTGTAAATATTTTTTTCTAGATCAGTATCACTCCGGTAAATGCAAATAATCAAACTCATATAACGAGGGCTCAGCGCAGAACTATTCTAACTACATATGAATAAAGAACGCAGAACTATTCTAACTACATATGAATAAAGAAGGAGAGAGAATAGTTTGGCGCTGAGCCCTCGATAAGGAGAATAGGAACGATTATGAAGACAATGTAAAGGGTCTTTTAGTACATGTATACTAGTTAATTTCTTGCATAACGGATATGGTTATCCACGTTTTACATGGCTTCGGGTGATGGAAAGCCTGACTAACACATGGGGGAAGATAAAAGTCACGCATTGATACCAACAATGACAGTTGCATGACGTCATTGTGTAAATAAACATGCAAAAAGTTAGTATTTGTTGACATCAATTTGTAGAATGTAAATGGTATGCAAGAAAAAGAATCAATCAAGGGTGTCCGGTTCAGATAGAGAAATTCAAACAGAGGTATAATTGTTTTAATCGGAATCTCGGTTCCGATAAAAAAATCGGAATCTTGGTTCCGATAAAAAAACAAAACACCTTGTGTTGGAATTCCCGATCTTCTCCGGATACCCACGAGAGATTCTTATAATCTTTAATGTGTCTTCTTGATGGATTGTTGATTAAAAGTTGGTTGTTTTTGAGGATTATTAGATTTTCAGCATTATTGTTATACTACAATATTATAAAGAAAGCAATAGGTTTTTATAGCAGCCATTTTATTTTTATAAATCAATAAATTCATGATTTCATTTCCACAACTCATAAATTCTATGACATCTCATCTTATTGCCATACTTATTTTAATGCTTCATATGGTGCACGATTATTTTAAGCCATTTTGTCTTCACCTGTTGCACGATTATTTTAAGCCATTTTGTTTATGTGGAATTAAAACTCTAATGTCCAAATGAACTTGTCAACTTGATTATTACAGGTCACGTCGGTGTTTTCACATATAAAAGACCCATTTGATTCGGGATTTTGTTTTGCATATGTATAGTAAAACTCACCTGGCATGAACTGGCTTATTTGCATATAAATTCTGCCTTGATCGATGAAGATGGGCATTGACTGAGGACACTTGCTATATTTAGATTTTGATATTCGTATGACTATAGTTATCACCATTGTTAATAAGTTCAAGTGTTTTAATGACCTGTTTAAGAATAAAATCATAAAAAACTTCTTTGTGTTTTTATCTTATATGTTTAATTCTTCATGTAACAAGAATTGGTGGTTTGGAGCTTTTTAAACTGGGTTTTATTCTTTCAATACACTACCATGTTTTTCAGCAGCTCCAGAAATGTGACTGTATGATGATCGCAGATGTTACCGATGTCACCAATACATGACAAATGCCCCCAAAAATGTTGACTCATTTGACCTTTAACCTCAAAGTGTGACCTTGGCTTTTGAAGTACAATGTTTGACTCATTTGACCCTTGACCTCCAAGTGTGACCTTGGCTTTTGAGGTACAGACTGCATTCTTGCACACAACACACCTTCTCAGTGTGGTTAACATTTGTGTGAAGTTTCATGGAACTCCCTGCAATTCTTCTTCAAAGTTATGGCCAAGACATGATTGTTTCGAACGGAAGGACGGACAGTGAGATTACTACATTATATGCATGCCTTCGGGGGGATAAAAAGAATGCACGTTGTAATTATTACTTTAAACAGTCTATTAAATCATTTTAGAATTATTTTATTCTCAGAATTTTGTGATTCTTGGTTTCAAGAAACTTGTTACTCAATGAGTGATACAAACAGTCTTAATATGTTTCTCATAGCAATTAAAAGGCTCATTCAGTTCTCAGAACACACTGTTGCATCATAATAGCATGACGTGATGTCATAATAGCATGACTTGATGTCATAATACCAGAAAGTGATGTCATGATAGAAACAACCAGATGAAAATATGAATGAAGCATTCTGATTGGTTCAGTGGTAAACATTGGACCAATGAAACCAGTTAATTTAAAGCTCATTACATTCTCAGAACACACAGAGGTTTTACTGGTAATTGTGTAATGAGTTTTTTGAAACCAAGAAACACAAAATTCTAATAATAAAACAACTATAAAATGATTAAATAGACTGTTTTTAATGATTTTCAAATCTCGGCACAATCGGTAGGAGGAATAAGAGTGCGAGTCACAATACAGCGAATATTTTATTGGCACATTTCCCATAAAATTGGCTGAAGTCATGAAGAAAAATGTTTGAGAACAGTAGAGAAGGCTTCAAAAATGTTATACAAAATGAAAGCATTTTAAGCATGGAAGAAAATATTGGAAAAAATACACTGTAATTTGTAACATTTTTTATTCGACAAGTATAATTCTCTGGCGCTGTAAGTGCCTTTTAACTTAATGAAATTCTTACACAAACACACATATAAATACTAAAGGAAAAAAGAAATGCAACTTTTGATACAATGTCATCTCAACATATAGGGCATCTTACATCAATTCATGGCATTTACATATTGATACTGTACAACAGTTAAGGCCAATCATTTTAAACCAATGGTTTCTTATGCAAAACATGGTATGATGCCTCCGATAGTGTATAAAACACTATGTGATTAAGCACATGAAAATTCCCTTGAAATATTAATAAGCCAAATAATAACTAATTAATAATACCTAACTACAGTTACACATCTTAATAATACCTAACTACCGGTACACATCAGAATGTAAAATGCAGAAACAACAAAAACTCAATGAACTTCAGTTTTAAAGTAAAATACAGAAAATACTAGAAGGGTGTTCAACGGAACACTCGAGTCGCCTGCTGTGTGCTTATTTCAGCCAGTTATCAGCTTGGTTTAATGTTGCACGTTAAAGTTTTATGAAAAGGGTCATAAGTCTACCAAAATGAAATCCAGTTACTGGATATAGGTAACAAATAAAACGTAAAAACAAATCTGGGTAGAGACACACTGGTTCATATAGGCAGATAGTCAGATCTCAAAACTCTTTGTGAATGATTTCAATGACTGTTTTAGTTTTATGGATTTGTTTTGAGACGAAATAACGTATGCAGTCCCATATCTAATGTTATGAGGAATCTCATACCAACATTTGGTTGAGCTAAGATAAATATTTTAAGAGATATATATTTAACAGCTCACACTTGATTTGACTTTATTGCACATTTTTTGTTGGCCATCACAATTTGGGTTCTATGGAAGTCAGAATTTATACAAGACAAAATTAATTATACAACTCTCTATAGATAATGCCATAAGGAAAACAATTTGCTTTATAGTACTGACTACTGACTGCGTTTTTTTTTAATCCAATGATCAAAAAGCAAAACTGAGTTACTTTCATGAAGGTTATGAAAAAGTACAACCTCGGAAGAACGACATCTTTGCCGATATTTTTTCTCGTTCTACTGATGATGATAGGGAAAGGGCTAAGCGAAGTGATGCTTTGATGTTAATGTCAAAAAGAAATTAGACTTTTCCATTACAATCAACCAAGTGTCTCGACAACTTTGTCAGATAAGAGAACAGTATGAGGGGGGAAAAGAAAAGAAAGCCCTAGACAAACCTTTGAAAGAGGTCTTTGAAGATTTCCAAGAGAAAAATCCTGATGTAAAAATTGAGTTTTCGGCATTTGCTGCAAACAGGCCATCCAATGTATGTATATCTTAACAGCAGGTCTGGTATAGTTGTTTGTGTGAGATATGCACCAATTTAGATTTGAAATAATTTTGTAACAAAGGTTAAGAAACCAGAAATAAAAAGCAGTTAAAATCATTGTGTGACAAAGGAGAAGAAAACCCATTCCACAAGCTAGAATGTATCAACATACCGGTGACTGCTGAATTGACCTTTTGACGACACATCTACAGCCTCTACTGGAGGACATGGGAATAAAATTGTAGAATTTGCCAAGTGGAGAAATACTAGAACACAGAACAGACAAGGGAAAGGTATGGTATTGGAAGCAATGGAGGAATTATAACTTGCTAGGCACTCAATGCAAGATGGCAATACTTTCAATTCTCCGGATTGATCAAAAGCATACCACCGACTGGCTTGTTTTGAATCTTAATTTTGCAGAAAATTATGTGTGTATCGCAAATGGAAATACAAACTACACATTGGTTTCATAAGTAGGTCTCAATTCATCCAATTGTCGCGTATTATAATTGCCATCAGCATCAGGAGACTGTTCAAGGGCCCATATTATTCAATAGTGATGACCTTACTCATGATGCCCATGCAGTACACAAGTTGTTTCTCTGACAAATGCACACCTGAAAGACAAAGAGGGCTCGATATTCAGCATGGTCCAGTTTTCTGATGGTTGCTCGGGTCAATACTTATAGGTCTGTGTTATTACTTACTGGTCCTTTGGGATCATCAAGTTCAATCTTTGTGGCTTTAAAGTAGAATATAGCTTAAGTCGGTGCTAGAAGGCGTGAGAGGTTTTGCACTTACCTCCCATGAACAGACGTGAGAGGTGTTGCACTTAACATTACCTCTCATGAACAGACTCAATAAAACTTGAGTCTGCTACTTTTATCTCTTGTTTTTGTTGCTTCCAAGGGATTCCATTTTCAGTATTTATTGACATTTACACTAGCGTTTGTTGATTGCCATGTGGCGGCTGTAAAAAGTCGCCCCAACTACAAATCAATCGATTTCGTTCATTTTATGCAGGAGTTGTGGCCCCTTTTCGACTTAATTTTCCGCAACAAATTGGTTTCTGCTCAGTAACTTTTGAAAGGGTCCATGTTTTGAATTCATATTTGGCTTGTCATTTTGTAATTATAAAATACAGGTCAAGTTCTATTTCCGCTCAATTTATCAATCGGTCAATTTATGCATGAGGGCCCCTTTTGACATTTAAAAAAAATATTGTGATTTCCGCTAGTGCGATCCACTCAATAACTATATGTGCATGTGATATAATTAGGCGGAGTGCCTTAAAGTAGGGCAGATCACGCAGAAATACGAGATTATTGGGACTCTGCATGAGTAAGGTTGGCAACATTTCATCACATGAGCATTCATATGTATACATTCATAATATGGGTACATTCAAACATAACTATTTCTTCAACAACATCACTTAATAATAAGAACTTCATTCATTCCAAATTCATGCAATCATCTTGCAGAAGAAACAGTAATCTTTCAGCAGTGCAGCTTCTGAATTATTAATTCCTGAAGAAAATGCATTTTTAAAACGACTGTCGTATATGTTGGAAATGGCAAAATGACAAGAGACATCTGTAGAAAGTGAAACTTTTGCCATTTCCACGTTCTACGTAATTGAAGTAAATTACGGATGACTTCCTCGGTTCAAGAAATTCCTATTTATACTTAGTTTCAATAACTTTTTTAACCATTTGAAACCATATTCCTTAATGTGGTTTCTCACCTTCCTTTATAATCTAGTGAAATGTAATTCATGTTGTTTTTATAATCCTTAAAATATTTTGTTCAACAATATTGGAAGCTGCACTGTCGCATGGCCTACCTCCTCGAGCATTCCTTAACCTTACCTAATCCTTGTGTGCTTTTCTTTTGTCATAACAAATATCACATTTATCTGGCTCTTAACCAGCAACCTCATCTTAAAATAACATACAGTAAGAGTTTTGATAAATTATCATATTATATAGTTTTCATATGTCATGTAGTGGTTAAGGTGTGTGTGGTTGTACCCGTCAACACTACAGAACATTCACCTAATATACAACGTAATACTTTGTAATATTTACCTTCACTACTGCTGTATTCTGGTCAATTTTGGTGTATTTTCTGTAGTGGCTTAAGGTCATGCTTTCATTTTTACATTCTAATGCATGGGTGTATATCTTCATTGTAGAGAAAAACAGAAAGCTCCTGCTTCAGATAACAACTTTCTTTGCTACTTACAGAGTACGAACAGCAGATGAAGTGAAACCCATTTGTCTGATCATTTTCACGCCTTGTTTGAATGACTTCTTCTTAATCATGTCATGCTTTCATTTTTACATTCTAATGCATGGGTGTATATTTTCATTGTAGAAACCGTCCAACTATGCAGAAAAACATAAAGCTCCTGCTTCAGATAATAACTTTCTTTGCTACTTACAGAGTACGAACAGCAGATGAAGTGAAACCCATTTGTCTGATCATTTTCATGCCTTGTTTGAATGACTTCTTCTTAATCATCGATTCATAGTTTACAAATTATCTGTATGCATACTTCTCTCATATATTTTCAGATTACTATCTAACTTAGAATTGTATCTTTTGAATAAACATGTCTAATAAGCAACGTGAAAGCCGCACCAACACCCCAACAACACCGGTTATATATATACAAATGTTCATCTTTATTATTTTACAGAAACATTCGAAATGACAGGATCAACACACGTGTAAGGACATTCTCCTACTTTCCACCATTAGACGGACAACTTGAAAATACGTCGACATTCTCCTACTTTCCACCAATAGACGGACAACTTGAAAATATGTCAAGGAACGAATGTGATGTTGCCCACGTCGAGTCTGGCAACTAGCAGTACAGCTAAGAAATGTGAAAGCCGCACCAACACCCCAACAACACCGGTTACAATGTATGGGAACAGTCAGGCAACTAGCAGTACAGCTAAGAAACGTGAAAGCCGCACCAACACCACCGGTTACAATGTATGGGAACAGTCAGGCAACTAGCAGTACAGCTAAGAAACGTGAAAGCCGCACCAACATCCCAACAACACCGGTTACAATGTATGGGAACAGTCCGGCAACTAGCAGTACAGCTAAGAAACGTGAAAGCCGCACCAACACCCCAACAACACCCAGGTCAAGTTGGGCAACTAGCAGTACAGCTACACGATGTCCATCTCCCAGCAAATTGGATCTGCCGAAAAACCTGGAGGATACAGACACTTTCCTCAAGGTTGTGCTTTACCATCTCAGTAAGAATGAAACAGACGAAGCTATGGAGCATCTAGAAAAGGTTCGTCTCCTGAACAAACAAAACAAAATAGAGATAAGTAACCTCCTGGCTGAGGAAAACAAACACAGGCATGCACTGGCAAAGGAACAACAAATACAGTTTTGACCTTCAACAAAAGGTCTTTTACCTGCAGTGTAGGGAGAAAACTCTTCAAGATAAGCTGGACACTATGCAGAAAAAGATGGACAGTCTCGCTTGCCTGTTTGATGATGATATGGGTCCTGTTGCTGATGATGCTATGACTGATGATATGGGTCCTGTTGCTGATGATGCTATGACTGATGATATGGGTCCTGTTGCTGATGATGCTATGACTGATGATATGGGTCCTGTTGCTGATGATGCTATGACTGATGATATGGGTCCTGTTGCTGATGATGCTATGACTGATGATATGGGTCCTGTTGCTGATGATGCTATGACTGATGATATGGGTCCTGTTGCTGATGATGCTATGACTGATGATATGGGTCCTGTTGCTGATGATGCTATGACTGATGATATGGGTCCTGTTGCTGATGATGCTATGACTGATGATATGGGTCCTGTTGATGATGATGCTATGACTGGTGAAATGGGTCCTGTTGCTGATGATGTTATGACTGATGATATGGGTCCTGTTGCTGATGATGCTATGACTGGTGATATGGGTCCTGTTGCTGATGATGCTATGACTGATGATATGGGTCCTGTTGCTGATGATGCTATGACTGATGATATGGGTCCTGTTGATGATGATGCTATGACTGATGATATGGGTCCTGTTGATGATGATGCTATGACTGATGATATGGGTCCTGTTGATGATGATGCTATGACTGATGATATGGGTCCTGTTGATGATGATGCTATGATTGATGATATGGGTCCCCCATGTAAGAAGAAGTTATTTGGGGAACAAAGCCATGTAACATCAGGGAAAAGTTCGTCTCCTGAACAAACAAAATCACAAACAGATAAGTAACCTCCTGGCTGAGAAAACGAAAAAGAGTGTTTATCTACATTAAATGTTTTACCTGTTTGATGTTAATTATGACTTTATATTAACATTTTTATACAACATGATTAGTCAGAAGCTGATTCATATGTGTTATTGTGTATTCAAGTGGACACCAAAGTTTATGATTTCCAATTTCATTTTCACGTATTTTACGTAATTGTGTTATTGTGCATTCAAGTGGACACCAAAGTTTAGATGGACAGTATCAAAAAAGATGGACAGTATCACTAGATTGGTTGATGATTATTAAGACTTTATATTATTTTTTTTATATGAAATGATTAGTCCTGGCTGATTCACATGTGTTATTGTGTATTCAAGTGGACACCAAAGTTTATGATTTCTAATTTCATTTTCACGTATTTTACGTAATTGTGTTATTGTGCATTCAAGTGGACACCAAAGTTTAGATGGACAGTATCAAAAAAGATGGACAGTATCACTTGACTGTTTGATGATAATTATGACTTTATTTTAACATTTTTATTCTAAATGATTACCCAGAAGCTGATGTATTCATATGTGTTATTGTGTATTCAAGTGGACACAAAAGTTTATGATTTCTAATTTCATTTTCACGTATTTTACGTAATTGTGTTATTGTGCATTCAAGTGGACACCAAAGTTTATGCTTGTATAATTGCAATTGTAAGAGAAAAACAATTGGGGACACAATTAAGTACATGAAACAAATTTTGCATTACAAGAAATATAACTGCTTGTAGCATGGTCGGTGACATTTCCTACGATGAATGCAGAGCATTAAATCGTTTAATTTAGGGTAACTAAAGGGGCGTGGCTACACCGTACTACAACTACCGGATATTGGAATTTAGAGTACGGTCACTATGACGTCACAGTGTTACTAGGTACACCATGCTACAAAAAAGATAGTCTGTCTCAGTTTGTTGGTTATTTAAACACCTCGATGGGCATAGCCTCGATGGGCGTAGCCCATCTCGGTGTTTAAATAAGCCAACTTGCTGAGACCAGACTCACTCTATTACTTAATTCTTGGACCCAAAAGATTTTACTGTGTTTTGGGCAACTTCCCTACCAAACAAAAACCCAACACCCATAAAGTTAATGATTTCCTTCTTTTTTGCCAAAAAATATAAATGTCATTATTCATTTTACTATGCAAGTTATTTAAAAAGCTCAATTTAAACCCGACCCTACATAGCATTTTTATAACCAATGCCTAAAACAGATTCTTTGGCGTGTTACTTAAGGAACTGGCAAAAAGCCAGTCCCTGATATTGTATTATGTTAACAAAATAATAATAAAAAAAAATATCAGCATTATGCTTTATCATAGATGAAATTTCTATGGTTGGGAGTGATCTTTTCCTCACAATACACCAACTTCTAGATGAATTATTTGGTCTCATTCGGGGAATATCCATCATAGCATTTGGAGACATGTTCCAAATTTCTCCTGTTTCTCAAAGCTTCATATTTATGCCCCCAAAAGATGGTTATGCTGCTCTTGCTCCATCACTCTGGACAGAAAACTTCAAGTACATGGAACTAACTGAAATTATAAGGCAGCAAGGGGACACGATGTTTCGCTTAACAGAATACGTACGGGAGACCATACTGATGATGATCTAACAAAACTCCAAACAAGAACAGTCGATGATGAGACATCAGTCCCCACCAATACTCTGCATGTATTTTCTTTCAAGGCAGAAGTTAACAATCACAACAGTATCATACTTAAACAGCTGCCACGCCCACCTGTTATCCTTCATGCTATTGATAAGAAGCCAGTGTCAATGAAGGACTATATCCTGTCTGTTGATGAAAGATTCACAGGTGGATTAGCAACAACAATACAGCTGGCAATAGGTGCAAGGGTCATGCTGATCCGCAATGTGGATGTTTCAGATGGGTTGGCAAATGGTTCTCGAGGAGAGGTAGTTGCCTTCAAATTTACCTCTAACAGGTTACCCAAGGCAGTCTTGGTCAGGTTTGACAATACCAAGGTTGGAAGAAATATTAGACTACAGTCACATATAGATATGTCAGGATATGGACCAGATATCATACCAATAACACCAATGGAAGCTACATTTTCTCCAACAGGTAAAAACCTAAAAGTGACAAGAAAACAGTTTTCACTGAAGCTTTGTTGGGCTTCTAAAATACACAAGGTCCAGGGCACTACTGTCTCAAAGATAGCAATATCCTTTGAGAGAGCATTAAGTGCTAGAAAGGCCTATGTAGCCCTTAGCCGTTCAAAGACGTTGGATGGCATCTACATCACAGGTTTCAATGAAAAGCGAATAAAAACTGATCCTAAAGTCGTGGCAGAAATGAAACGTTTATCATCTGAGGAACCCACGCCTAAACCATTTGATGTAAGAAATGAAGAAAAGAGTATTTCGATAGCTGTTTTAAATGCTCGATCAGCAAGACTCTACTTAGCAAGACTCCACTTCAAAGACATTACCAGTCATCCACTTCTTAAACAAACATATATTATTTGCTTGACTGAAACTAACATTCCACACAACCAGGCTGATGAAAATCAGACAGATGGTAAAAAATGGTGTATCTACCATATTCACCTTTTGCTAATTGTCATGGCTTAGCCACATGTACATTGGGTCAGACAGTGTTGTCTACAGTCACGTAACAATGTTCTATCCACACACTGAACTGCTGTATGCTGATATTCAAATACAGACATTTACTAAGAAAGTCGCCTTGGTCTACCATTCACCGTCAACTCAGCCACAAGCATTAATTGATTAGCTTGTAACGTGGACTGAGGCAAACAAGCCTGATCTGATACTAGGAGATATGAACCTTGATATTAGCACAGCTTCATACAAACGACTGACAGACCTGCTGGAGTCATATATACAACTGGTGCAGGGCCCTACCCATATCAGTAGCTCCACATTAGACCTAGCCTTCCACACAAAGCGGGATGATAAGCCAATTGCCAGTGTTTTTCCTACATATTTTTCTCTGACCATTCACTGGTTCACCTAACCTTTAAAACTGTCTGACTAAATATTGCCATGCAATCTCAACACTTACTTGACAGTCTAATATAAAAACAAGAGGTCAATGACCTTGAAGCTCTACCGATAGATTTTTGATAGCTAGGTCAACATTCCTGTGAAGTTTATATAACTCTATGTAAACAAAGATGGCCGCTGGCGGCCATGTTTAATGTCAAATAATTTTTGACAAGGATCAACCAGGGCTTCCGTTAACGGGCGTACGTCCGTAAATTACGTCCAAAAATCGTAGTTGTACGCCGAAAATTAACATCGAAGGCGTACAGTGTACTTCCAAAAACTTCAAAGTACGCCGCGATTCTTTACTAAGGACGTCCCATAATCTGTAAATTACCGATTAAAGCCCCGCCCATCTAATCTAATTTCATTTGAGACTACCGACGTAACAAGTTGTAAAGCAATTAAAACTCAGTGGAGCCTGTAATTGACAGGTAAAACCGGTTTTGTCCAGTTTTTATCAAGGGTCACACGCATGGCTGGTGAGAGGAGAGAGTGTTAATTAGATAATTGGCCTAGCCGCGCATTTCACAAAATGAAAGTAGCAATATAATCTCGATGCCAAATTGCTTAATTTATATTCATTAACCACAAAGTTCAAACTCCTTACACAAACAGATTATACTTTTTAGGCTATTTCTTTTATATCTTTGTGTCATTTTTCTATGTATTTATCAAATTTACAAATAGTAACCAAGTACTGATAGACAAACAATATTTAATAATCTCGAACCTAGGGGAAAGAACTCTTCGCGAATGGAGACTAAACACGGAAGATAAATTATCACTGGCAAAACAATCGATTGCTTTGATAATAAATTAAAGAATTTGTTACATTTATTCCTACACTTGACAGTTTTACATACCTTTCATTAATGTATGCCAATTTAAAAGCTTTAAAATTCCTGGACTGATCAATTGAAAACTGTTTGCAAAATGCAATTCACTGTATAAAACTTGTGGGTGGGGTATGGCACGCAAATTAAGTATTTTTAGTTTGAAACCGTATATATAATGTCATCAAATATTTTCTTTTATTAACATATGGATGATTATAAATATACTTTTTTACTTTTTAACAATTTAGATGTGTTGTTTCCCTCACCACCAAGCGGAATCACTGACTCAAAGACGGAGTATGAATGCCGGCCCAAACACTTGAACTTCCTAAATTTTCCCCATGAACTTCCAAATTTGATACACAGGTAGTTCGAACTTCCTAAATTTGAACCTTAGTGGAAGCCCTGATCAACATCATGTCATACTGATCATTTTAGAAAAAGTAGTAGTCGCTACAAATTTATTTATTTTAAATCTATTTTTAGCCGTGGTGGCCATTTTGAATTTCTGGTCAGCCTGAAATGTTCCTAGGATCAACTAGACATCAAGAGCAACATTCCTGTGAAGTTTCATGAACATCCGTCAAGTAGTTTCAGAGGAGTAGTCGCTACAAGTTTTTACTACATAACTCTATGTAAACAAAGATGGCCACTGGCAGCCATGTTTAACGTTGAATCAAAATAATGTTCGAATAGGATCAACATCATGTCATGCTGATCATTTTAGAAAAAGTCCCATATCAATATCACTTATAGTTTTCAAGAAGTAGTCGCTACAAACTTGTATTTTAAAAATCTATTTTTAGCTTTGGTGGCCATCTTGGATTTCACATCAACATGAATTTTTGCTAGGATCAACTAGACTTTATGGGCAACATTTCTGTAAAGTTTCATAAATATCCATCCTGTAGTTTCATAGGAGTAGTCGCTACAAATAAAAGTTTACTAATTTATATAGTATGATAAAATGCGAGTATTTTAATTATCTGAGGTCGTTTAACTTGCAGACTACTATTAAATTATAGAATTGATTTGATTTGTGCCTTGTCAGTGAAGCTTTGAGGCATAAATCAAGATTTGAGAAAGAGTTTTCTCCCATATTTGAGGTCGTTTAACTTGCAGACTACTATTAAATTATAGAATTGATTTGATTTGTGCCTTGTCAGTGAAGCTTTGAGGCATAAATCAACATTTGAGAAAGAGTTTTCTCCCATATTGGGAGAAAGTACATAAAAACTGCATACAAACGTCTTTTACTCAAACCTTTATTTTATTTCTAGGTTCATGGAAGGGTCAAGCAACCTGATATCCGGAATTCAGCTCTGTGACTTGCCAGATTTAGTCCTTGTGCATATTTTGAAGTTTATAGAACTACAAGAACTTCTGCTTAATGTTTCTAAAGTGAACAAAAGATTTTACAACTTAATAAATGAAACTTCTTCATTATGGAAGAATTTTGAATTTGAGTTTCCATTGGAGCTTCATAAGGAAAATCTTGAAAAGGTGTTGAAGCATTCTATAGGAATACAAATATTTCATATTCCCTGCACAACTTTACATGTCTCATCAAACGAATCAAACGAATTAGACTACTTATTTACAACACAGTTGAGTAGGGCAAACCTGTATTCCCTAGACATTACTGGCTGTAGAATATCTACACTGTGTTTCTTAAAGTGTTTTAAAAATTTACAAGACCTCAATATTTCTGAATGTCCAAATTTAGTAGACGAGGATTTGGAAGCTATTACACCACTAACTCAACTGGAGAGACTATACATATCGTTTACAGAAATTGAACCCTGCCACGATCGTTACAGTGTGTTCTTCTCTACCAAATCTGAAATTACTTGACGTTTCAGGGATTAAACTTACGATAGAGCATTGTGCAAACTTATTAACAGATAATTTGCAATACTTTTACCTTTCACTAGAAAGTGATGAAGACGAAATTTGGTTCTGTGGCTTAGCTATGCGATTCAGAAACCTATGCGTGCATATCTATAGACCATTCACTTAGAAGAAACAAAATGTTGTCAAGAGGTAAAATACTTGTACAAATGTCTCTCAAAGCGACAACAGCTGACCATAACTCGGAATCAAGAAGAACATTCACAATTAGAGGAAGTGAAATAAATGAAACTAATCAACTTGTCAAATCTGCGTCAGAGCAAAATTCAGAAAATAAATTACAATCAAACGATCATGAATATTATACAGCAACAAAGGTCTCGACTGATAATTTTGAAAACGGATGTGCACCAGCGTCAGCAAAATGTTGATTCAACGGCTCTTCATCAAATTGTACAAATACAAAATACAAATGAAGGATTAAGTAGTGAAAATAATCAACTAATTGGTTTGGAAGAAAATCAAGATGAATGTGAATCTCCTAGTGACTCTGATATTACCTTAGACTATGATGATGACGTTAGAGATCCTGATTGGAAAGACCCGGATCAAAATCCTAGTTCAGACGCTGATGAAAACAACAACATACCGGAAAATGTTGATCATGAGGAAATTGTTGAACCTCAAAGTACTGACTCAAACAATGGATCCAAACGAAAGCGAAAAAACGGCAAGATGAAAGAAACACAAAAGAAGAAAAGAATGAGTGGAGAGAATTATGCAGGTGTCAAGAAAAATGAACAGGGTGTAAAGACATATTGCACAGAACGCGCAGGCAGGTTTGTTTGTCCGTCTAACTGTGGAAAAAAGTGTGAGAAGAGCAAAGATACAAAGTGTAAGTTATTGACAGAAGAGGACAGAGCAAACATATTTGAAAAGTTTTGGAAGGACATGACTTGGGGAGAGAAGAAATGCTATGTAACATCACATGTTGACAGATGTGGAGTACAGCAAAGGACAAAAGGTCCAGGAGAAAGCAGTCGAAGGAATTATTCATATTTTTATTATTTGAGAAAAGGAGGTGAAGCTGTTAAAGTATGCCAGTCAATGTTCAGTAGCACACTAGGTATGAACGTAAAAACAATCTATAACTGGTTAACTGAGGATACAAAAGATCCCAGAACAGATCAGAAGGAAATTGACAACGAACGCACAAGATTAAACAATGAACGTAAAACATCAGCAAGAGTATTTCTAACAGAACTTCCCAAAGTCGAGTCACATTACTGTAGAGCTAAGACGAAGAAGCAATATTTAGAATCTTTGTTTCAAAGTAAGAACGACTTGTATCGAGAATACGTACGGAAAACCAAAAGTGAAGGGGGGACTCCGTATTACCAAACTGGGTTCTATGAACTATTTGAAAGCATGAATCTTGCTATTTGGAAACCGAAAAAGGATCAATGTGACAAATGTGTTGAATTCGAAGCCGGAAATCTTGATAGGGATTAATACGAGAGCCATATCCAAAGGAAGGACGAAGCTAGAGAAAGTAAAACGATAGACAAAGAAATTGCTAAAAGAGACGACAGTGTAAAAGTGCTTACAATGGACCTACAAAGTTTACTAATTTGTCCTCGTCTAGAGGCTAGTAGCCTATATTATAAGATGAAACTATCTTGCCATAACTGTACAATATATGATCTCTCAACAAATGAAGCGATGAATTACTTCTGGCATGAAGGAGAGGGAGAGCTGAATGCAAATGTGTTCGCATCATGTGTTATTGATTACTTAGATAGTATAGACACATCGAACATCACCGATATTATAATATACAGCGATGACAACATTTGGAAAACATACTATCAAAATAGGAACTGCACAATGGCCAATGCATTACTTCTTTGGGCAGCAAAGAATAATATAGTAGTCTATCAGAAATATTTGGAGAGGGGGCACACGCAGATGGAGTGCGACTCCGTGCACTCCGTAATAGAAAGAAAGATACGTAAGCAACCTATCTATGTACCTCAGATGTATGTGGACAACATTGAACTCGCTATAACAGCTAATCCCAAATATAAAGTGAAATATCTTGACCATGAATTCTTTGACGACTACGAAAGCCTTAACTATTACACTACCGTAATTGTCGTAAATTGTGCAACAAATTATTCATACATTGAAACTGCTTAAATGATCTGTTTTATTTCAAAGTTTCATTACAAAAAAGTGCCATTTAAATGTTTACTAAAAGTTGCACTTGATCAGGCAAATACAGCACAGTGAATTTGAGACTGTGCTTTGAAGAACATGTAGTTTGCTTTTAACATAACTGTTGAATGTTTATTAGTGTTGAATCCAATGATTCATAATGTTTATTGTTAAAATTCTTTTTCTTGAAAAAATCAGTGATTACTGAAGTGACTCTTAATAATGAGAACGATCATAATTTACGAATTATAACAAAGCTTCATGATAAAAAAGATGTTAAAAAGTTTCCTTAGATTGGCTGCATTCTACTTTTTAAATATCAAAGATATTTCAGATAATTATGTTCCGTGGTTTGGTTTCTATTTGACATTCTGCAAACAGGATAAATTATGTATAAAAAAATTATACCTGCTTGTCAATAATTTCTTTCAAATTAAATTCACTAAATAATATAATTATTATATTGTTTAATGAATTTAATTTGAAAGAAATTATTGACAAGATGTTTAGATTTAGACATTAGATATACATTAGTGAATTTGAATGTTTGAATCTAAAAGAAATGAGTCATGTCAGATTGTTAATTTTTTATTATCTTAGCACATTGGAACGTACATGTTGTTGCTTAACAAATATATTTGAAATGTACATCAAAACCAATTTCATTTGGAAAACATACAATTTTCACTATTCCAAAATTATTGTTGTTCAAATATGATCATGTTAGGTTTTGCTAATATTTACCGAATATTGCCATCTTGTTTACCTTTCTTTCTTAACAGTTATTGTTGGTGCATATTGATTTGATTTTATACCGTTATTTTAATTAACAAGCTATTGAAAGTTCAACCTTTTGTCGTAAAAATCATTACATTGAGAGTCGTAGTTGTATCATTGTGTTCGTTGATTTATCTATCAAGGCGTTCAAGTACATGTACATAGCAACACTTTTTATGTTAAATGCTCACAAGTTGTGTTCAAGTTGTGTTTTGTATTTCATTTCATTATTTTAGTGACAATAAAAGTTTACTGTTTTCATTTAGCTCTAGTATTCGGATTGGAAATGATTGCAGTCATACGACAAAGTAAAGACAAAAGTTCATCGACCAAAAGAGTTCAAATAATTAAAAAAGTCTTTATAATTCCAGAATATTAATGCCTGGTGACTTCAAACTGCATTGGTGAGTCAATATAGAAGAAATAGTGGCGAATTAATTACTACTTTGTCGTGTCAGATTTATCCGTGTCCATTCCAAAGATATCAAACTGTAGTTATGGTCTTTCAAATAACGTCTAGTCGGAAACTCGATAATCTTTCATGTAATCATGGGTATAGATTTAATAAAGGCAATGATTCAAAGAAGAGTCTACTTCTGATGAATACCTTTAATCAGCCTGGTTAAATTTAACGATTAGTTCACATGAAGAGCACAGAAAATTACTTAATCATGAATTATTTGTTCACTAATTTATTCGAAAATGGCGCAACTCGACAAACAAGAGGCCCAAGAGGGCCTGTGGACGCTCTACTGGCTAAAGATAAAGTTTATGCACAAGGGGCCATAACTCTTTGAAATATCGTTCAACCAGAACATGGTGATGACATAGGCAACTAGGCTTGGTACTGATTGTCCCTGACAAGTTTCATTGAAATCCAGCCAGAGGTTCAGGAGAACTAGTCTGTACAAAGTTAGTGTATTAAAACTTTTAAGGGGCCATAACTCTGCCAAAATTCATTCAACCAGAACACGGCAATAAAAGGTGCAACTAGGCTTGGTACTGATCATCCCCATCAAGATTCGTTGAAATCCAGTAAGGAGTTCAGAACAGACTAATCTGGTTTCTCTATTAAAACCTTCAAAGGGCCATAACTATGAAACAAGAGGGCCATAATGGCCCTGAATCGCTCACCTGAGTTCAGTGCAGGTATTGTGCTAAGGCTAGCTAGGAATTGTAACCCAAGAGGATTATCGGCAATGTTGGTATTATTCAATCAATTTTCCATTATAATCGATCAAGGGCAGGTTTTAAGGGCTGGTCATGATCAGGTCAAAATTGTGGCCTCTGGAGTGCCCACAAGCAAATTCCAATATTGACCTAGTGACATAGTTTTTTGATCCCATGTGATCCATTTCGAAACTTGATCAAGATATAATTCAGATAAACAATCCGAGAAAGTTTCATCAAGATCTGGTCAAAAATATGGCGTCTAGAGTGTACACAAGGTTTTTCAAGTATTTGACCTAGTGACCTAGTTTTTGACCCCATGGGACCCATTTTCGAACTTGACCAAAATATAATTAAGACAACATTTCGACAAAGTTTCATCAAGATCGGGTCAGAAATATGGTCTCTAGAGTTTACACAAGGTTTTTCAAGTATTTGACCTAGTGACCTAGTTTTTGACCCTGTGTGACCCATTTTCGAACTTTAGCAAGCTATAATTGAGACAAATATTCTGACAAAATTGCATCAAGATCGGGTCAAAAATATGGCCTCTAGAGTGTACACACGTTTTTTCCAAAGTTTGACATAGTGACCTAGTTTTTAACACCATGTGACCCATTTTTGAACTTGACCGAGATATAATTAAGACAAACATTTTGACCAAGTTTCATCAAGATTGGGTCAGAAATACGGCTTCTAGAGTGTACACAAGGTTTTTCCAATATTTGACCTAGTGACCTAGTTTTTAACCCCATGTGACCCATTTTCAAACTTGACCAAGATATAATTAAGACAAACATTCTGACAAAGTTGCATCAAGCTCGGGTCAAAAATATGGCCTCTAGAGTGTACACAAGGTTATTCCAATATTTGACCTAGTGACCTAGTTTTTAACTTCATGTGACCCATTTCCGAACTTGATCAAGATATAATTAAGATAAACAATTTGACAAAATTTCATCAAGATTGGGTAACAAATATGACCTCTAGAGTGTACACAAGTTTTTTCAAGTATTTGACCTAGTGACCTAGTTTTTAAACCCACATGACCCATTTTTGAACTTGACCGAGATTTCATTGAGACAAACATTCTGACAAAGTTTCATCAAGATCGGGTCAAAAATATGGCCTCTAGAGTGTACACACGGTTTTTCCAAAGTTTGACCTAGTGACCTAGTTTTTAATACCATGTGACCCATTTTTGAACTTGACCAAGATATAATTAAGACAAACATTTTGACAAAGTTTCATCAAGATTGGGTCAGAAATACGGCTTCTAGAGTGTACACAAGGTTTTTCAAGTATTTGACATAGTGACCTAGTTTTTAACCCCATGTGACCCATTTTCAAACTTGACCAAGATATAATTAAGACAAACATTCTGACAAAGTTGCATCAAGCTCGGGTCAAAAATATGGCCTCTAGAGTGTACACAAGGTTTTTCCAATATTTGACCTAGTGACCTAGTTTTTGACCCCACATGACCCATTTTCGAACTTGACCGAGATTTCATTGAGACAAACAATTAAGATAAACATTCTGACAAAGTTGCATCAAGCTCGGGTCAAAAATATGGCCTCGTGTACACAAGGTTTTTCCAATATTTGACCTAGTGACCTAGTTTTTAACTTCATGTGACCCATTTCCGAACTTGATCAAGATATAATTAAGATAAACAATTTGACAAAATTTCATCAAGATTGGGTAACAAATATGACCTCTAGAGTGTACACAAGTTTTTTCAAGTATTTGACCTAGTGACCTAGTTTTTGACCCCACATGACCCATTTTTGAACTTGACCGAGATTTCATTGAGACAAACATTCTGACAAAGTTTCATCAAGATCGGGTCAAAAATATGGCCTCTAGAGTGTACACACGGTTTTTCCAAAGTTTGACCTAGTGACCTAGTTTTTAACACCATGTGACCCATTTTTGAACTTGACCAAAATATAATTAAGACAAACATTTTGACAAAGTTTCATCAAGATTGGGTCAGAAATACGGCTTCTAGAGTGTACACAAGGTTTTTCAAGTATTTGACCTAGTGACCTAGTTTTTAACCCCATGTGACCCATTTTCAAACTTGACCAAGATATAATTAAGACAAACATTCTGACAAAGTTGCATCAAGCTCGCATCAAAAATATGGCCTTTAGAGTGTACACAAGGTTTTTCCAATATTTGACCTAGTGACCTAGTTTTTGACCCCACATGACCCATTTTCGAACTTGACCGAGATTTCATTGAGACAAACATTCTGACAAAGTTTCATGATGATTGCATCAGAAATGTGGTCTCTAGAGTGTACACAAGCAAAAGTTAACGGACGGACGGACGGACGGACGGACGACGGACGACGGACGACGGACGACGGAAGACGGACAACACACCATCCCATAAGCTCTGCTGGCCCTTGGCCAGTAGAGCTAAAAATGCAATTTGCCGTTTACTAAAATTTCGTACTTGGCGAATCTCAAACGAATTTGGCGCATCTCAAACTCTACTGGATATTATTTCAAATTTTTTTAGGAGAAAATGGCGTAACTCAAGCTTTCACTACAGGAACAATAAAGCGTCACTTTTCAACATTTTGACATATAAAGAAAGGTCTAAAAAGTCACCGTGCAAAGTTTCGGCTTCATTCTGAAATTTAAAAAAAATATATGAAGTTTTTTCTTTCTCCTGAAAACTTGAAAAAAATGAGGTCGGCCATTTTCGCGGGGAGGTGACGATATACTGACTTTGAACACATATAATTGCATTGTATATATATCTATTATTTTATCCATTCACCACTGCTTCTCCCACTTGTACCTTATCTTTTTTTTGGCGAATTCATAGTTCTAGTAACTTATACCGGGGGCATCCGAGTCCTATGGACACATTTCTAGTTTTCAGTATTTATTGTAGCAATTGTGCTAAGACCTGTCCATGCTACAAATCGGAAGTCACATATTTGTACCTGAACTGGCCATTACTATTCCAGAACTTACACAGAGCAGACGTCTATACACGCATTCAATTATTAGCGAGTTTCAATAATCTCCCCTTGACGACTTCAAATGAGGAATCCCCCTTTTTCACGGTAGGCGACAGAAAGATAAACCCGAAATTCAGATAACTGTAAGTATACGAAGCAGCAGAGACATAACCTAGTATTTAGCCGTCCATTGTCCAATTATATTACAGTAGGGGACGATTTGGTATGTTTTTTGTGTATGAAGAGGTCTTTTAAAGCCTGTTTGCTAGTAAAAAGTTAGGAATGTAATGGATTTTAGCGTTTTTGTATCATACCTTGCGTGGAATGATTAAAGTGCTGAAATTGAGTAATCAGCAGAAACTGTAATTATTGGAGAGTTGATGTTTGTTTAATGACAGTTGTTCTTTGTTGAAGTGATTAATTACATTATATCAATTTCAAAAACATAAAAACAACAAGAGGTCAATGACCTTGAAGCTCTACTGATTGATATTGTTTTCAGGAAGAAGTCGCTACAAACTTGTTTTTTGAAAATCTATTTTTAGCAGTGGTGGCCATCTTGAATTTCCGGCCGACCTGAAATTTTGCTAGGATCAATTAGACATCAAGAGCAACATTCCTGTGAAGTTTCATGAAAATCCGTCAAGTAGTATCAGAGGAGTAGTCGCTACAAGTTTTTATTATATAACTCTATGTAAACAAAGATGGCCGCTGACAGCCATGTTTAACATTGAATCAAAATAATGTTCGACTCGGATAACCATCATGTCATGCTGATAATTTTAGAAAAAGTCCCATATCAATATCACTTATAGTTTTCAAGAAGTAGTCGCTACAAACTTATTTTTTTAAATCTATTTTTAGCTGTGGCGGCCATCTTGAATTTCTGGCCGATCTGAAATTTTGCTAGGATCAATTAGACATCAAGAGCAACATTCCTGTGAAGTTTCATGAAAATCCGTCAAGTAGTTTCAGACGAGTAGTCGCTACAAGTTTTCAATATATAACTCTATGTAAACAAAGATGGCCACTGGCAGCCATGTTTAACGTCGAATCAAAATAATGTTCGACTCGGATAACCATCATGTCATGCTGATCATTTTAGAAAAAGTCCCATATCAATATCTCTTATAGTTTTCAAGAAGTAGTCGCTACAAACTTATTTTTTAAAAATCTATTTTTAGCCATGGCGGCCATCTTGAATTTCCGGCCGACCTGAAATTTTGCTAGGATCAATTAGACATCAAGAGCAACATTCCTGTGAAGTTTCATGAAAATCCGTCAAGTAGCTTCAGAGGAGTAGTCGCTACAAGTTTTCATTATATAACTCTATGTAAACAAAGATGGCCGCTGGCAGCCATGTTTAACGTCGAATCAAAACGATTTTCGACAAGGACCAACATCATGTCATCCTGATCATTATAGAAAAAGTCCCATATCAATATCTCTTATAGTTTTCAAGAAGTAGTCGCTACAAACTTATTTTTTAAAAATCTATTTTTAGCCGTGGCGGCCATCTTGAATTTCCGGCCGACCTGAAATTTTGCTAGGATCAATTAGACATCAAGAGCAACATTCCTGTGAAGTTTCATGAAAATCCGTCAAGTAGTTTCAGAGGAGTAGTCGCTACAAGTTTTCATTATATAACTCTATGTAAACAAAGATGGCCGCTGGCAGCCATGTTTAACGTCGAATCAAAACGATTTTCGACAAGGACCAACATCATGTCATGCTGATCATTTTAGAAAAAGTCCCATAGCAATATCCCTTAGAGTTTTCAAGAAGTAGTAGCTACAAACTTGTTTTTTAAAAACCTATTTTTAGATTTGGCGGCCATCTTGGATTTCACATCTACATGAATTTTTGCTAGGATCAACTAGACTTCATGGGCAACATTTCTGTAAAGTTTCATGAAAATCCATTCAGTAGTTTCAGAGGAGTAGTCGCTACAAAAAAAAAGTTAACGGACGGACAGACGGACGGACGGACGGACGGACGACGGACACCGCACCACGGCATAAGCTCTGCTGATCTCTGATCAGTAGAGCTAAAAACATAAAAACAATCAAAATTCAAAGAAGCACCTTTCAATTGACAATTCCTACAGTATCTGGCCGATAAATAAACAGAAGGGGAAAGGGCAGCAGGTACGGAACTCAAACGCAGTACGTCTCGCTTTTTAATGATCTTCTTATTTTCAGATTATAATGGATGATCATGACTATAGTTCTTTCCCTTAACTAGGTTACCTCCTTAGTAAATCATCGCTTACGTCCCCTGAAAATCGATAATTCTACTTCCGGGGACTACCGAGATAAAAATGGCTGAAGAAGATAAAGTTGTTGATGCGTGTAAAAATGACTCATTAAACAGTTGTAAAATGGACGAGTTGAAAAGTTATTTACGGTGTGTTGGGCAGCATGTGTCAGGAAAGAAGTCTGAGTTAATTGAAAGGGTGAAAGGCGCATATAAATTGGGATTATCGAGTGTTTTCGATGCGCAAATTACCAATCGGTTACAATCGTCAAAAAGAGAAACTGAAAAACTGAAAACACCCGTTGGGGAAAAATTAAAGCACCCCTCCTGCATTGATACTTGGACAAACGATGTTGCGCTCATTCCTCATGTCAGTGAAAAGGACATATACAATTATTTTGTGTACAAGCTGAACACCAAACGTCAATTGAAATCGAAGGTCATGTATGAAGATGGACATGTACACAGTGTTGAGGTGTGTATTACTGTATATATAATCTGATAATTACATTTCGAGATGTTTGAACATATAAAACCATTTTTGATTATTATTTACACAATTTCAATTATTTTTGGCGCAATTAACAGGTAGAAGAAAACTGGTTTTCTAAAGATAATCTATAAATCAATGGATTATCTGTTAATCAAAAGATTTTCTGATCTCGTGATTGATAGAGCAGATTTTTCAAAATCTTTATTTTTGGACAGAATGTTAAAACTTGGCATAGTCGCACACATTTAGGGTGTACTTAAAAGTATATGAACATGCTTCTGTGTTTTATGTACTGTCTTCCGCCTGTGTAAGATATTCCTGTCTTTACCCACCCCGGTAAAGACAGTTACGGTCAATGAGTCGCGCGTGCCAATGACAGTTTCTGAATCTAAAAATAGTAACTGTAATGTAAAAGTAAAAACAAAGTCATGTATTTTGGATAACACAACAAAAGAAACTGGGACATTTGTAAGACGAAAATGGATATTTTATGTATTAATAAATGATTTGCTTAGATTAAAAGTTTATAAAACATATATATATATACAGTCGAACAGTTGGGGACTGATTTTTTTTGGGGGAAGCGCTCAAGCGGCGCCATAAATCGAACGTCTAATTTCTGAGTCATGACTCTTAGTTTCATGGGCATATATGGTATGCAAGCAGCAAGAAAAAGTGTCTGGCATGACGGTTCGGCTAAGACAGGGATATCCGATCACAAAAGGTATATCCTCGTGATCGGATATCCCTGTCTTAACCTCACAACCATGCAAGACACTTATAATCTTACCCCCCGCCAACCTGTGTAAGATAGAAATTTCCAGCACTGGTCAAAAACGCGGCACACTCTATCTGATATGCAAGAAAATCTAATCTATTTCAAAATATGAACTTAAAAATTGCTGTTTTCTATTTTCAGATTAATGAACCAAACGAAAATGAGAGTCACTGCTTTGTGAGATGCAAGGCGATACCATCGATGCCATCAGCAAACAAGAAGCAGTGTCCTGATTACAGTGTGTGGGTGATGTTATCAAAGATGACGGGTTGTGTTAATTCAGCAGAGTGTAGTTGTACAGCAGGGTAAGTTAAGATTATCTCATTTAGGCCATATAAGATTAATTCTCAGTTTATCATCCCCGCTCACTCCCGATTTTTTGTGCCGCCTCAATCAATTTTATTTTGTCATTTACATGTATTAATTAGCTGGTGAATTAAAAAAAATTACACCCCAAAATTTGAATGATAAACAAGGAATTAATTTGATTAGACTTGTTGCGTTTCACGCGGAAATGCAATTTTGCTATGCTATCCACATTTTCAAGCATCCATAAAAGCATATATTATCATAATTTCATTGAATTCTATCTTGTCTCTGCTGTAATAATGCTCTAAAATGCCACTGAATCTTAATTATATGATATAGAATTGAAAAATGACAATTTTATTATTAATCATCCAAAATTAAGGGTTGTTGCATGCGACGTGCCTTAATGGCCTGGGGAGAACACTGCCTTAGGCCAAATAGTGTTTTTTTTTGTTATCACTTGCCTGACAGTTTTTTTTTGTTATCACTTGCCTGACAGACCATAAAAATGGCACAATTGTGCGGGGGGATGATAAACTGGGAATTAATTTGATCATGTCACTACCATAACAACACACTGATAACAGCTGACTAAGATGGAAAACCTTTCTCATGTCAATGACCTGAGAAACTGTTTAATGCGATCATAAAGTCTGAGGACATCCGTAATGTAGATTCTTCCACTTACATCATTTTATTATATTTTTAAAAGTTTTATTTCACAGCAAATACATACTGTACACTCTCTTTAGAAAAAGTGGTTTGACACGATAAATAAAATAATAGGTTACTGTCTTTTGAGATAAGTATTCTCAGACTCGGCTGATATGGTTTTGCAAGGGCTTGCCAAGGCTCGTCCTTTCGTACCATATCAACCTCTTCTGATAAAACTTATTTAAAAAGACAGTACTTAACCTGTTATTCTCTATTTATATGGCCTAGAAGTTAAACTTGCTGGAAGAAAAAACTACCCTACCTATGATCTAACCAATTATTTTACATGGGATCGGGCAGTGAGCAAAAACATTTTATTTTCATTAAAGGTTGAATCCCTAAATCGTCTGTCTTGCATTCAAATTTTCAGAAAAATATGTTTTCTTGTGTCAGAAATAACAATCTATCAGATGCAGATAGCTATTTCAAAAGATTTAGTAACAATTATTTATTGCACATGATTACACTTGATTTATCAAACAACCACTGCCAGTATGTTATACTACATAGAAATTCCCGTTTATTTTTACATAATATCGGCCTAAAAATAGCTAACCGGGACAGTGAGCAGAGATAGGAAACCCCTCTTTAAACGCAACTTTTAAACATGTTTTAGCACAAATCCAGTGGAAATGGATGCACTGTTGGGAAGAATGCTATGATATTTACACTATAAAAACTTTTCGATTTTTACGATTATGTGGAGTTTTGGTGCATTTAGGTATTCAACCTTTAAGGACGGCCTTAATAATACATAAAAATATGCCTGAAATGTCAGATTAATGCACATTTTTAAATTATTTTAAAGGGGCATGTCTTCATATATTGTCGAAAAAATTAATTCCATAGTTTTGGTGTCCTTCACATATCGGTTTAAAAAATGAATCATTTCAAAATATTTTATTTTTGCTCTGTTCACCATATGTGATGTTCCCCTTGAATATGCTCGGACATGCACACGATATTAAGACTATCATTTTCTCTTTTTATTTCAACAGTGAAGGAGAAGGCTGTAACCATGTTGCTGCCCTTCTTTATGCCGTTGCAGACATAACTGAGAAGAAGAAGGACGGTAAACTGGCTCCAACTTCAGTGAAATGTAAATGGAACAATCCAAGAAAACGAAAACTGACGCCAATGAAGTCGCAAGATGCCTCTTTTAACAAGTTTGTTCACGGACGCGACAATGCCAGTGTTAAGCGAAATATACTGGCTCCCATTTATAATGTCACCAAACCATTTAATGTGGACAAATTTAAGGGTAAATTGCTGGGATGGCGATCGAATGCTGGTTGGTTGAAGAATTTTGAGATTCAAACGGAGAGGGATTTAATTCCGAAATTGCACAACATTGATTTCAATTTTCATGATAATATGAACATCAGATCCGATTACTGCAAATCCATGTTTGAGGAATACTTTAATTCTATGAAAATCAATGAACACGAATGCATTTCCATCGAATGTCTGACAAGAAATCAAAGCGATTCAGATTTATGGACAACGGCCAGAGAAGATAGACTAACTTCCTCCAACTTTGGTAGAATCTGTAAATTGAAGGACGATACCAAGCCAGATTCAACATTGAAAGATCTTTTAAACTATAGAACATTTCACAGTATTTATACCAAGTATGGGCGCCAACATGAGAAAGTGGCAAGACTACAATATCAAAAGACAATGAGGAAAACCCACCCTGGGTTAACAGTTAAAAAGTGTGGTTTGTTGGTTACCCCAGAATATCCACATCTGGGTTCTAGCCCAGACGGTTTTGTAAACTGCACACATTGTGCAGACCACAACGGACTCCTAGAGATCAAGTGCCCGTCATCTCTTGATTGGAGGATGAAGACGCCTGCAGAATGTGCAGAAGATTCGAAGTTTTTCTGCAGTATAAAGGATGGAAAACTGGCGTTGAAAAAGAACCACAGTTACTTTTATCAAGTACAGGGACAGCTTGGGATTAGTGGGCGAAAGTGGTGTGATTTTGTTGTTTGGACATGTGCGGGAATGTCGGTGGAGAGAATTCTTGCAGACAATGAATTCTTTCAGCTCCATGTTGTCAAGAAGTTAAATGTATTCTATGTGAAAGCTTTTGTACCTGAGCTGTTCACCCGTCGGGTGCAGAGAGGGATTCCATTACATGACTAGTATACATGATGAGAACATTTATGAGAAATTTAGTACATGTGGAGCTTACCATCACATTGACCTCTTCATGTAGAAGAAATGACATTAATTTCATGAAGTTGTTAATCATTGTTGATTTATGAAATAATAAATATCTGCCCGTGGTAAATCATAGAATAATACACGGATCGGAGTTCAGATGCGGAAGAATATATCACGAAGACCTTTAGGCCGGAGTGATATATATCTGCGCATCTAAACGACGATCCGTGTATTATTCGAAGATCACGACAAGATGGTTATTATTTCAATTCTAACACAAGTGTTTGTTAAATTAAACGATACAACTTAGAACTATATTATTCGGTGGTTTATAATTACGATGTATTTATTATTGACTATACGTAGCTTCAACGTGGTAAATGAGGCAATTTTCCACATCCTCATTTCTTCTTTGCTTTTGTAGTTTATTGCGTGGGTCGTGTTAGAAATGAATATTAGGTGCTACAGGTTGATCCCGAAAAACATTTTTTTTTAATTTGATGTATTCACATTCATTTAATACACATTGATACAAATTGAACAAAACAAAAAATACACAAAAATATAGGTACAAATAATTGATATGATTTTTTCTAGGAGTTATTTCTATAC
The DNA here is from genome assembly GCA_037043455.1 of Cyrtodaria siliqua. Lineage (NCBI taxonomy): Eukaryota > Metazoa > Mollusca > Bivalvia > Adapedonta > Hiatellidae > Cyrtodaria > Cyrtodaria siliqua. The sequence goes on along the minus strand of JAWPHD010001500.1, from coordinate 72,769 downwards.
ATGTATAAGTGATACGTAGCTTATTAGCTACACGTAGCTTATTAGCTACGTATCACATTTATATGGAAATCGATCTTTAAAAAATCGTATTAATTATTTACACCTTAATTTTTGGGAACTTTTTGTTTTGTTCATTTTATTTCAAGGTGTTATGCATGAAAATACATAAATTACAAAAAAGTATTTTTTGGCATCAACCTACATTTGTATATCTAGTCTCTAAGTTTAGCAATCATAATTTTGTACTAAATTAAAATTCTAAACTTCTTTCATTTGTTTGTCTTGAAATACATGCTCGAGTCATAACCATGGACATCTAAAGACCATACAAACATGTAGTAGTAGCTTCCTTGACCGGCACTCTGCATTTAGAGAAAAATTCTATGACTAGTGGCCCGGATGTATAAATATATAGTAGTGGCTTCCTTGACCGGCACTCTGCATTTAGAGAAAAATTCTATGACTGGTGGCCCGGATGTATAATAATTTTAATATATAGTAGTAGCTTCCTTGACCGGCACTCTGCATTTATTGAAAAGTTCTATGACTGGTGACCCGGATGTATAAATATATAGTAGTAGCTTCCTTGACCGGCACTCACTCTGCATTTATAGAAAAGTTCTACGACTGGTGACCCGGATGTATAACTATATAGTAGTAGCTTCCTTGACTGGCACTCTGCATTTAGAGAAAAGTTCTACGACTGGTGACCCGGATGTATAAATATAAGTGCTTTGGGAATGTAGGCACTGTCGTTACCAAACTTGGAATACTGTTGAAAGTAACATTGAATCTACATACATGTACAAAGAACCAAAATCTCTAAAAATAAATAAATATAAACTGGAAATAAGGTTAATACACTTTTATTAAGTACCTTGAAATTCGTTTAATAAATTTATACAAAAAACAGGTACATATTGCATTAACAGTAAACACCATTTGCGATTCAGATAATAATGCTAAATTAAAACATTCAGACTGAATAGCAAACAACATAGATCATGATCAGAAAATATCAAGCTGTGGATGAAATACAAAATCTGTCTGCTAAGTTGTCAACCAATAGTCCTAATCTAAGTCGCATCAACACCATAAAAAATTCATCTATTAACCGAAGTGATCTTGGACGACCTCCACTTGAATGATTGTTTGTCTGTCCTCCTCCTTCATGGATATCTCCCATTTCGTCAAATAAAGCGTTAAACATGTCTTTGTTTGGAATTCCAGTGTAGAAATTCACTTTGGATGAATTATTCATAACGTCTTCAAACACTAATGAAGGTAGGGCGGTCTGTTCACCAACGTCCTTCACTTCACATTCCGTCTGCGTCCCGACACTTACAAAGGTTGGCGCCGACTCTGATTCTTCGGTCTGCATTTCTCTCGACACCATGTGTAGACAGGTCTGTGTTTCAATCATCCTAAAAACAACAACAACAAATTGATGGTATGTGATATTTGTTTTAAAAAGTCTGCCGCCATATAAAATTACATGTATATGGCAGCGGCATAGCGTGGCATACTCCATTACACCATGGCGTAACTTCGAATTTGAAAATGTGAAAAAATAAAAAGGCCTTACAAGTTGAAATCTGCATTAACTTGAAATGTGTCCATAGGACACGGATGCCACCACATCAACACTTTTGTCATGGGCATGTGACACATCCTCACATTGAGGTGACATTTGTGCAATGCAAGGATGCTCGACACCAAATTTGGTAAAAATTCTTCATATGGTTCAAGAGATCAAGTCATTTGAGATTTGTTTTTCTATTTTTAGCTCTATTGGCCCCTATGTGCAATGAACTGGAACCATTTGAACTTGTTGTGCAGCTGCACACTAAATATTTATTGAATGCATAGAGAATCTAACAGAATTTTGCGAATGTCAAAATTGAAAAATCGGGCATAGGTTCCCCTTACAAAAGATGATATTTATCATTTCCAAAACCACTTAAACCACTACACAATTATAAATTGAATATATTGGGAGCATTTAGAGAATGTCAAAATTGAAAAATCTGGCATATGTTCCCCTTACAAAGTTTGATATTTATCATTACCAAAACCAATTAAAACAGGATTTTATTTCGCACAAAATCAATATGAATCATCTATGTCACCTAGAGAAATATTCTGTAAAGTTTGAAGTCAATCGAGTCATCCATTAACACGTTATCGGGCTGACAATCTTGAAACTCAATTATCCTGTCGCCTAGAGAAACATTCTGTAAATTTTGAAGTCAATCGAGTCATCCATTATCAAGTTATCATGCTGACAATTTTTAAAATCAATTATTTTTTCAAAATTATTTTCTAAGATTTGTTGCTATGGAAATATTTTTAATTTTTTTTTTTGGTGAAAATCCATCCAGCGGTTCATGACCTTGAAGGTACGGACCTGAATTTTGGGTGTGACATTCGTATCATTGAGGTGAACAGTTGTGCAAAGTTATTTCAAAATCCCTCATGCAAGGAAAAGTTATAGCACAAATAAATTTCTATTCTTAGTAAAAAACAAGAGGCCCAAGAGGGCCTGTGGACGCTCTACTGGCTAACATGGCTCTTATAACATCAATGAAGCGAGTGACTGCCATTTACGTTTTTTTTAGAAGTTTCGGGCAAAAAACAGCTTTTGAACTAAATCAAGGGCCATAACTAAAGAATCTGTTAAAGTTCGGTAAAGATCAGATGAAAATGAAGGCTCTACCGTATTAACGAGGCAAAATATAGCATTTTTAACTAAATCAAGAGCCATAACTCCTCTGTTACTGGTCCGACTGGTCTAACATAGAGCTAAAAAAATAAATATTAATTAAAAAAAAATTAAAAGAAAAAATAAAAAAAAATAAAAATTAAAAAATAAAAATAATCAAAAAAATAAAATTAAAATTAACAAATTTAAAAAAAAATAAAATCAAAAAAATATATATTAATTTAAAAAAATAATCAAAAAAATAAAAGTTTGGTAACGATCGGATGAAAAATGAAGGCCCTCTCGTCTTAACGAGGCAAAATATAGCGTTTTGAACTAAATCAAGGGCCATAACTAAGCTGTTACTGGTCCGATATGTTTGGTTTTCGAACTTGTCCGAGCTTTCATTGATATTAACAATCTGATAAAGTTTGGTAAAGATCGGATGAACAATGAAGCCCCTATCGTCTTAACGAGGCAAAATATAGAATTTTTAACTAAATCAAGGGCCATAACTCCGCTCTTACTATTCCGATATGGCTGGTTTTCGAAATTGTCTGAGCTTTCATTGATATTAACAATTTGATAAAGTTTGGTAAAGATTGGATGAACAATGAAGCCCCTAGCGTCTTAACGAGGCAAAATATAGCATTTTTAACTAAATCAAGGGCCATAACTCCGCTGTTACTAGTCCAATATGGCTGGTTTTCGAACTTGTCCGAGCTTTGTTTGATATTAACAATGTGGTAAAGTTTGGTAAAGATATGATGAAAAACAAAGGCCCTATCATCTTAACTAGGCAAAATATAGCAATATAGCATTTTCAACTAAATCAAGGACCATAACTCTGGTGTTACTGGTCCGATCTGGCTGGTTTTCGAACTTGTCCGAGCTTTCATTAATATTAACAATGTGGTAAAGTTTAGTAAAGATAGGTTGAAAAATGAAGGCCCTATCGTCTTAACCAGGCAAAATATAGCAATATAGCATTTTTAACTAAATCAAGGGCCATAACTCCGCTGTTACTTGGCCGATCTGGCTGGTTTTCGAACTCATCCGAGCTTTCATTGATATCAACAACCTGTTAAAGTTTGGTAAAGATTGGATGAAAAATGAAGGCCCTATAGTCTTAACGAGACAAAAGTTAACAACGGACGACGGACGGACGGACGGACGACGGACGGACGACGGACAACACGGCATCCCATAAGCTCTGCTGGCCTTCGGCCAGTAGAGCTAACAATTCGTCGTCAAAGTCATTTAGTTCCCATATATTGCCATTCAAATTAAGAAAAAAACTTCAGATTGCTTAATTTGGCGTCTTGAATATTTGTCACGCTACGCCCCTGTACGGATTTGACAACATACAGTCGCTGAGTAGCCTGACATACAATGCAATGGTTGTATGTATACATGTAAACACAAACGCCTTCCATTTAAAAGAAATAAACGGAAATGTTTCTATCCGAAACAAAAAGCCATAAAATGTTTAAAGATTTTTAGAGTAATATACGTATAGGTAAGGAAATAATTATTATAGTTATTTCAAATGTGATTTACCCACCCCGAGATGTGTCATTCACGTTAGTGTTACATTGTGAAATAAATAATTTTATCATGAATGGCCTATACAAAACAGTATCGGTATTATTATTAGTTACCAGCACTGAAAACAGTGCGGGTATAGATTAGTGACCCACTTATACAGGTTACTTCCTTTGGCATTCTAATTAGCCTAATACATGTACCATTTATTATACAAAAGTACCTAGACTATGATACAATGACTTTTTGTATTTAAAGTTATACTGAAGTAAAACAAACCACCATGATTGTGATAAGACATAAATACAAATAATAATACATTAGGCCAAAAAAAGAGTGTGGTTCAGGTATCGCCTGCCAAAAATGTAGGGTAGGTAGGTAGGGATTTTGTTATATTTTATTTTTCAAACTTTAAGATAATAATAAAAATTAGTATTAAGGGATCAAGCTAGGGGTAGACTAGGACGAAATAGTCACCCTAGTGGTCGTAGAGAAATGAGATTCTATTTTTTTTTTATTGAAAACATTTTTATATTTTTTTGGATTTTTTGTTCAAGTCAATAAAAAACATTAGGGTCGGCCCCAAAACAATAGGGTCGGTCGGGACACCTGAACCACATGTAAGTTTTGTTTTGGCCTTACACAAAAATGAATTATGAACCATCATTCTTAGGCAGGGAACGCAAAATAAATGGTTCCTGCTTAGTTTTATTTTTTTTGGCATAGTTATCAATTGATAGTAATAGATTTTTAATCCGAGTCTGAGGTTGGATGAATGTGATATTTCTACTACACTGCAGTTGCCTAGTGGTAGACTTCCCCCTAAGCGGAAGGTTGTGTGTTCGATTCCCAATCACCGTGTCTAACTAAAGACGATACAAAATTGGTAGCCCCCTCGTCAAGAGCTCGGCATTTAGATGGTAGTTCTATTTCTACTACTGGTCGGCACGATGTCAGGATAATGTGACTGGATGGGGTACTTGTCGGTGCCTATGACATGACTGTACATGTATTCTTGCACAACAACTTTCTCGGTAAGCACCGTCGCTACATAACTCAAATACTGTTGTAAAGTGATGTTACACTCTTTTATTTTTAACTTTCACTGTACATACTCACACCTTTATTTCTTTCTTTCTTTATGCGCACACCCCTGGCAATTATATTCAAACTGTTGAATGTGGCCAGTATATGGTTGAACTTGAAGTACACCCATACAAACAAAAACATGATAATACTGCTATACATGTACATACCTTATAGGAGTTGTTGTTGGGATAGGTCCACTACCATAGTCATGGAAATTCAGTGAAACGTCTAGATTCGACTGTTGGTATTCTTGTATGAAGCTGTCGTCACAATCACCGACAGACTGTGCACCTGACTGTTCAGACAGACCAACTGCAATGTTTAAGGGAGTCGCTGTATAAGGTCCATCTTCCAGTTCCATGTCTTCTTCAGGCTCTTGGTCCTGCTCATTTTCATCCAAAGTCTGAAATGAATAAATAATAAAAAAATAATTCATGTGGCATAGCCATACGTAGTCTACTTGTTATGCTCGCATGTATATGCACTATTTAATAAGTACAGTGGTAATTCATGCATTTCTCACCAATGCTGTCCAAGTTCGATTCTTGGCTTGTGCATTAAAAGGCACGGTACTTTACACGGGCCAAGTTGGACTGGAAGGTTTATTCTCCGCATGCTGAACCGGACTTAAATAGCCTTAGCAAACCGCACGATCCAGGATGCTGCGTCTGTTCTGGATCTAGGCTATTTGCTACTGTAGTGGTTCTGACAGGCATCAGCCGCGATAGCTCAATTGGTAGATTGTCGGGTCGGTAACCCGGAGATCGTAGGTTCGGCTCCACATTTTCCCCCGAAACGCCGGTAACACTTCATTTTTTGTATGTACTATAATGTACGGATAATAATGCATTTAGTTTAAAAATAGCATCAAGAATTTGTTCTCTCCTTATATTTGATTTTTATAAAAAAAATCAAACACCGTGTACAGGCTTCTTACATGTACGATTGAATTATTTTATCTTAGAATATAACTAGAAGTGGGTCACATAATTTGATAGTCAACTGTTCCACTGAAATTTTAAATAAAATACAGACTTACTGAGCTACGAAAGTTTTTATCAGTTCCACCGGCTGTTGGAAATCTAGATGGTAGAGTATGCATCATCGATGGCCCCTTGTGATCAACAAAATGTTCACTACAAAGTAATCTATTTTCGTTCCACTGAAAGCTTTTCATCACTGTTCGACATCTCTGAACCCACACTCGTTTTAAACGTTTATTCTGTGGAAAACGATGAAGCGACACAGTTCTACCATCAATAACCTTCCCACGGTAAATCCCCTTACAAACGCAACAATATTTTAACGATTTCTTCTTTGGTTTCATTGTAAACATTATTTGTTTATCTGTGCTAGATCTGTGTGTAAACACCGTAATGACTCATAAAAATAGTAGTCCCCGGAAGTTTAAAATATTTCGGCGCATGCGCATTGGGAGTCAGGTTCGATAATTTGTCAAGGGAGACTACCTAGTTTTGGGAAAGGACTATTGTGACACCACAAACCTCAAGCTCTGTACACTGCAACACCTGCACTGCATTTCACAGACTGGCAAGAGGGAGGAAAATTTCCAAATGAAACTGCCAACCCCCCAGTCTAAGGTCAGTATTATGCGTCTATCACTTATATGCGTAGAAATCAATTGTCCAGAAGTATTTATAAGTACAGTGACAGCAGTAAATGTAATGCTGGAATGTATTTCATCCTAGGAAAATTTAATACTGACATAGTGTAATCGGACTGGAAAAATTACAATGAAAAACTAGGCCAATCTGTGAGGTTTGAACTCGGTAAAATTGCATATAATTATACGAAATTATTAAAGCATTCTAATATACCAAAGTATTCATCGGAAACTGTAATTATTGGTAAACTGTTTATTAAATGACAGTTGTTTGTTGCTGAAGTGATTAACTGGGCTAAAAACGGTGTTGTTCAGACAACCCTACATACCCGAGTAATGGTACTATCCAAAAGAGCATTCAATAAAATATAAAGAACAGACAGAATGAGCTATAACACATAGTAACTATGACTGGGTATTAACTCATGTATACACATATGTACATGAAGGCAACTTTACTTTATAATATAATATAGATCTATTTAAATGTAATGTTTATGCAAAACCCTTTATGCAACTCTAGTTTTACCGGAAGCGTGCATACCAACACCAGTGGAAAACCTCCATCTGAACGGGTGTCGACTTCTGATTACGTGAGTTACCCATTGTAATTGCTGTATATATGTATATTCTAGGGCATAATTGCTTTATTGGCATTGTCGGTGCTTACCTAGATGCATATAAATGGGAAAACCCACTTGTGAAATTCACATCGACGACCACTTGTTTGATGCAGAATTTCGGTCTGTTGCCGATAGATTCGGTGCACAACAGTGTTTATGTATGTAACCGTGTTTAATTATTAATGTTGTATGTATGTCAGGTTATGTCCGTTTTCACTCGAAATGAAAGAAAATGTTGGTTTCTTGTCATTTATTATTTTGTTGTAAATGCAATTTGGTGGGAAGTCAGCCATATACCATATCCGGCTTGGTCGACTTGGAAGCATGCGCAGTGATACATTTTTATGAACACGAGGCAATGCAAATTGAAACTAGAACTATCACTGTAGGTGATGAATACCCCGCTCTTTTGCTGTAGCCAATGAGGATGGGCAAAATCTAAAAAATTCTAAGTAAAACAAAGTTCCATAATTCTGTAAAAAAAATGCAGAATTGAAACCATTAATGCAGAGACACATCTTATTTATACGTGTGAACTGCATGCCAAGTGTAATAACAATACATAAACAGTTTTAAAGTGAAAGCGACATAAAGTTCATTATGGAGTGAACAATTCTAATTAAAATAAAGGGCCATAATTCTGTAATAAATTAGGCATCACAATGTGTGATGTAGACGGACATAAGGTAATCAGTTGTTATGTGTACATGAAGTATCGGATTTTCTGAAAAACAATGTAAAAGATTATTTAAGCAAAAAGGTCGGAGTGAACGAAAAAGACAAACAAGACATTGTTAAATCTCTTTTCGGAGAAAATTGACTCACAGATGTAAACAGCACAATTGTGTTTGAACACAGACTTAATAACATACATTCAAATGTGGAGGAAAAGGCAGAAGGATTTAAGCCATATCTAGATAACAGGATCATTCCTATGATAAAAAAATCAGGTAAATTTACCATCAAGATTTAAAAAAAATGGACGCAGATTGGACCAATAACAATGCGGAATCAATGAATAATTTGCTGAAAATAGGAACTAAACATAAAGTGGAGGATATGGCAGACCTAATAGACATTGTTCACAGAATGGATGAATCGATGTATAAGGATTGCGAGAAGGCACTGGTAAGAATGGGGAACTATAGACTGAAAGACTCCTACGAACATCTAACAATATCCATTGGCACTTGGTGCCAGAAAAATACTACAGGGCAGAAATCGTACCTTCAGAGGTTCTTCAAGGACAAAGGACGAAATAACAGAACTGTCACATCAACAAACGGTAATTTAACTGTCCCAAAAACCACCAAATGACAGGAAAAAAACATACCGAAGAAAGACAATGGCAGCAGAACTGACGGCACCTCGTAAATAAAACTCGTCAGGATATGACTGCCTTTCTCAAGCAGGCAGGCCATGGTTCAATGAGCTCCGACACTATGGTTAAGATCAGTGAAAAAGAACACAGCGATCAGTTAGTGCAACTTCAGTAGTTATGAAAAAAACACTGCGATAAAACTCATCGGGATATGACTGCCTTCCTCAGTAATAATATGGCCTATTGATATTAAGGCTTGTTTATTTCAGTGCCAAAAGCAGGGCCTCTAAGGGGGATATTTTACTCTGGTAGAAACTTACCCTGACACAGGTCTTACTATCGCACCGGCTACCAGAAGCAGATTCTAACAGATAAATATTTTCCATAAATCTTGTTAATATCACCTTTAATCGGCAAAATGCCCAAAACTAGGAGTAGGAGAGGGGGTGGAGCGAAGCCGGAAAGGCAAGCACAGTACGATAGGTCGCAACAGAGGACGGATGCTGTTAAGAATAGTGGTCGGAAGGACGACGTACCTGAAGAGGGCGAGGCACCAGAGATCATCCGTTTAGGCGGCGATCAGGAGGACGAATCGGGTAAGGAACGGAACACGGATATTTGGGAAAAAGTGGTTGCCACAGACGCAAAGTTGGTACCCACGTCGGAGTTCAACATAACACAGTTAAAATGTGCAGATGCTGATCTGACTGCACATGTTCCCCACGAGGTGTATGCCAAAATATGGCGCCATGACTACGTTAATTTAGCCGTCCTATTAAAAAAGGACAATAAACAAATTGATGATCAACCGCGTCAGCTGTTTGTATTCCGGGGCTATAATATCTAAGACACGCCCAATAAAGTCCATATCAAATTTAAGAGACTGGACTGATGCATTCATTATTTTTGCAGCCATTTACTTGAAAAAATATAAAGAAAAGACAACTGAACTTTTGCAGTACATGTCGGTAATTAGGGAAACTGAGGCCCGAAACAGCTCATTAGCCTGGAAAATATACGATGAGCAGTTCAGACTGCGTCTGTCGCAAAAGTTGCAGCCATGGTCACAGCTTAATGCAGATTTGTGGCAGCAAATTATGACTCGTGACCACAATGTGACCCCTGACAGAAACAATTAAACTCGCCGCCCCTCGGGGGCCTGTATTGACTTTAATAAACAGAATGGTTGTTTTTACAGAACATGTAAATATTAACATATTTGCCTGCCGTGGGGAGCACCCTGAGTGGCAGTGTCCAAGATTTATGGGCGGCCAAAGTCAGCGTTTCCACCAGAATACCGGTCGGTCATTTCCTGGACAGCAAAATCAGCCATTTCGGGGGCTTCAGTCAGGCTATCAAACTCATTCGTTCCGTATTCGTGCGTATTTCGGATAACACTATTAAAAGAATGGGTCGGTGGAAATCGGATGCTTTTAGAAAATATATCAGGTTGTAATATATGAATGCAGCCCCCAGGCATAAGGGGAGCTGTGGAGCTTATTTCGTTCTTGCAGGCTCCGTGCGGTTTTATCCGGGGCTCTGTGGAGTACATTTGGTTATTGCAGGCCCCCATAAGGCTCTGTGGATTATGATTATTGCAGGCTCCGTGCGTCATCACCTGGGGCTCTGTGGAGCTGCATTAGTGCAGTCTTCAGTTATCTCTGGAGATCTGTGGTAGAGCTTGAATATTTGCATTTGCAGGCCGTGTATAATTCGTTGTACAATTCGTTTCACAGGCCCTTTGGAGGAGCTGCGAGTCATGCAGGTCACCTTGCGTTATCACCAGGGGGCTTTGTGGAGGAGTTTTGTTAAATAACCTGTTCAATAACTTAAAAGTCAGTTCTTCACTTATTTCATTTCTTCTTTGTTGGCCTTGCAGATCTATGGTTGATAGGGGATTCATACATCTTTTGGGCAAAGAGGCGTGCAATCGCAAGAGATGTGGTTGACAACTTGGGATGTCAGGGACTTGAACGAATCACTTGGATGCCCAAGCGCGGTATGCGATGGCATGAATTAATGCCGCATATTTAATATGAAATCATACACAATTCAGCTCCTAGAGCCATTTTTATTCATTTGGGGGCAAATGATCTTTGTGAGGTGGGCAGTGCCACATTGGAACATCAGATGATGGATGATATAAGACCCATCATCCAATTATTACCCACCACAAAGATTTTATTGTCCGGGATGATCCCACGGCTATCATTAGATGGACTAAGAGAACAAGGACGAAAGTCGTGTTTCTGTAATAGACAAAAGTGTCGAAAATCAATTTAAATGGGAATGGATGGACAAAGTTATTCGCGCTGTAATAGATGGAAAACAGACAGAAAGGAAACTCGGCGTATCTGTGAAGAAGCTCCACGAACCAGGAAAATTCAAAAAAACATTCAAAACTTCTGGCTATCAAGTTCAGGGAAGGCTCCAGCCACTACTCGTCCCCCAGCCATGTCAGAGAGAGTGATCACTTCTTTACAAAAACACGTGACATAAGTATTTACGAATTACTCACAGCCAAGTTACTCCTCTTCAGCCAAAGGGGACAGTCAATCGATGAAATACGCAATCTAATATTATAACAGATCTGATTGGTTGAGTGAAGGCATAATATTCAGGATTCCTGTAATGTATCCAATCGCAAACCTACTTGAGTTCTTCGGTACAACTTGAAAGTGATTTTATTCTCAGAAATATTTCTTTTATTGGCGAACATTTAATGATTTGAAGAGCGTATGGAGCCGCGTTAGAAATTTAAGGACTTTAACAAGTAGATCGAAAGTGCAATATTGCAAATTTTGTCGAGAACAAGGACGAAAGTCTCTGTAATAGACAAAAGTGTCGGAAATTCATTTAAATGGAAATGGATGGACAAAGCTATTCGCGTTGTAATAGATGGAAAACAAACAGAAAGGAAACTCGGCATATCTGTGAAGAAGCTCAACGAACAAGGGAAATTCAAAAAAACATTCAAAAGTTCTGGCTATCAAGTGCAGGGAAGGCTCCAGCCACTACTCGTCCCCCAGCCATGTCAAAGAGAGTGATCACTTCTCTACAAAAACATGTGACATAAGTATTTACGAATTACTCACTGCCAAGTTACTCCACTTCAGCCCAAGGGGACAGTCAATCGATGAAATACGCAATCTAATATTATAACAGATCTGATTGGTTGAGTGAAGGCATAATATTCAGGATTCCTGTAATGTATCCAATCGCAAACCTTCTTGAGTTCTTCGGTTCAACTTGGAAGTGATTTTATTCTCAGAAATATTTCTTTTATTGGCGAACATTTAATGATTTGAAGAGTGTATGGAGCCGTGTTAGAAATTTAAGGACTTTTACAAGTAGATCGAAAGTGCAATATGGCAAATTTTGTCGAGAACAAGGACGAAAGTCATGTTTCTGTTATAGACAAAAGTGTCGGAAATCCATTTAAATGGGAATGGATGGACAAAGTTATTCGCGTTGTAATAGATGGAAAACAGACAGAAAGGAAACTCGGCGTATCTGTGAAGAAGCTCTACGAATCAGGAAAATTCAAAGAAACATTCAAAACTTCTGGCTATCAAGTTCAGGGAAGGCTCCAGCCACTACTCGTCCCCCAGTCACTTATGATCCCCCAGCCATGTCAGAGAGAGTGATCACTTCCTTACAAAAACACGTGACGTAAGTATTTACGAATTACTCACTGCCAAGTTACTCCACTTCAGCCCAAGGGGACAGTCAATCGATTATAACTTTGAATATTTTTTCAGCTGTCTGGGAGGCAAGAACTGCTCTTGGTTACATGTATGTCAACCGCAGAATTTGACTACACCTGTGGGTCCCCCATCCTTCCTGACGGTCATATACCGGTATTCAGGAAGAGCATGGAAGTCAAGTCACTCATAACATGTCAGGCCCCACTGGAGATCACACTGTATGGAGCTGGACTGATCCCAGCCGACTCATGTACTCATTGCTGTTGGAGCTGACCCTCTTTCGGACTTGCGGAAAACATTTAAAACTGTTTTACCCCTTTGTAATAATTGCTACCAGGCCTTTTGGGAAACAATAAAACATACACAATTTCATACTGATATCTATTGTAGTTTTTAAAATACCACATTTTCCCATTCATCAAAGCTCATCGCCACCTTAAATGTAACTTCGCCAAAAAATAAAATAAAATAAAATGCCTACCTACCTACCCTATTTTTTTCAGCAATGTTACGGTTAACACAGGTATAATTTTATTTGGCCTTATACTGGTTCCTTTTTCCATCTAAATACCAGAATGCCATCATTCAGTGGTCAAAGAATACGAGACAAATCCTTTAGCATCAGACTCAGAACGAGACATGTATTCTAAGACCCTTATCATGTCTAGACATAGAAGCCGTAGTAGATTAAGGAGAGAGATAATTGTCTTCATGTCTCAGTGATGATTTCAACGGAGAAAGAACTAGAAGTCGTTCACCAGTTCTGACTTCTGGGGTATCCTGCTTGTTAGATTACGACAAAGTTACGACAAAGTTAACTAACTACAGAATAAAGTTACTTTACCCTTCTCGACACCTCGTAAGACTTTATTGAAACTATCTGAACAACTATGCAATGTTGAAGTGGAAAAACGGGAAAAACGGGAATGCTAAAAATCTAAGAAGAATCTTTCAATCACCGCTCTACAACATCTAGAAATCACAACAATCAACAAACATTCAGTAGGGCTGAAACATTTTTCAGTACTGATTTTGGACATTGGTCAGGAACAAAGGAAATTTTCAAAGAAATCATTGACATTGATGTTCCTCAATTGAGTTTATATTATTAGATAATTAAAATAAAATCTATCCTTTCTTATAATTCAAAAACTTTTATCTATTTACCAATGAAAAAAAATGCATTTAATAATAAAAATTGGAAAAGAACTAGAAGTTGTCCGCCAGTTCGGACTTTTGCTTGTGGGACTTCGACAAAGTTAAAGGACAAATTACGGGATAAAAGTATTGCTTTACCCTTCTCGATTCCTCACAAGACTTTAATGAAGTTATGTGAATGACTAGGCAATGCTAAAGTGGGGAAAAAGGACACCTCCAAAGGAAATTCTCAAAAATATTGGTTAGATCTTTCCATTCCAATCGTACAGCATCAAGAAATCATCACCAGTTTCAACTTTGGGAGAATCTTGCTTGCTTGACTATGACAAAGTTAAAGGACAAACTATGGGATAAAGGTATTACTTTACCCTTCTCGATTCCCCATACAACTTTAATGAGGTTATTTGAATGACTATGCAATGCTGATGTGAGAAAAAAGGAATGCTATATTTTACTTTTGCTTCTGGCTTCCATCGATGTAGTACATCTTTAAATATTTGTTAAATCTATGGTAAATATTTTCATCCCATCTCTACAACATTTAGAATCATCACCAGTTCTGACTTCTGGAGAATCTATCTTGCTTGGACTATAACAAAATAAAGGACAAACTACGAGATAAAGTTATTACTTTACTCTCGTCAACTCCTCGTAAGACTTCACTGAAATCATCAATGTAGGACGTCTACAAAAGAAATTCTCAAAAATATTGTTAAATCTACGAAGGATCATTACATCCCAGATCTACAACATACATAAATCATCAGCTATAGCTCTGCAGCTTCGAGAGATGGCTGAGAGAGGAATGGGATTAAACCCGCAGAGTTCATGTAGTTGAAAAGGAAAACACCATTCAAAAATGGAATACTATGACTGCTATTATAACTTTTATGAAAAGAAATTCAGATACCGTTCAGATGACAGAAACACACCTTGATGCATGCCGGGCTAAACTCTCAAGGGAAAACACTGATAAATGGTACAACATATTCAGAGATTTTCTAGTTTCGAATGACCTTGATGTCGGACTTACAATACAGATGGGACAGGATTTAGCATTGTAGTAAAGTTATAGGCCCAACAAGAATGTCAGACAAGTCAACCAATGTGCCGCATGAAAACATAACATTCCACGTAACATTTGCATACAGTGGTTACAGGCAGTTACGTATAGATAGCGATAAACTGACTGCGTGTTTCGTGACCAAACAATTACTTTTGAACAGAGATTATGAACTTCCACTTTTCAGTATTTATTAACTGTGACCTTTACATATTGGTGTGGTCACATGACAACTGCCATGATGTGCATAATAAAAGTTTGTAGAAGAAATATAAAGGAATGGAAAAGTTAGAGGGAATGTTTTCATGACTGAATTGAGAAATATGTATCTGATGTGGGCACATGACTATAGAAAGAAATGTTTTTAATCAGAGGGAATAGTTTGTTTATTTTTATGACAATGGACAGACGATGCAAGATGATGGACAAAGCGATCCCTACTTCTTCTCTTGAAACTCGACTGAAACATGGATTCATTGTTGCGTAATAATTGTTGGTATGGAGAATAAAGAGCAATGTGGACCTACTGAATAGTCCTCCATGTTGACCCATCCAATGGTATCGTACTTAATACACATCGAGCGCTCAACCAGTAATTAACAAAACCCTATAAAAAACATTTATGTTAGCAACATATATCTGCTCTACCTGTAATCAACACAAGAAATCTTTGGATTCACATGTCTCGCCTAACTAGGACAGGACTCAGAAATAAGAGGTTAACATTTTAATTGAAATTTTGTAAATTTTAATAACAAACAAGAAGTCTATGACCTTGAAATGCTCTCCTGACTATCTGAACAGCTAAATCTTGTAATGCAGAGCTCTGGAAATATTTTGAAAATCCACTTGCACAGGGCTAGGAAAGTGATCTAAATGTAAAAGCTGAATGTAAAAATTATTCGGTTTTCTGCCCTTTTCTTAAAAGAGTGAAGGTCACATGCGCATTACCTAAAATACAACTATAACTGAAGTTTGAAAGGTCTAGTAAATACAGTTCGTGAGAAAATTACCTATATGCAAAACTTTAATGCTGACACCACCATTGCCTTTGTGTTGGAAAAGAAACACCTATGTCTCTTTTTTCCTTTGAAAAAAGGTGAGACAAAAACTCTATATAGAAGTTATTCTAACCAAATATACCTGCTCGACCTGTAATCAACAAAACACTATATATACAGTAATTTTAACAGCACTTGTTTGGTTGATGTGTTCCAAGTTGCCTGAAGAACAGAAACTTCATGCCATCACAGCTATCGATCACACACTGACTGACTATACATTGGCCATTTCATCATGAACACCACTCGCGGATAAAATTCCTCAGACTTGTTCTTGTGTATTAACGTAACTCAACTGGTCTACATCTCTGTAGAATATGATCTGTGAAGACAAATCTTCTATGACTTCGGTCTGACATTTGGTAAAATATTGCACCTGAAATTAGATTGCATACATGTAATAAAGTAATTAAAAACTTAGCAAAGATTTAATGTCCAATAAACAGCAAGCAACAGATCGTCAAGTTGGTAAACAAACTCTCCAAGCAGCTCACTCATCTCTTACGAAAATGAATCCAATCTCCTCAATTTTCCATCCACATAAATAAAAAAAGATAACGCATTGCCCCTCAATCACCCTTATTAATAAACAGCTTTTCAATGACACGACAATGTATTGATTTTTACAATTTGATCACTGTGGCTTTAACCCTACAGGACACACTCAGGGTTACATAAACATCTGTCAGACTGGACAAATCAAATGCCGATGCTGCTGTCTGACACCACTGAAATGAACCAATTAATTCTTTCTGAAAAAGGTGACACAATATATCTTTCATGGATATCTGGTTTCTTTGTCTGTTTGTATGGATTTTCAACACACGTAAGGTTATATATGACGGCAGATTATATTTTTTGGTGGAGGCAGACCATCCACTTTTCCTGGGTAGAACCAGTACTGTACACCTCCCGCCATCCATAATAAAAAATATTCCTATCTTAACTGGATACGCGTGATTATTCGACGCCATTGTTGATGTGCCAGACACTTATCCAACGGTTATCTTAAGATTGGATTTGTCTTCATCTATGTAAAATGCAGATATCTTAATCTGGTACATAATAAATAAAAAATATTGACAATTGATAACTCTATCCGACGTACCCTAATAAGCCTTTGTTTGGCTGCCACCTACTGGGGACAATACTAAGGGTCAGTTCGTTGTCTTCTCTTCGTATAGTAATTGGAATAGATCTCTGTGAATACAACAGAAATTAATAAAACAGAAATTAATAATAATTAATATTTACGGCACATATCCACCAAAGCCCAAAAATGACAACTATTGGCATAGCAATGACTTTTATGAACACAAACGACGTGTATGATCTGTACATCATGCACAGCTTTGTCAGGGGCGTAGCTTGGCTGAATATGATGTGTAGGCCGAGTTCTAAGAGCATGCTCCCCCGTAAAAAAAAATCAGCCAGACTTTCGGAGGTGCATTTTGGCATATATTTCGTACCGGTGAATATGTCTATAAGAGCATCAGTATCCTTACTTTTTACCGTAAATTATATATCTTATAACTAAAAAGAAGCTGAAAACATTTACCCATCGGTTATCTCTGGATCATATTTGAGTATATTTTGTTGCGATTTTATAATGTAGCCCCTACCTATGCCTCTGATTTTAATTGCATTTTTGGCATTTTTATTTTTTCGATTTCTCAAAAAAAAGTGTAGGCCGCGGCCTAGACGGCCTATAGGAAGCTACGCCCCTGTTTGTAAGAAGACTTTTTAAAGTTTTCCCTATATATCTTTGTTAACAAACATGGGACAGTTTTCCCTATGTATCTTTTTTAACAAACATGGGACCATTATCCCATATATCTTTGATAACAAACATGGGCAATATGCCTATGAAGTTTCATGATCCGGTGTCTTATATTTCCGTAATTATCTCGCTGAATGCGTATGTCCACACATATGGCAAGGATATGGCAACCCTGACCTACTGACCCCAAAACCAATGGTTCCTCCACTTATCCAGGGCAGTTAACAAGCTCGGCTGTTATACTTCCAGAGTTATCATGCAGAATGTGACAGTATCAGGTCATGGCGACCTTGATCTACTTGTCACAAAGACATTAGGGTTTCTCCACTCACCAAGGGTAATGTACCTATAAAGTTTCAAGACAAGGATTTCATCAGTTGTAAAGCATAATGTCCATGAGGTTCTGGTGACCTTGGCCTGATTAAAAGCAATAGGGTTTCTCCTCTCAGCGAAGGTTTTGTAACTATAAAGTTTCATGAGCGGGACTATTATTCTTCTGGAGCATTATACATATGTATGTCCATCTGAATGTCCATGAGGTCATGGATAATGGTGATCATGACCTACTGACCCCAAAAGCAATGGGGTTCCTCCTCTCACCAAGGGCAATGTAATATGAAGTTTCATGAGTGTAGGTGTTATAGCTCCTGAGTACTTCACATTTGAACTACTGATCCCAAAATAGGTTTCCTCCTCCGACCAAGGGCAATGTGACCTTGACCTTTACATATTGGTAAGGTCTCGTGACTATTGTCATGAAGTGTTTACATGGAGTTTGATGAAGAATATAAATGAAACATACCCTATGTCAAGTTTTTGTGATGCCAGACGCATAATTTAACAACATATAAGCTATGCCGTTCAATATTGCCAATATGTAGTGGACCTGTAAAGATTTACTTACATCTATGCTATGCTGTACAATAGCGGCAATGTTTTGAAGACCCTGGAAATTCTCGTAGGTCAGTGAACCAAACTTTAACAATGCATCACCAACCTTTATTCCCTGGAATAAAAATACAAGCTTGATAATAAACAGAGCAAACAACAACAAAAGGCCCTGTGTTAATGTTTGTAAAACATGAAGGAAATCCTGAAGTACATCTTCTCGTCCATTGATGCTTGATAAAAAGATCTGATACAATGGCCATGCAGAAGCAAAAGTTGAACGAAAAAAAGGGGTGGGGGTCGGGGAGATGCCAAACTTTACTATGCTTTTATTGATAACATTCTGATTTAACAAGTTTGGTAAAGATAAGATGAAAAATAGAAATTTTCAATAAATCAAGGGCCACAACTCTCATGTTTATTTTCCACTAAAGGTATTTTCGAACATGCACAAGCTTTCATCGATATTAAGATGCTGCCCAAGTTTTATAAAGATCAGATGCAAAATGAAGGTGCTGGTGTTGACAAGGTAACATATAGCATGTTTTCATTAAGTCAAGGGCAACAGCTCTACTCATTCCAACCTTGGCTGACCTTGGCTAAGTTTAGTGAAGATTGGATGCAAACTATAGGTGCTAGAGTACTTTATAAGAGGAAGGTGCTGGTAAAATTTGATGATGATCAGACATGGTAATGCTGAGATAAAAGTTGAAACAAAAACAAATTCCCACCTGTCCCCACCAAACTTCAACAAAGTAGGTCACAGTGACCTAGTTTTCAGGGTATGGTAAGTGTTTGATGAGAAGAAGGTGCTGTTAATGTTTGATGAAGATCAGACATGGTAATGCTGAGATATAACAAAAAAAAAATGCACCCATCCCTCCGAAACTACTTTAAACAAAATGGTAAACATAATGTATATTTTGGAGAAAGTAGATCATAGTGATCTAGTTTTCAGGGTATGGTAAGTGCTTGATGAGAAGAAAGTGCTGTTAAAGTTTGATGAATATCGGACATGGTACTGCTGAAATAAAAACAAAAACAAATTGATGCCCGCCCGGTTTACGCCAATCTATAAGCCGACTTTTTCTTCTAAAACCCGGCTAAAAATGATTGATTTTATGTCCATGCAAATCTTGCACGGTGATGACAGATGATGGCAGTGTGTTTTATTATCAACAAGGTGGCCACATATGGAAACATGTTTTGGGAATAAATGTATGCTACATAGCCTAAGGTTTCATTTATTACTGCATTCTCCTGACTTCTTTGAACATAAGCTGTCAGAGACCAAACCTGCAAACAGGTAATTAGGCCCCCTAAAATGTCCCTCAAGTCCTATTCATATACAGTTACAGTACAGTTCTATCAGTATTCACAGTCACAATTCAGTCCTATCAGTACGCACATGTACATTTCAGTTCTATCAGTACTCACATCTACAATTCAGTTCAATGAGTACTCACAGTTACAATTCACTCCTATCAGTACTTGCAGCTACATTTCAGTTATATCAGTACTCACAGCTACAATCCTGTCCTATCAGTATTCACATCTACAATCCTGTCCTATCAGGACACACATCTACATTTTAGTTCTATCAGTACTCACATCTACAATTCAGTTCAATCAGTACTCACAGTTAAATTCACTCCTATCAGTACTTGCAGCTATATTTCAGTTCTATCAGTACTCACATCTACAATCCTGTCCTACAATCCTGCCCTATCAGTACTCACATCTACACTCCTGTCCTATCAGTACTTACATCTACAATCCTGCCCTATCAGTACTCACATCAACAATCCTGTCCTATCAGTACTCACATCTACAATCCTGTCCTATCAGTACTCACATCTACAATCCTGTCCTATCAGTACTCACATCTACAATCCTGTCCTATCAGGGCTTACATCTACAATCCTGTCCTATCAGTACTCACATCTACAATCCTGTCTTATCAGTGCTTACATCTACAATCCTGTCCTATCAGTACTCACATCTATAATTCTGTCCTATCTGACAGTACTCACATCTACAATTCTGTCCTATCAGTACTCACATCTACAATCCTGTCCTATCAGTACTCACATCTACAATTCTGTCCTATCAGTACTCACATCTACAATCCTGTCCTATCAGTGCTTATATCTACAATCCTACAATCCTGTCCTATCAGTACTCACATCAACAATTCTGTCCTATCAGAACTCACATCTACAATCATGTCCTATCAGTACTCACATCTACAATCCTGTCCTATCAGTACTCACATCTACAATTCTGTCCTATCAGTACTCACATCTACAATCCTGTCCTATCAGTACTCACATCTACAATCATGTCCTATCAGTACTCACATCTACAATCCTGTCCTATCAGTACTCACATCTACAATCATGTCCTATCAGTACTCACATCTACAATCCTGTCCTATCAGTACTCACATCTACAATCCTGTCCTATCAGTGCTTACATCTACAATCATACAATCCTGTCCTATCAGTACTCAAATCAACAATCCTGTCCTATCAGTACTCACATCTACAATCATGTCCTATCAGTACTCACATCTACAATCCTGTCGTATCAGTGCTTACATCTACAATCCTACAATCCTGTCCTATCAGTACTCACATCAACAATTCTGTCCTATCAGTACTCACATCTACAATCATGTCCTATCAGTACTCACATCTACAATCCTGTCCTATCAGTACTCACATCTACAATCCTGTCCTATCAGTACTCACATCGACAATCCTGTCCTATCAGTACTCACATCTACAATCCTGCCCGATCAGTGCTTACATCTACAATCCTGTCCTATCAGTCAGTACTCACATCAACAATCCTGTCCTATCAGTACTCACATCTACAATCATGTCCTATCAGTACTCACATCTACAATCCTGTCCTATCAGTACTCACATCTACAATCCTGTCCTATCAGTACTCACATCTACAATCCTGTCCTATCAGTGCTTACATCTACAATCCTACAATCCTGTCCTATCAGTACTCACATCAACAATCCTGTCCTATCAGTACTCACATCTACAATCATGTCCTATCAGTACTTACATCTACAATCCTGTCCTATCAGTACTCACATCTACAATCCTGTCCTATCAGTACTCACATCTACAATCCTGTCCTATCAGTGCTTACATCTACAATCCTACAATCCTGTCCTATCAGTACTCACATCAACAATCCTGTTCTATCAGTACTCACATCTACAATCATGTCCTATCAGTACTCACATCTACAATCCTGTCCTATCAGTACTCACATCTACAATCCTGTCCTATCAGTGCTTACATCTACAATCCTACAATCCTGTCCTATCAGTACTCACATCTACAATCCTGTTTTATCAGTGCTTACATCTACAATCCTGTCCTATCAGTACTCACATCTACAATCCTGTCCTATCAGTACTCACATCTACGTACTCACATCTACAATCCTGTCCTATCAGTACTCACATCTACAATCATGTCCTATCAGTACTCACATCTACAATCATGTCCTATCATTACTCACATCTACAATCCTGCCCTATCAGTACACAAATGTACAATCCTGTCCTATCAGTACTCACATCTACAATCATGTCCTATCAGTACTCACATCTACAATCATGTCCTATCAGTACTCACATCTACAATTCTGTCCTACCAGTACTCACATCTAGAACTCTGTCCTATCAGTACTCACATCTACAATTCTGTCCTATCAGTGCTCACATCTACATTCCTGTCCTATCAGTACTCACATCTACAGTCCTGTCCTATCAGTACTCATATCTACAATCCTGTCCTATCAGTACTCACATCTACAATCATGTCCTATCAGTACTCACATCTACAATCATGTCCTATCAGTACTCACATCTACAATCCTACCCTATCAGTACTCACATCTACAATCCTACCCTATCAGTACTCACATCTACAATCCTGTCCTATCAATAGTTACATCTACAATTCTGTCCTATCAGTAGTTACATCTACAATCCTGTTCTATCAGTACTCACATCTTCAATCCTGTCCTATCATTAGTTACATCTACAATCCTGTCCTATCAGTAGTTACATCTACAATCCTGTCCTATCAGTACTTACATCTACAATTCTGTCCTATCAGTAGTTACATCTACAATCCTGTTCTATCAGTACTCACATCTTCAATCCTGTCCTATCATTAGTTACATCTACAGTCCTGTCCTATCAGTAGTTACATCTACAATCCTGTCCTATAAGTACTCACATCTACAATCCTGTCCTATCAGTACTTACATCTACAATCCTGCCCTATCAGTACTCACATCTACAATCCTGCCCTATCAGTAGTTACATCTACAATCCTGTCCTATAAGTACTCACATCTACAATCCTGTCCTATCCGTACTTACATCTACAATCCTGCCCTATCAGTACTTACATCTACAATCCTGTCCTATCAGTACTTACATCTACAATCCTGCCCTATCAGTACTCACATCTACAATCCTGTCCTATCAGTAGTTACATCTACAATCCTGTCCTATAAGTACTCACATCTACAATCCTGTCCTATCCGTACTTACATCTACAATCCTGCCCTATCAGTACTCACATCTACAATCCTGTCCTATCAGTACTTACATCTACAATCATGCCCTATCAGTACTCACATCTACAATCCTGTCCTATAAGTACTCACATCTACAATCCTGTCCTATAAGTACTCACATCTACAATCCTGTCCTATCAGTACTTACATCTACAATCCTGCCCTATCAGTACTCACATCTACAATCCTGTCCTATAAGTACTCACATCTACAATCCTGTCCTATCAGTACTTACATCTACAATCCTGTCCTATCAGTACTCACATCTACAATCCTGTCCTATAAGTACTCACATCTACAATCCTGTCCTATCAGTACTTACATCTACAATCCTGCCCTATCAGTACTCACATCTACAATTCTGCCCTATCAGTACTCACACCTACAATCCTGTCCTATAAGTTCTCACATCTACAACCCTGTCCTATCAGTACTTACATCTACAATCCTGCCCTATCAGTGCTCACATCTACAATTCTGTCTTATCAGTACTCACATCTACAATTCTGTCCTATCAGTACTTTCATCTACAATTCTTTCCTATCAGTGCTTACATCTACAATTTTGTCCTATCAGTGCTCACATCTACAATCCTGTCCTATCAGTACTCACATATACAGTCCTGTCCTATCAGTACTCACATCTACAATCCTGTCCTATCAGTACTCACATCTACAATCCTGTCCTATCATTACTCAAATCTACAATCCTGCCCTATCAGTACTCACATCTACAATCCTGTCCTATAAGTACTCACATCTACAATCCTGTCCTATCAGTACTCACATCTACAATTCTGTCCTATCAGTACTCACATCTACAATCCTGCCCTATCAGTACTCACATCTACAATCCTGCCCTATCAGTACTCACATCTACAATCCTGCCCTATCAGTACTCACACCTACAATCTTGTCCTATAAGTTCTCACATCTACAATCCTGTCCTATCAGTACTTACATCTACAATCCTGCACTATCAGTACTCACATCTACAATCCTGCCCTATCAGTACTCACATCTACAATCCTGCCCTATCAGTACTCACATCTACAATCCTGTCCTATCAATAGTTACATCTACAATTCTGTCCTATCAGTAGTTACATCTACAATCCTGTTCAATCAATACTCACATCTTCAATCCTGTCCTATCATTAGTTACATCTACAATCCTGTCCTATCAGTAGTTACATCTACAATCCTGTCCTATCAGTACTTACATCTACAATTCTGTCCTATCAGTACTTACATCTACAATTATGTCCTATCAGTACTCACATCTTCAATCCTGTCCTATCAGTAGTTACATCTACAATTCTGTCCTATCAGTAGTTACATCTACAATCCTGTCCTATCAGTACTCACATCTTCAATCCTGTCCTATCAGTAGTTACATCTACAATTCTGTCCTATCAGTAGTTACATCTACAATCCTGTCCTATCAGTACTCACATCTTCAATCCTGCCCTATCAGTACTCACATCTACAATCCTGTCCTATCAGCACTCACATCTACAATCCTGTCCTATCAGTACTCACATCTACAATCCTGTCCTATCAGTACCCATATCTACAATCCTGTCCTATAAGTACTCACAGCTACAATCCTGTCCTATCAGTACTCACATCTACAATCCTGCCCTATCAGTACTCACATCTACAATCCTGCCCTATCAGTACTCACATCTACAATCCTGTCCTATCAGTACTCACATCTACAATCCTGCCCTATCAGTACTCACATCTACAATCCTGTCCTATCAGTACTCACATCTACAATCCTGTCTTATCAGTACTCACATCTACAATCATGTCCTATCAGTACTCACATCTACAATTCTGTCCTATCAGTACTCACATCTACAACTCTGTCCTATCAGTACTCACATCTACAATTCTGTCCTATCAGTGCTCACATCTACATTTCTGTCCTATCAGTACTCACATCTACAGTCCTGTCCTATCAGTACTCATATCTACAATCCTGTCCTATCAGTACTCACATCTACAATCATGTCCTATCAGTACTCACATCTACAATCATGTCCTATCAGTACTCACATCTACAATCATGTCCTATCAGTACTTACATCTACAATCCTGCCCTATCAGTACTCACATCTACAATCCTGTCCTATCAGTACTCACATCTACAATCATGTCCTATCAGTACTCACATCTACAATCATGTCCTATCAGTACTCACATCTACAATCCTGTCCTATCAGTACTCACATCTACAATCCTGTCCTATAAGTACTCACATCTACAATTCTGTCCTATCAGTACTTACATCTACAATCCTGCCCTATCAGTACTCACATCTACAATCATGCCCTATCAGTACTCACAGCTACAATCCTGTCCTATCAGTATTCACATCTACAATCCTGTCCTATCATTACTCACATCTACAATCCTGCCCCATCAGTACTCACATCTACAATCCTGTCCTATAAGTACTCACATCTACAATCCTGTCCTATCAGTACTTACATCTACAATCCTGCCCTATCAGTACTCACATCTACAATCCTGCCCTATCAGTACTCACAGCTACAATCCTGTCCTATTAGTATTCACATCTACAATCCTGTCCTATCAGTACTCGTATCTACAATCCTGTCTTATCAGTACTCACATCTACAATTCTGTCCTATCAGTACTCACATCTACAATCCTGCCCTATCAGTGCTCACATCTACAATTCTGTCTTATCAGTACTCACATCTACAATTCTGTCTTATCAGTACTCACATCTACAATTCTGTCCTATCAGTACTTTCATCTACAATTCTTTCCTATCAGTGCTTACATCTACAATTTTGTCCTATCAGTGCTCACATCTACAATCCTGTCCTATCAGTACTCACATATACAGTCCTGTCCTATCAGTACTCACATCTACAATCCTGTCCTATCAGTACTCACATCTACAATCATGTCCTATCATTACTCACATCTACAATCCTGTCCTATAAGTACTCACATCTACAATCCTGTCCTATCAGTACTTACATCTACAATCCTGCCCTATCAGTACTCACATCTACAATCCTGTCCTATAAGTACTCACATCTACAATCCTGTCCTATCAGTACTTACATCTACAATCCTGCCCTATCAGTACTCACACCTACAATCCTGTCATATCAGTACTTACATCTACAATCATGCCCTATCAGTACTCACATCTACAATCCTGTCCTATAAGTACTCACATCTACAATCCTGTCCTATCAGTACTCACATCTACAATCCTGCCCTATCAGTACTCACACCTACAATCCTGTCCTATAAGTTCTCACATCTACAACCCTGTCCTATCAGTACTTACATCTACAATCCTGCCCTATCAGTGCTCACATCTACAATTCTGTCTTATCAGTACTCACATCTACAATTCTGTCTTATCAGTACTTTCATCTACAATTCTTTCCTATCAGTGCTTACATCTACAATTTTGTCCTATCAGTGCTCACATCTACAATCCTGTCCTATCAGTACTCACATATACAGTCCTGTCCTATCAGTACTCACATCTACAATCCTGTCCTATCAGTACTCACATCTACAATCCTGTCCTATCATTACTCACATCTACAATCCTGCCCTATCAGTACTCACATCTACAATCCTGTCCTATAAGTACTCACATCTACAATCCTGTCCTATCAGTACTTACATCTACAATCCTGCCCTATCAGTACTCACATCTACAATCCTGCCCTATCAGTACTCACACCTACAATCCTGTCCTATAAGTTCTCACATCTACAATCCTGTCCTATCAGTACTTACATCTACAATCCTGCCCTATCAGTACTCACATCTACAATCCTGCCCTATCAGTACTCACATCTACAATCCTGCCCTGTCAGTACTCACATCTACAATCCTGTCCTATCAATAGTTACATCTACAATTCTGTCCTATCAGTAGTTACATCTACAATCCTGTTCTATCAGTACTCACATCTTCAATCCTGTCCTATCATTAGTTACATCTACAATCCTGTCCTATCAGTAGTTACATCTACAATTCTGTCCTATCAGTACTTACATCTACAATTATGTCCTATCAGTACTCACATCTTCAATCCTGTCCTATCAGTACTTACATCTACAATCCTGCCCTATCAGTACCCACATCTACAATCCTGCCCTATCAGTACTCACACCTACAATCCTGTCCTATAAGTTCTCACATCTACAATCCTGTCCTATCAGTACTTACATCTACAATCCTGCCCTATCAGTACTCACATCTACAATCCTGCCCTATCAGTACTCACATCTACAATCCTGCCCTATCAGTACTCACATCTACAATCCTGTCCTATCAATAGTTGCATTTACAATTCTGTCCTATCAGTAGTTACATCTACAATCCTGTTCTATCAGTACTCACATCTTCAATCCTGTCCTATCATTAGTTACATCTACAATCCTGTCCTATCAGTAGTTACATCTACAATTCTGTCCTATCAGTACTTACATCTACAATTCTGTCCTATCAGTACTCACATCTTCAATCCTGTCCTATCAGTAGTTACATCTACAATTCTGTCCTATCAGTAGTTACATCTACAATCCTGTCCTATCAGTACTCACATCTTCAATCCTGTCCTATCAGTAGTTACATCTACAATTCTGTCCTATCAGTAGTTACATCTACAATCCTGTCCTATCAGTACTCACATCTTCAATCCTGCCCTATCAGTACTCACATCTACAATCCTGTCCTATCAGCACTCACATCTACAATCCTGTCCTATCAGTACTCACATCTACAATCCTGTCCTATCAGTACCCATATCTACAATCCTGTCCTATAAGTACTCACAGCTACAATCCTGTCCTATCAGTACTCACATCTACAATCCTGCCCTATCAGTACTCACATCTACAATCCTGTCCTATCAGTACTCACATCTACAATCCTGTCCTATCAGTACTCACATCTACAATCATGTCCTATCAGTACTCACATCTACAATCCTGTCCTATCAGTACTCACATCAACAATCCTGTCCTATCAGTACTCACATCTACAATCCTGTCCTATCAGTACTCACATCTACAATCCTGTCCTATCAGTACCCATATCTACAATCCTGTCCTATAAGTACTCACAGCTACAATCCTGTCCTATCAGTACTCACATCTACAATCCTGCCCTATCAGTACTCACATCTACAATCCTGTCCTATCAGTACTCACATCTACAATCCTGTCCTATCAGTACTCACATCTACAATCCTGTCTTATCAGTACTCACATCAACAATCCTGTCCTATCAGTACTCACATCTACAATCCTGTCCTATCAGTACTCACATCTACAATCCTGCCCTATCAGTACTGACATCAACAATCCTGTCCTATCAGTACTCACATCTACAATCCTGTCCTATCAGTACTCACATCTACAATCCTGTCCTATCAGTACTCACATCAACAATCCTGTCCTATCAGTACTCACATCAACAATCCTGTCCTATCAGTACTCACATCTACAATCCTGTCCTATCAGTACCCATATCTACAATCCTGTCCTATCAGTACTCACATCTACAATCCTGCCCTATCAGTACTCACATCTACAATCCTGTCCTATCAGTACTCACATCTACAATCCTGTCCTATCAGTACTCACATCTACAATCCTGCCCTATCAGTACTGACATCTACAATCCTGTCCTATCAGTACTCACATCTACAATCCTGTCTTATCAGTACTCACATCTACAATCCTGCCCTATTAGTACTCACATCTACAATCCTGTCCTATCAGTACTCACTTCTACAATCCTGTCTTATCAGTACTCACAGCTCTATCAGCAGGTGATCCCTCATCTATACTATTGATAGTTCCTATTGGTTCTCGTTTTTCGTGTGTAGTACCCTCCATGCTTACTGATACCCTGTCCTCGGTATCGCTAGGCAAAGACTTTCTAGCCTCAGCATGGATCCTATACAACTCCTCTTCTATCTCTGTCATCAACTCCTGATGGTCATTTTGTAAGCCTCAAATATAAAATATGAAATAAAATATCTATAATCTATTTCGAGATATAGGGTGAACAGAGCAGAAATTGAAGATTTGGTGCGCTAACATGCAGATAAGGTAAATTTTAGAAAAAATGTCGTATATATCTCAAAAAAAGAAGCTTTTTAGAGTAATTTTCTCAGCCAAATAGGGGGGAAAAGTAGGCTATTTTGCTCTACGGAAGGTGAATACTGGCCCGTTTACAAAGGGGAAAAAAAAGCCTGATATATGTATACTCACAGATGATTTGGTGTCTTGCATGCCTGACAGAGTAGATGTCTATATCTGCACGGGGGAATCCCTCAGCATCAACCAAAGGTGCAGTCATGCCTACTGACTGTTGCTGAAAGAACAAAGTCAGAATATATCCTGAAGAGAGATTGGTTAGTCAGAATATTTCCTGAAAGGTGATTGGCTAGTCAGAATATTTCCTGAAAGGTGCTTGGTTAGTCAGAATATTTCCTGAAATGTGACTGGCGTCAGAATATTTCCTGAAATGTGATTGGCTGGTCAGAATATTTCCTGAAAAGTGATTGGCTAGTCAGAATATTTCCTGAAAGGTGCTTGGTTAGTCAGAATATTTCCTGAAATGTGATTGGCGTCAGAATATTTCCTGAAATGTGATTGGCTGGTCAGAATATTTCCTAAAATGTGATTGGCTTAAATTTTATTTGGTAACATAAAACTGTACCACTAATTTTAGTCAATCAGATTTCAAGAAATATTCTGCAATTCAAAATGGTTTGTTATGCTAGAAACATTTTCAGTGCACTGCACAACATTTTTTACAGAAATAATGGTGGTTAGTTGACTCTCTTGTGGTACACTTCACGAAATGATAAAATATAGATTCAGTTACAGATCTAAGCCTCGCTTGATTCAACTGATTGAGATTTGAAACTGGAATACTGTGCCAAAAGATAATATTCAAAGGATAGTTTTGTTACCCTATATTCTACAGCAAATCTACAAGAGAATAAATATAATCCACAGAAAATTGCCCTTTTGATCACATGGACTTGAGCGAATTGGAGAGAGAGTCGGAACATATTTGGGGGGGAGTGGGGGGGGGGGGCAACATATTTGTGTAAGAAGCTATGTAAGAATTGACCAAAACAACACAGAAATATGTAAAAAAACAAACATAAAATAAAAATATTCCAGTTTCGAGATGGGGGCGGGGTGGGGGTGGGGGGGTTGGGGGACAGGGAGGGTAGAGGGGAGGAGGGAAAGCAGGGGGAGAGGGCAACATGTGTAATAATTGGACAAAAGCAATACAGAAATATGTAAAAAAAAAAAATGAGTTTCAAGGGGGAGGGGGGGGGGGGGGGGTGGAGAAGGGGAGAGGCGTGGGGCGGGGAGGGGACAACATATATATGTGTAAGAAGCTATGTGTAAGAACTGACTAAAACAACACAGAAATATGTAAAAAAAAAAGAGTTTCAAGTGGTGGGGTGGGGGGGTGGGGGGGCAACATATATGTGTAAGAACTGACTAAAACAACACAGGAATATGTAAAAAGGGGAGGGCAACATATATCATATGTGTAAGAAGCTATGACAGAATTGACAAAAACAACACAGAAATATGTAAAAAAAATATAAAAAAGGTGGAGTGGGGTGGAGGGAGTGGGGGTGGGGGTGGAGGAGGGAGCCCATGCCCCAAAGTATGAATAAGATGCATAATGCTATAAGAAATCCCAAACCAAATTATATAGATATATACATGGAGGTGGTGGGGTGGGGAGGACGGCAACATATATCGAAATCCAACAAGACGTTTAGGAGGAGAAGCGACGACAAGAAATTAAAAAAAAAACAAAAAAAACAACATATATCTAATAATAATAAAAAAAAAAGGCAAAACATCTGGTAGTCATAAATGCATCAGATGAAAAATGAAAAGCCCTATCGTATTAACGAGGCAAAATACAGCATTTTTAACTAAATCAAGGGCCATAACTCCGCTGTTATTGGTCCGATCTGGCTGGTTTTCGAACTTGTGCGAGCTTTTATTGATATTAACAATCTGGTAAAGTTTGGTAAAGATCGGATGAAAAATGCAGTAGAGCTAAAAATCATCAGCTCCAAAAAGTAGGTCAAGGTCATAGCTGAAATCCAGGCATCCAAAAAAAAAGATGCACTACCAAAGACACAACTATGTCAAAATAGAATATGTTTTCTTCCAAAGATTAAGCTATAAATTAGGTTTAAAACATCTAGTGCATAAATCTAGTTCATGAGAAAGTGATGTAAAGGTAACAATTAAAGTTATCTGCCTTTGCTTGGATGGTGAAGGTCACATCCACATTTGCTTTGTCACGTTGCAATGTACCACTCAAGATACAACTATAAGCAAAGTTTGAAAGGTCTTAGTGCATACAGTTTGTGAAAAAGTGACCTGAATGCCAAAGTTGAAGGTAAAAATTATAAGGTTATCTGCCCTTGCTTGGAGGATCAAGGTCACTTCCACATTTGCTTTGTCACGTTGCAATGTACCACTCAAGATACAACTATAAGCAAAGTTTTAAAGGTCTAGTGCATACAGTTTGTGAAAAAGTGACCTAAACGCAAAAGTTGAACCTAAAAATTATTAAGTTATCTGCCCTTTGCTTGGAGGGTCAAGGTCACTTCCACACTTGCTTTGTCACGTTGCCATGTACCACCCAAGATACAACTATAAGCAAAGTTTGAAAGGTCTAGTGCATACAGTTTCTAGAACAAATCAAGTGGCAAACTAGCCATATCAGAATTTCATTTTGATAACTGAATAAAACATACATGTGATACGTTCAGGACCTCAATCTGGGAGTTTAGTGTGTTTTTAAGGGAGATTTATGCAAAAATCTGGCAGGATTTTTCGCGGGCTATTTTTAGTGCGCGAGCGGCCTTTTTTACCCAAATTCCATAAACGAATACCTAAAAAGACACTTTTAAACAAGTTTCTTCATTGATGTCAGGGGAGATAACAAGAATGAATAAAAACAATTTTTAAACAATATTTTATTTCATAACCAATGATAAACATGTAAGGCCATCTAACACTATAAATATGTGTCATCTCTTGAACACACTCACAGCCCTAACTTTAACACACAGTGAACTTCAACTTATGCAGCATAAATAAGTACATTCCAGAAATAAAAACACAAAACAAAGAACATTTCCAACAATTTTATTTTTGTCAAAGACTTGTCATAATGTACAAACATGGAACAAAAGCAACCAACATCAATCAACCCTTTTTTTAAAAAAGTAAAACCTGAAATCAAACACACAGACATCGAACTAAAGCAACATACGTCAATCACGTCAATCACGTAACTCCTTTTTGAAGTAAAATCTTTATAAAATTCATTACTTGTTTTAATTAAATCATACACACTCACCAAATTCACGCCGACAAAGTCTACTTTCGTTTTCGCTATCCGATAATTACTGCGTCACCTTTAACAACATTCATTTTCCACTTCTAAATAAATGACACCGGCAATTTGTTTCAAGTCGTATCGATTCAATAACAGACATCATTAAAGACTTCATAAGTGTGCTGCTAATCCTTTGGTAAGATCAATTAAGCCAATAAACTGTTTGCAAAAAACAGTTTCACCCACTTTCCCCACAGGCTATTGAATCCAGGTATGTCACGTGACGATCTCGCGAGTCGCGAGACAATAACATTAACAAACATACATATACCAAACAAAGGAATTGGACCGATGATTTTCGAAAAATCGATTTTAGCAATTTTATGGGAGTTTTTCACACAATTCCGTGGGGCCGGGAGGAGGGTTAGAATTCCATGAGATTTCATCTCACGCCGTGAGGTATCACATGTATGATAAAACTGGCCGCTGTTTTTCGCCGCTAACATTTAGCGATTGTTAATAAGATCAAACAACTTCCGGTACAATCAACAATCTCGCCCCAGGCAGCTTAATTTGTGGCATTATTTTAAAATAAACAACTAATTAACCCACACGCGCATTTCACACCGTTTGAAAACAACACCGTATCACACACGACCGTCAAATAATCTCTGAACGTCATTTGACCTTCCACCAATCAAATCAGAAAGCTCTTTCTTAATTTGCAAATTTAATGTGTCAAAATAATGACTGACAGACCCACGTGACGTTATGTTTTTGTTTAGATAATTTTGTTGAAGATTTTTTCTTAACGAAAATACATTTCTTTTACTCGAAGCACTCGTTTATCAATGCGCTTTTATGAGGTATTTGGTGTATTTCATTGATATAGTCTGTAATTAAACGTATATGGAAGTGCATACTACACAAATAAGTTGCATAACTTAGCATATGTGCATGTCATGGGTTTTTGCGATTTCAGAACAATCGCGGAACCTTTTTCTCAAGTTCTGAACTTTCGCTTTTGATAAATAAGGTTACTGCTACTACTTCTTAAACAATTCCTAGGGAACCCCTATTCATGCCTCTTGCTTTCATCTAATTCCCTTTAGTTAAAATACAAAGGCGTAGGCACATTACCATGGTTGCAGAAATTGGGGGCCAAGTGAATATTTTTAGTAACGTTTTTGTCTTGTTTCTTTGCTTGTCGCACATTTAAATAAATACAATAGCTTCTTTTTTTTCTGTCAGCTGGTTAATTGTACACACTGTGACATTAAAAGTTCCATAATGATGATACACTAGCTGCCAAGCATTGTTTTTGGATGGTCATCAAAAATGATGGGGTTGTGTGTGTGGTGACTGGTGGGGTGGGAGGGCGGAATAAAATGAGTTTGTATACTGTCTCACCATTTTATGATTTAAGTAACACAAAGATGTAATAGACACAAAAGAAGTTAAATGCAACCATTTAATCTTTTTATATGAATAAATACAATGTATTAACAAATTCATAAAATACTTCTCCCTTCCTTTTCTAACTAAGTGTAATTGTCCAAATTATGCGGCAGTCCGTCCCGTTTAACACGAATAATGGTACAGTGCCAATTTTTAGGGCAATTAAGTGTTCTTGCCCTGGGCAAGTGGATTTTAAAAATATTTCCAGAACCCTGATATAAATATATATATATATATATTATATATATATATATATATATATACATGCTTAAATGCAAACCTAAATCTGCCTTTATTGCACATTTTAAGGGCCATCACAATTTGGGTTTCATGGGAGCCCAGAATTTGCAGATGACAAAATTACTTACCCAACCCTTTGCAACATACTATAAGGAAACCAATTCCAAAATTTATTTCAGCTAGGACAAGAAATGTAAGAGATATAGACCTGTAAACACAGCTTACAATCAAAATTAGATGTGAAACAGACACATTTTAAGGGCTATCATAATTTGGGTTCAATGGGAGCCCATAGGTTACAGGAACCAAAATTGCTTATGCAGCCCTCAAGATAATGCTATAAGGAAGCCCATGGCCAAATTTGGTTATGCTAGGATAAAATGTAAAAGATAGAGAATTTAAACACAGCTTACATGCAAACCTTGATGTGGGATGCCGGGGTGATTACATAAGCTCTCTTATTCTTCGAATAGTCGAGCTAAAAAGGATGATATACTGACTCAGCAATAAAAAATAGCAACAATAACAAGTAGCAATCCCTTGCTGGAATGATCACACATAAATATTGGATTAATTTGAATAACACTGACTGATGCAACAATAATACATGGTGAAGTGATATATTGCCACAAGTATGTGACGGAATAAGGATGTAGTAAAGTTGACCTTGTATTGTAATTGTAACCAATAAAGGTTCATTTATTGTATTATTTCTTCTTGACTGCTTCCCTATCAACATAAGTAGTTTCATTCATGGAAAGTCCATGATATAATACCAGACTGCGTGTGCCAATTGTTGAAAACCGACCAATCACATGAGTTGTTGCAAAGTTGGTCGCACAATTTTGACTGGCGTTCAACAAATTATAGGTGATTTTTTTTTTTTTAAATGGTTGCCATAAAGAAAGAGAAAATAATGGGGTGCAAACATAAATCGAAGATTTTATATATAATTAGGATCTGACAGGTAACTTTATACACATATATATCTTCTGCTTGTATATATATATATCTCAAATCGCGGAATTCGTACCAATTAACGATCGGTGTTGGCTTACATTTTTTTGCAAAAAATGGCCGCTTTTGAGAAAATGTCAAATACGTATTGCTTAAAAACCCGTTAAACATGGCAATATAATCGTTTTGGGACATTTTTTTAACATGTGGACACGTCCGTAGCCTTATAGGAACTTGTCCTCTTTTGCAATTTTACATAGAAAGACACTTTAAAAAAAGTCGCAGAATCAGTTTACTCAAACTGGGACGGGGCCCATAAATGTACCCCGGGTGCCTTTCTGTAGTACCCGGTACGAAAATGACCCCGATAATCCGCATACATGCCAAATCTCCCGCATTCTCCCGAATTTGCCTTTGATCTCCTGATCACATGGAAGCCACTCAAAATCTCCCGGAAATCAATTATTGCCTAGTAAAGTTGATTGTCTGCAATTTGCATGTGTTCAAAGCGTGTCTAACAATGAGGTTACAATTGTCGCTTGTCTAATCGGTCAAGGCGGGGTTACGATAATGCAACCAACCAATGAAATCGCATCTAGCATCTCGCGGCACACGAGAAGATTTATTGAAATATGGCCGTGTAAACAAACCAGGCAGGCTCAACAAATTAAGATAATTAACACGTTGTTATGAGAACATTTGAAGTATGTACATTATTAATTGAAGATTATATGTGTAATGCCGACAATTAGCGTTAACTACACCAATCACCAGGGATTATTGCATCAGCTTGTTTTATTCTAAGTTGAGAAGGATTTTGCCGACATTCGGTAAGTTTAACCATGTTTTGTCAATTGTTTTCGGTCTTTAATTAAGTGTTAATTGATTTTAATTGCACTACAGTGCATGTCAGGCCATATATAGTTGAATTTTAAGCATGTTCTGTCTCAAACGTGTTTCGTCATGTTCATACAAGCATCATGTCTAAACGACGGTTTAATTAGTCGGGAAATACGACGCCATCGAAAAAGAAGAAATATGAATGTAACATTGTACAGAAATACTTTGTGTCAAATTATAAGATGTAGTGTAACACTGTAAGGTTACGTTATCAAATGAAAAAATAAAAGGCAATCATAATCTTAAGGGTTCGCCAATGTTCTGAAATGACTTTCCAGTGGGTGGGGTATTAGGTGTTGAAACCTAAATAACTAGACAGTCTTGAAAATATGTAACATACCTTTCATATTAAACTTTGAGTATAATTCACTTTAGTCATAAGGAAAAATGTCAATACGTGGGTACTTAATTAGCGTGAACAAAAACAATAGGTCAAAGGACTTCCCTGCAAACAATATAATTACTGAACATAATAATTGTTTTTTGGCTTAGATTTAATGTATAGACAATGATTAACAATATGTTAGAGTATTAAGTCGAAATTCAAACCAGTTTTGCAGAAAAAAGTAAATAACTTCGTTGACACGTTGAAGTTTTCTTCGGCCATATTTTTATGAATGAAAAATATGTAAACAAAAGTGGAACGTGGATTATTGCCTAAATTGGTGTGAGAGTCATCTATGCAGCTACAGAACATATATGTGAATCTTGAATATTACCCTAAGTAGATTGTTAAAACATTGAAGACAAATCAAATCACCTGTCAGGTAATCATGGATGTAGAGTTAAAGATTTTACGTTTTCTTGTTGTATTTTCAATGCTTCACCTCGCTGAACAAAGTATGACCGATTAACCGATTACGATTCCTACACCTATCATTTTTTAACGATGCATATTAGGGAAATCCGAATCAAAATTTTCGAATTTATAATTACTAATTGTATTTTTCATATTAAACAATATTCTTATTATTTGCGTTATAAATGTTGCAAAAAAACGAAGAAATTGAACCCTTGCCGTTATAAATACTAAAAATAAGAAATAAAAATGGCACTACTTTATGCAATTGTAGGTGTTATAAGGCATTCGTTCGCGAAAACTCGGATAATACCGGCTACGTTCGGAATCATACTTCATAGAAATGATCGAGATGTTGCGAATGGGAAGTTTCCGGAAATTAGAAAGTAACAATATTATTTGCCAAATTAACTGATTTTATAATGTTTCGAGACTTATATCTCTCAAGAATAACATATTTAAGAAGAAACAATACGTTTTCCCTACGCACCTGCTATAAACTGTTCAGATCTATCGGAATACAGTCGCAATAGAGGATCGTTCATGAGGTAAACAAATGTTTGTAATACCGTTCATTCAATAATCATTGTGTAGTATCAGTAGTAGTAAATCTCGTGCAAATCGTATAATTTAAAAGTGATTTGCACTACTTTTGGGGATAAAACACGGTGCAGAAAATTCATTGATTTGGCATAGTTATTTAATTTTTCATTTTTATTCTTACATATTGTAAACAACATACTGGACTATGGATGTGTGTATTCACTTTCAATAAAAATGAAAAAGAAGTCAATGATTGGATGCACCCGAGGTACTGAAATCAAAAGTACAATATCTTTTTTATGAATTACTTTTATTCAAAACACTAGCTATCAAAAAAATTTCTTATAAATGTGACACACTATGAAAGCATTGACAGTTGCAAAAAAATTGAAGTTTAAGCAAAAATTGACATTGTAATTTTTACCATACCCCACCCACTTTATACTACTGGCGAACCCTTAATTTTGTGTGACATTGCACAGAAATGCTATGTGTAACATTGTTAGATGTTGTGTAAAATTGTAAGGGGGTTAGGGTAATATATAAAACAATTAAAATGTAATGTTCATTATTGTGTGTCACTGTGTGACCAAAATTATTAAAATTGATAGTTTATGCATATACTGTTATTTGTTTTCATCTACTTCATTATCACTATAATGAAATACAAAATAAAATTATAAATAAAGCAACAGTTGTCAATATTTATATACAATATTTGAAAAAAATGTGAAGGTTTCAAGGCTTTTTGCAAATCACTCCGATTTGGATCAAATCTCCCTGATTTGGAAGTCCAAACTACCTGATGTGATGACGGAAAATTTGGCATGTATGAATCCGCACCGAAAGCACTGTATTGCTTTAAAAGATGGTATTAAAAAGTTATGGTGTGTCAAAGATGAACACTGTCGGCGAAAGTAACTGTCATAATATAGCCTATATTTTATCTCAAAATAAAAAAGTGAAACAAATCACATCAAATGTCAGCAACACGCATCCCAAACCCCAACTGTCAGACTTCGGTTTAATGATTTTCTGTATGCTTAGGGTACTCAAAGTGTATTTACCGAATCCAGAACATCATTCAACGCCTTTATCTCAGCTTCAATATCGTCCCGTTTCTTAATAAGCTGATTCATCCTATCCATGGAGGCTGCCATTTTTGTTGTTGTTGTTGTTTCGCGCTGGAATAGTAAACACCAAAAACGTATGGAAAGAAACGAAAATAAGGATTATTTGGCAAAAGGAGACGTTAAGGAGCGAATACAACAAGAAGGTGGCAGTGTACAGTTTACGTGTGGACACATTTAAATACTGCAAAATCAGGGGGCTGGTTAATAAAATCTGAATGATTTTCCTTTTTTTGTCATAATTATAATTCTTTTTTGTTATAATTATAATTCTAAAAATATAAACATACAGAAGACATACAGAAGACAAAAGAAGATCAAGACGTCAATGACCTTGAAGCACTACTGATAGGTTTTTGACAGCCAGATCAGCCATGGGGACCCTTTATTTTAATGAAACCTGAATAAGGTCATTTATACTATATCAAGATTCAACTAGGCAGTTACTTTGTTTTTATCCATATATAAGTACAAGGCGAAATGGCAATAAATAAAGGATAAATACAGTACTCTGGGATATTTTTTTCAGGAAAACTGTAAGTAATAGATAGAGTATGGTCTCATCGAGTTGGTTGATTTAAATATCCCATTGAAGTATTTAGATCAATCAACGAGACGAGACCATACTCTTATTTTTGTAGCATGTCCATTTCAGCTGTCTCGTACTCTAACTTCCGATAACTGTAGTTAGAGTACACTATTTATTCTGACAGGTGTTATTTTCAATTAAACGATTTACATCTGTGCAAATACAAAAGGAATTTCAGTGACCATGCTACAAATATGTTTGTTTTCAACAAATAACACGTTATTTTTCTTCTTTTTTCAAATTATATATTGATCTAGACCATTTTTTTTTAGTTCCCAACACTGATACTGCCACCAGGGCTTTATATGGCTTCAGTTATCATCCCAGTTGCCACCAATGCCAAAAAAATGTCGTTATGATCATTTTAGAACAAGACCCATATCAATATCACTTAAAGTTTCAGAGAAGTAGTCCCTAATCATGTTTACTATATAACTCTATGAAAATAAAGATGGCCACTGCATGTTTAAGTCAAATTAAAGTGATTTTAGTCAAGGGCTAACATCATGTCATGCTGATCATTTTAGAAAAAGTCCCATATCAATATCACTTATAATTTCTAAGAAGCAGTCGCTATAAACTTACTTTGACGGCCATCTTGGATTTCACATCAACTTTGCTAGGAAATAACACCCCATATCCCCGATAAACTCTGTCATGCCCTCACGCAATCTCCACCGAAATAACACCCCATATCCCCGTTTAGACTGATAGAAACATACATGATAGCGACTGTTGATATAGACTAAATACATAGAGAATAATAAATGGGTATTTTCATATCACACTCTATATCGAGCCTGAGACCCCATATCAGCCCGAGAGCTTTATATGAAAATACACATTTTTTATTCTATTTATCATCAGGGACTCATATACACGGGTCCTGTTATCATATACTTCAGCTTTGTCGAAATGTCAACTTCAGCTCATTCACTTCGCTATTTTCCAGGGAGAAAAAAAAAGTTTTTATCAATAGATCTAGTCCATTCTGATGTGCTCATGTCTGTCGCGTAAGTGGTACACAACATTTATTTTTGTCCGAAACCTTATTAAAAATGAATTCCATTGAATTCGAAATGTTCTTATCAAGGTGAAAAGTCATAAGTGGTTATTTCATCCCCAGATAATGATTCTATAGCCAATAATCTGCCGCGAAAACAGGATGGAAGTAACTAATGAAACGCAGACGACAAACCATAGCCGTGACAATCGTATACAATCGTAACTAATCGGTTATTTCCGTGTCACTCCGGTAAAAGGATCGAGATGAACGATCGATAATTTCCCTGATATTACATGTGTTCACCCTATATTTCACCAGGGCTTTATATGACGGGACATGACACGGCAATACAAACGCTGTATTCAACTGAAAACAGTTGTCGTCCAGGTAAGTTTATCGATTATACGCCGCAATTATCGATTTTTACTACGCTTATCGTGGCGGTATGCGAGAGGCCTCGATGTACGGCACACCCATCTACATTGCAAACAGACATTATATATCCTTGTTTTACTGATTTTTATATATTTTATATTGCCAGAAAGCCAAATAAACAAGCATCAAGAATTGCAGGGCAATCCATAGTCCCCCACCGGCCCAGACAAACATTTTCC
The DNA here is from genome assembly GCA_037043455.1 of Cyrtodaria siliqua. Taxonomy (NCBI): domain Eukaryota; kingdom Metazoa; phylum Mollusca; class Bivalvia; order Adapedonta; family Hiatellidae; genus Cyrtodaria; species Cyrtodaria siliqua. The sequence goes on along the minus strand of JAWPHD010001500.1, from coordinate 31,936 downwards.
AGACATCAACTATTATGGAGGTCAAAGATCAAGGTCAAGGTCACAATGACCTTATTTTGGTACGCGACACACCGCTATCCCAAGATGTATTCACATACCAAGTTTGGTGTCTCTAAGTGTTATAGTATTGACAATACGGTCCGGACAAGCATTTTCTATGACAGAGGTCACAGGTCAAGGTCACAATGACCTTGTTTTGGTACGCGACACACCGCTATCCCAAGTTGTATTCACATACCAAGTTTGGTATCTCTAAGTGTTATAGTATTGAAAATACGGTCCGGACAAGCATTTTCTATGACAGAGGTCACAGGTCAAGTCGTAATGACCTTATTTTGGTACTCGACACATCGCTATCCCAAGATGTATTCACATACCAAGTTTGGTATCTCTCAGTGTTATAGTATTGCAAATACGGTCCGGACAAGCATTTTCTATGACATAGGTCACAGGTCAAGTCGTAATGACCTTATTTTGGTACTCGACACATCGCTATCCCAAGATGTATTCACATACCAAGTTTGGTATCTCTAAGTGTTATAGTATTGCAAATACGGTCCGGACAAGCATTTTCTATGACATAGGTCACAGGTCAAGGTCACAGTGACGTTATTTTGGTATGCGACACACCGCTATCCCAAGATGTATCCACATCTCAAGTTTGGTATCTCTAAGTGTTATAGTATTGCAAATACGGTCCGGACAAGCATTTTCTATGACAGAGGTCCACAGGTCACAGTGACCTTATTTTGGTACGCGACACACCGCTATCCCAAGATGTATTCATATACCAAGTTTGGTATCTCTTAAGTGTAATAGCATTGAAAATACGGTCCGGACAAGCATTTTCTATGACAGAGGTCACAGGTCAAGGTCATAGTGACCTTATTTCGGTACGCGACACACCGCTATCCCAAGATATATCCACATACCAAGTTTGGTATCTCTAAGTGTTATAGTATTGAAAATACGGTCCGGACAAGCATTTTCTATGACAGAGGTCACAGGTCAAGGTCACAATTACCTTATTTTGGTACGCGACACACCGATATCCCAAGATGTATTCACATACCAAGTTTGGTATCTCTTAAGTGTTATAGTATTGAAAATACGGTCCGGACAAGCATTTTCTATGACAGAGGTCACAGGTCAAGGTCATAGTGACTTATTTTGGTAAGCGACACACCGCTATCCCAAGATGTATCCACAAACCATGTTTGGTATCTCTAAGTGTTATAGTATTGAAAATACGGTCCGGACAAGCATTGTCTATGACATAGGTCACAGATCAAGGTCAAAATGACCTTATTTTGGTACGCGACACACCACTATCCCAAGATGTATTCTCATACCAAGTTTGGTATCTCTAAGTGTTATAGTATTGAAAATACGGTCCGGACAAGCATTTTCTATGCATTTTCTATGTCAGAGGTCACAGGTCAAGGGTCCGGACAAGCATTTTCTATGACAGAGGTCACTAGTCAAGGTCAAGGTCACAGTGACCTTATTTTGGTACGCGACACACCAATATCCCAAGATGTATCCACATACCAAGTTTGGTATCTCAAAGACTTATAGTATTGAAAATATGGCCCGGACAAACATTTTCGGAACATTTTCTATGACAGAAGTCACAGGTCATGGTCACATTGACCTCATTTTGGTATGCGACACACCGCTATCCCAAGATGTATTCAAATATCAAGTTTGGTATCTCTAAGTGTTATAGTATTGAAAATACGGTCCGGACAAGCATTTTCTATGACAGAGGTCACAGGTCAAGGTCAAAGTGACCTTTTTTGGTACGCGACACAACGCTATCCCAAGATGTATCTAAATACCAAGTTTGGTATCTCAAAGTGTTATAGTATTTAATATATTGCCCGGATAAGCATTTCGGAAGGACGGACGGACGGAAGGACGGACAAAAGGGCGAACGGACAGGGTGCAAACCTATAGTCCCCACCGGGACCGATGGGGGACTAATAACCTTTCTAATGGTGTAATTTTATTACCAAATAAAGGTTAAACAAATAGGCAAAACGGAAATGTATCGCGTTTTTCATTTTCTTAACGCGTTTACGAACATCACCATGTGTTTATTGTTTAGGTCATCAAACATTTATTGTTTAATAGATATTTAAATAAGATGCATGGTTAGAAAGCCAGATAAATAACCTTTCTAATGGTGTAGTTTTATACCAAATAACTGTTAAGGTACGGTTTAATTGAGAAAAAAATATGTTTACCCTTTCATAAAATCACAGACCTAATAACAAATAGATTGGACACTATGAAAATTGTGTAAATTTCAAGTGGCACAGTTCGAAAAATTCACAAAATATTTCCCAACTTTAAACACACATATCATGAAGAGTTTTATAGATAAAGTTTCATTCAAGCCAAATACCATTACAAATTTAATTTTCTTTCCAATGATAGTATTTTGTTTTCTCTTACATTGAGAGCAAAAAAGGAGTTTGATGGAAACTTTGACTATGTCAAAACATTGATTTTTAAGAGAAAAGCGAAAAATGATGACATTTTAAACTTTAATTTTTTTTTATACAATTTCTTATTTTGAAAATAAACATAAATTATTATAATCCCATTTTGCTATTCACTGTGAATCTTTTGGATGTATTCTCGTCATCAAAATCGGTGAATAATTGAGAGAGAAGATAGAAGGAAAAGTTAAGGTGCCACGTGATATTTTGGTTACTTCATTGGTTAAGATAAGAAGTTTTCTATCTGTTTATCAATATGTCTGTGATGAAATATACATGTTGATCCGGTATCCGGTCATATCGTACTTAAGTCAAATCGTACTTAAGTCAAATCACTCTCATTTTGGTCAAATCGTACTCATTGACATTTTGAAATAAGTCGAATCGTACTCATTATTTTATTTCATTAGAAATAATCTAATTTCAGTTGAATATTGATTATATTTTATCTATTATTATAATAAATGAAGTTCCAAGTAATGTTGTAATGCATTTTAAATAACAAAAAGACATTAAACTATGGTCCAGGTTTTCTTAAATGAGTACGATTTGACCTGAGTAGGCCTACGATTAGACTTAAGTACGGATTTCACCACAAATACAAACTTAGATTGTTGTGATATTTATATGATTTTACATATTGTATGAATTTATACATAATTTTGTCAACACACGATATGTATAACCAGTGACCAAGTTGATTCGATATAAGATACAATCTCTCCCAGAGGCCATTACATTGACCTCTGTCAACGTCTAAGAAAATAGTCTGCGATCACATGATAATTTGTCACATGACCATAGCTAAATATAAAAATGGCGAACAGAACTTCAACACCGTGACACCACCAAATATCGGCTGCTGATTGACATGTAAACAATCGAAAGAAACACGACTTATTATCTACATTTTGATATATATTTTAGGTTACTTATTGAATTTACGGTAGATTGTTAAGAGCTATGGGATATTGGAAATCGCTGGTAAACAAAAAGCTGTACTGTTACCCTATGGGAACGATTTGGTGGTGCCTAATTTAATGTTTTGAGGCGGAGTGATATGCCAAAGTACAAACCTTTATTCTACCGCAATATAATTCTGAGCATAATTTTCAGTATATTTAAAACATTCAAGCCGAAAAATTGTTTTCTTTTGTATAAGCATTTCATATAAAGTTAATTCAGAAAAATATTAGTGTCATCAAGAAATTTTGCATTTCCACCGTTTTTCATCGTTTGCCAAGATTCTTGGGATTTGGTGAGACGTCGACAGAGATGTATGGTGTCAGACAAGTCAGGAAGTACTTCCGGATCGTAGGGTGCTGAAATAGTTCCTTGAAAGAATCCAAAGTTTCTAGTTTCCATGTGTTTTTCCCAAGATTAGTTTATATTTCATTGTTAAATCTAACTGAGATTAAAGTAGTATGTCTGTTGCCATGAATATATTGTAAGTATTTTACTGTGTTTTTCAGGATTATTTCTTTGGAGAGTTTGAGCGTAGAGGTTAGGTAGAGATGTGGTTTTGACAGATGTTTGTTTCAAAATACGCATAGTGTGAATGAATGACGCGAAATGTTGAAAAACTGAATCGGTGTTTTATTCCAGATATGAGACCGTTTGCTAGCCAGATGTGTTTAATAAGCAGAATAAAAGTGTATTTAAACGAACGAATCTTGTGGAACTTGTGACTAGTGTTACTATCTCAATGCTTTCACTTAATGTATCACATGTATATGTTTAAAATGTCATTTTATAAAGTTATAAAAAGAATTCGCAGTATGCTGTTTTTGTTTAAAATGTCTTAATAAAGGAAATGAATGTTTGTTCGCAAATAATAAGTAAGTATGTATAACTACATTGTTTATTACAGTGACATGTGTACAAGTATCAACATAATATTCAATATCTCATTCCTTGGTTTCTTGGTATTGCATTAGTTCCGTGATCTGAATTAATTAATGGATTTGTTGTCCTAGACGTTCATTTATATATTAATATGCTAGAAGTAATGTCGTAACTCTTCGTGACGAGACATATGTTTGCTTTAGTTGTCAACTAATTTGCATATCTTTATATTCACTGCCAATAGTTGAAGATAACCTCTACATGACTACACACATGATTCAATACATGAGTCATATGATAGAAATACGTACAAGGTTATTTACTTTTTTGCACATTACTTCATCTAGATTATATCATAGCTCCATATCTGGCCGATATGACGACATACCAGAGACGATACATACCCTAAAGTTGGCATTTAGTAATGATAATCGGTTAATAATTTCGTTGTTTGCTTGTTTGAATGGTGAGGATGTAACCACTGAGTACTGAATACTCCTTAATTTGAGGTCTGAGTACTGAATACTCGTTATTTTAGAGACCGAGTACTGAATACTATTTAGCACAAATGACATCATAGTTCTTATTCTAGTCTTTTTACACAACATCATCATTTTCTGCTATCATACCTATACAAGATTAAATATCTAAAAAAAATATAAAGGATCCAACAGGCTTATATCATTATTACAAACAAAATGAGGAATTACAAAACACACTATTACAAACAACAGTTTAATATAACAATACACAATAAAATATACCAGATATAACCAACTTACATTTTGCACCCAACATTGACTAATTAATTAACAATCAACAATGAAGTTTTTTTTAAATATAATTTGTTTCTATGTTCTACATCATATATATAAACTAGTAAACACTAGTAAACGTTTTTGATAAAAGTCAAATCGTTATCATTATGTTGGTTAAATCGTATTCATAAATAGCATGAGAGTGATTTGACCTGCCATGAGTACGATTTGACCGAAAAGTGAGAGTGAATTGACCAAAACAGTACGATTTGACCTGAGTACGATTTGACTTAAGTACGACTTGACCAGGAAGAGTTGATCCAAGAGAATTATTTTTTCTCAACATGGCGAAGTTAATTTTTTTTTTGCTAAAATCAAAATCATAACCCACTTAAAAGCTACCCTAAACACACTTTCAATATGTATGCTATTACTTGTAATCATCAACAGGTACGGCGGTTTAATTGAGAAAAAAAAGTTTACCCTTTCATAAAATATACATGCTAATCAAGGAGAAAAAAAACACGTTCAAAATGGTCAAGTTAAAAAATTAGCTTTTGTTAAAATCAAAGTTATAACCCAATTAAAAACTACACCAAACATATAGTGTATATGTTTTGTATAATAAACAAAGATCGACAAATATATAAAAAGCGTGAAAGGCGTATAAAACAAATAAACAAAAAACTGCAACAACGTCCGCCATGTTTTTTCAATCGCAATTTCACGCTTCCTGGTTTGAGAACTAAACACTAAAAAAAGCAATTAAAAACTTGCTAAAAACACGAACAACCCACGCACATCGTACAACTACGTTTTGCAACAACTAACCATGTTGTTTGTAATGTCTTCAACCATAAAACCCGATAAATCATGGAGCGAAATCACATTCAACATTCTAAAACATGGCGGCTAAAGTGAACGTGCATGACCGAAGTATTCCGAATGAGTGGACGACAAGTGTTTGGCACGCTTCTGTCCGAGACCGATCCCATTAATTATCATCCCAGGTAGAACTGAAGGCATCTATCACCCAATATGTAGTATTGGGGTGGGTGGGGTGGGGGTGGATGGGTGGGTGGGTGGGTGGGTGGTTGTGGGGTGGGGGGAGGGGTTACTATCGGTGGTTTAAAGTATAATTTAAGTCTAGTTTTAAAGCTCGAAAGGGATGGTGCTTCGAGAATGTTAATATCAAGGTCGTTCCAAAGTTTCAGAGATGACGGTAAGACTGATCTCGACAATTCTATTTTTCTAGGTAAAGTAACGAAGTTGGAACTGTTTCTCAAGTTATAAGGATTCGATTCTGAAATAGTTGCTGGAAATATTTCATTCAAGTAACTCGGTAAACTTCCATTTTTAAACGTTTAGGTAAATATCAACTTTTGGATGTGTCTTCTATCGGACAGAGAGACCCAAGAAGTTTCAGAGAAGTAATCGCTACACGTTTTTTTTTTATAATATAACTCTCTGTAAACAAAGATCGCCACGTTTAATGTCGCCTCAAAATGATTTTCATCAAGGACCAGTACCATTCCAAGCTGATAAAGTCCTATATCAATATCACTTATAGTTTCGAAGAAGTAATCGCTACACCTTTTCTTTTGTTTTAAATCTATTGTTTAGCGTTGACAGCCATCTCAACAGCATAAGAGTGATTTCTGTACACGTTGGGCGGATACTTCAAAGTAGCTATCCCGCCAACAACAGCCACATTTTACAACATATGTACACCGTTTTTAAACCTACTGACGATGAAGTAGATATATATCTTGCATATTTTCAGAATCTAAACTCTACAGACACAATATAAACGGATTTAATCAGCCAGGACAAACCCCAAACTGGAGCGTTGAATTAAGAGTTACCAACTAATAATTAATTTTACGCATATTCAATCATGGGTATTTTAAGAAGAAATATACATTATTATTTGACCTGGCCATCAAACTTTTGAGCATAAAAATCGGACTCGAACTCAAAATCTAAAAAAAAAAAATTCCAAATAAAAACAATTTTACAAGCAAATTACTATATTTACTTACAGAACGAGTAATTTTAAAGATAATTTAACAGAACAATGCCTGAAAATCACAATTCTTGCTCATACCTTTGTATTGATAGGGTTTGCAAAAAAATAGATTTTGAGTCTGAGTCTGATTCTTGTGCTCAAAAAGTTGATGAATTTATGCCCAGAATACGTGGACAGAGTTTTGATAAACAGTTTTGTAGTGCAATTTTGCCGTTATTTGACGGATTATATTTGACGGATTAGTTTCTTGTAAGGGACACGAGGAAATCTTGAAGTATTTATCAAACATTAAAGGTTATAATAGCGTAAATGAGTCTTCATTGCCCTTCCATAGTAAAGTTAGAATGTTGACAACCTGTTAAAAACTCAAACCTCGTTAGAATTCTTGGAAACTTACTTTATCATACAAATAAACATGTCTGCTATTAAACATCAACAAGGAAATAGGGGGTTTAATACCTTCTAAGAAACATTTCTTCAGTTGTATACTAACACCGGGTCAAAGGTCAACACTATTTTTACCCCTTGCAATTTCATACCCTGTCTACTTTCACTTCTCAAATTTATATCAAAAACTGTCAAAAACATGATGAGCTGCATTTTCAAATATCAACAACATGTTCAGAATAAGTTACAGCCAAAAAATAACAGGAAACTGCACTAAAAAAAGTTTTTAAAGAAAAAAATATTAGCACTCTTTAATACAGAACTACTTTCGACTGCACCAGGCGAGCACATCCTGTTGATTTAGTGTAATTAGACCTAAAATTCGCACCACCCGGAATTTATCAATCCAGTATCATTTTGAGTTTAAATATGCTTGCATATATTTAAATAAAGCCAAACTTCAAATGGAACAATTCCCGACATATTCGTAGGAAACATTCGAAGCTGGTTTAATTTATAAAAGAAAACATATAACTAACATGAAGTAATGCTGCCAAGAAATCCATGAGATTTTATGAAAGGGCTTTTTTCTCTTATTTTTAAAAGAAGCCAAAGTCAAACTACCTTTTTCTCATTTCATTGAACTCTTTGGTAACGTACCTTCAAAAACAAGATATAACATATCGTATTTAATTAAGTTTTTTTTTTTAGACTGATGTTCACAGTAAATGATCCCCCAATTGCTAATACACGAGCCTTTGTGACTTAAAATGTGAAACTTTGTCTTGGAAGCAAAAACATAAAGAGATTTTGGAAACCATGAAACGCATATCTACTATCAATTGCAATCACTATTGTCGATTTTGAAACGGCAACATACACATACAGACAGACAAACGCATATCTGCCGCGTTCAATAGCAAGACCTTAGTACGACTCGTCCACCGAAATCAATCTGTTTAGATTGAAAGTGTGGCCGAGTGGTTTGAGAGGTCTGCTATTGAGCGCGAGGCGATGTGTCGAGTTTGATCTCCTAGAACTGTGGGTTTTAATCTGTTGGTAGTGGTTAGATATATAACAAGCAAGGTTTTACGCAAGCGTAAAATAGCTGCCGAGAGAGAAAAGAGCATTATATCTGGGTAGGAACTGGGAACAAAGTTCAACATAATAACAGATCAAGTCACGTGTGTTAAAACAATATTAAATGTTTTTTTAAAAGAAAAATGTAGACGTAAACATGTCACGACCGTTCTTTCTTACCAGACACTTTCCTCCCATTTTTTACCATCCGTTTTTCCTACCAAACAATTTGAATAAAAGTGGACGACCTCGCTTCGTTCTGGTCAAATCCTTGACATTCGTTACATATTGATTACATATTCACCTTTGTAGCACGACATGCTAGAAGTACACATCAGCACAGAAATACAAGTGTTCACATGTGAGGGATGCATGTGCTTTAGCGGGCATTACATCACAGATAAACTGTTCACTGCTATCAGATTGCGTTATCAAAGTGAAAAACTCAAACTGTTCATTGCCACTTTACCGTTGTGCAATTCAGAGTCAATGCAATGTGGAACTATCTATCAAACGAAATCAAAAACCCATAATCAGTTATTATTTTTTAACGAAAACTTCAAAGATTTGTATTCGTATGCCCTGAGGTTCCTAGTACCTGTTACATGTTTTACGTTCACTTACATGCACGGATTCGCAACTAATGTATGTAGGTATATAATTCACCAGTTCTATCACCAAGATCCTGAACATTTACTATTTAAGTGTAATAGATATTTTTTGTTTAATTTCTGCTGTTTCAGTCGAAGTCGTCGTCGTTTTCATCTCTTAAAAATTGCACATATGAGACTCAATAAAAACGAGCCTGCTACTTTTCTCACTTGTTTGTGTTTGTTGCTTCCAAGGGACCCCCTTTCCAGTATATATCAGACGCAGAAGACGAATTAATGTTTAACGCTTTCCAAATATGAAATAGAACTATCACTGAAGGTGATGAATACCATCGCTTTCTTGTATACATTCTAAGTAAACCAAAGGTACATAATTCTATAAAAGAACATGCAGATTCGAAAACCTTTGATGCAGAGACACATCATACCACCACGTGTAAACTGTATGTCAAATGTAATAACAATCCATGATTTTTTTTGAAGCGAAAGCCACATGAATTTCATTATCAGATATTAGATTAGAAAATTTTATGTCAATCGAAGGCCATACTTCTGTAATAAATTAGGCAATCCACACTATGTGCTGTAGAGGGACACACATGCCATCAGCTGCTATGTGTTTATGTCGTTTTGTAACAATCCATTCGAAAGTGTTTGGGATGTAATGCGCATAGGTTACGAGACGCGTCATGTAACGCGATGAGACGTTACAGGACGCGACGCGACGTTACGGACAGCGTGATTCCTATATAGGCACCATTTCAGTTTTTGCTTACTCTTTCTCTCTTTTATCAAGTGACTAACTTTCACAACATCGATTTCATTCTATTCCTGTAACATATTGTAATGGGGAGGACAATAATGGTCACATACTGCACAAATGGCTACTAAAGCATTCAATATCAAGAGTCGTCACTGAAAATAAATCATATATTTACATATTTGGTAGAAAAACGAAGAAAAAATATGCAATCAGTTTTAAGTAAAAATGATACGGGATTAATAATTGAATTGAATTGAATTTTATAGTCGCACCAACAGCTAAGGCCATATGGCTACTTTCCAGCTTCCACTGGTGGAGGAAGACCCCAGGTGCCCCTCCGGGCAATTTTCGTGAACGGGCGGGCACCTGGGTAGAACCACCGACGTTCCGCAAGCAGGATTAATAAATCGATGCGCTAATTTAAATGCTTGATATAAAACTTATGATTGCCCTGTGTCCCTTTAAATCATACTTATCACAACATTTGAAGGAAACAGGTACTAACCGATATGTTTTGGGATAGTTTCTCAGAAACTGCTTACCAGTCTAGATATATAATGACCGCCTAAGCCGTCGTATGTTGGACGGAAAACAATTCATGACAATATCTATAGCCCAGTAAACTAAATACATGTTATTGTCCTACCAATTTCGGAGATTTTTTTCGGTAGAGTCTCTCTAAAGTAGGAACTCGGGGTGAGACAAATTTTACACCACATACTTCATTTGAACCAACTTGATAGTCTAGTAACACTCTTTTCTGAAATATCTATATATATATATATATATAGGGAGAAATATTTGTGAACTACCAAGGACAGACAACCTTCGGACGAACTACGGCAGGGCTATGACGAGATACACAGAAATCAAGCGTATGCATTCACTCCCTAAAAAGGATAGCTGCAATACACGTTGATGAACTGTATCTTTACATCATAACACGCTCGTCTGGAGGCACACTTAACATATAGACGCATACATACATACAATTATAGCTCATATGAGTGGGCCACATTTAAGCATTCAATCACACACAGCTATATTGAGACAGTGACAATGAAAGGTGCCGGATCTTGGGGATACTGTGAATTCAGTAAATATAATAAAGGGAGATAATTTGAACTCACTACGCCAACTTTCGAAATTGGGATCTCGTAAGAGATTCACGTTCACAAAGCAGAATTATATATAGGGCGAGAAATAATATATATATAACAGATATATTATACCGTTTGACATTTTAGTAACAGAAAGTCAAAAGTCATACTTTTAACAAAAGTGAAAGACAAATGGACACGTTTCTGTAGTCACATATACACAACAAATTGCATGAGCGTTAATATGGTGCACCGCATTAAATGGAACTATATATATATATATACAGATGTAAAGTGTCCTACCTGTTAAAGGCCAAATATGAAGCTTTATCTTAGCAAATATTTCCTTAAATTGTGACTGAATAAAATATATGGTAAGTAATATAAAGCAGAGAAGCACATTCGTGGCCGGGATGGTAAAGACGATGTGTTTGAAACCTTCTCGCCTCTCACCGCTGTGGGTTCGAATCCCACTGGGAGCTCGACTTGGGAGAAAGTCGATTCTTACGGGTTGCAGGGGTTATACAGTACTGTTCTACCCAGGAAAGGTGGGTGGTCTGCTTCCACTTTTAAAATAATCGACCGTCATATACAGCTTTAAATTTGCTGGACATGACGTTAAACACCATACAATCAACCAAAAGGTTTCAGAACACGAGACAAGCCTCTATACGTTAATTGTATATGTTTCGTTCATTCATTTATTTTACATAAGCATACGCTTAACTTTATTTGGACTTGGATATATTATTTCAATCAATTTATAAAATAATCATTGGTGATATTTTCATATTGGCTCAGTTATTATGCAAAGGTCTGTCATAGTGTCCCTCTTGACAATGTACTCGCTCTGCCCATCAGTACAATCTTTCAATATTAACCTTTGAATCTAAACATACAAAAACATCCAATCATATGCATGCAGTTCTTGGTCAATTTGTTAATTTTAGAGACGACTTTTATTTGACGATGCATCATCATGAAAACTAAAGCTTAAAAAAGCCGAGAGTTCACTTCCCCTTTTCATTTCAAAATGATAGATGGCGCTGGATCCCCAATCTTCCCAGGATTCCAGAGTCGTTATGTTACCAAGTAAACACTCCTTTAAAAATGTTATTTGTAGCAGTTTTAATCCACAATGAAGTAAATTCCTGTGACCATGTGGATATTTTTGTTCAATTATATTTTCACAAAAGAAATCATAACAAAACTTTACATAGTAAGTGTAGTTAAGATGCTCATTTTCATCGGTGTCGCTGTAGTAGATCCTGCGTTCTGAAGACAGAACGCCGCTCTCCGGCTTTTGTGGTTGCTTGAATTCTTGCCTCGCATCATCACTGCCACGTGGGCAGTTTACCTGTTGAATCCACCATTCAGGAAAAGGTATGGGTATTTTAGTATTGGGATCCATGTTAATTCCAACACCAGACATCCTGGCGTACGGTTTCAATACGTTCTCATGCCGCAATTCTACTTCTTCAAGTCTTGATGTACGTTTCACCCATTTATATCTGCTGTCGATAATGAGAGGGTATTTGGGACTGTTGATGTTGTAAAACTCCGAATCTATCTCTAATTTACAGTTGAGCATGTATAACACTGCAGTGTCTTCTTCTGAATTTTTACGGGGCAGAGGCCAAGCTAGATCAGCGCTATCGAACAATCTCATGATGTTCCATACATACATTTTCTTTCCTAAAAAGTGAACATTATAAACATATAAACTGATGTGCTAAGAGAACACGAAAAACACTAAAACACAATACAACATTTTCATGGATCTTTAAATGACCAATTAAGGCGTAGGTACAATTTGAACTGTAAAATCGGCAACATTAAAATAAGTGAATGGAGAATGGAGAAATAATAAACAAAATCTAGAACAAGAAAGATATTTTCGATGTTGGCACCGTTAATTAAACCCACGGGAATGTTCTCCGAGCAACTCACCATAAACGTCGTGATACCTTTGTAACTGTATTATCGAGATCTAAAAGTAATTTAAGAACTCTTCTGCGACAAGGACACAACCTGACGTCTACAAATTGCTTAAGATCCTGCGTCAAGATCACGTTCATACAATCTGTATTACACTTGCTAGGCAGTTTATCCAAAGAGGTTATGACCCTATCATTTTAAAATGAGCGACATGTTTAGGGGTTGACTCAATTACAGTTCGCCACAATGCTTTCCTCTTTGCTTGTGCGATGACCCGACATATTGTCAGATTGTGGACCCTATGATGACGTATACATAAATCCTGAAAGGGATGGCAACGTTTACTGTTTGTTTTAATAGTGTCGTATGCCCTCTTGTTTCTCTGGCTTCTACCAAGTCAATGATTACTTGCTTTTGGCCAGCTATGCTTTTTATTCTACCAAGTCAATGAGTACTGGCTTTTGGCCAGCTATGCTTTTATTCTACCAAGTCAATGAGTACTTGCTTTTGGCCAGCTATGCTAGTCAATGAGTACTTGCTTTTGGCCAGCTATGCTTTTTAGTCAATGAGTATTTGCTTTTGGCCAGCGATGCTTTTTATTCTACCAAGTCAGTGAGTACTTGCTTTTGGCAAGCTATGCTTTTTATTCTACCAAGTCAATGAATACTTGCTTTTGACCAGCTATGCTTTTCATTTTACCGAGTCAATGAATACTTGCTTTTGACCAGCTATTAACAAGTCAATAACTTCTTGCTTTTGGTCAGCTATGCTTTTTATTTATGTATACATGATCAGGTGTGTTATACTTATATTGCCTATTACTGCTGCCCAGTTTGTTAGAGGATATACATCATTTACACTCATTTTACTGGGATGACAATAGGCTAAGAGTGAGGTTTGGAGCACCATAAAACCTGGGTTAAACCCGGACTGGCATTTTTGTCACCGACCGTTCTTAGGCGGTACCCTTATGCGTTTGTGGCGTCGCATACTTTTGCTATTTTTTCCCTTGTAAATGTTGTTTGAATGTGTGTTTTTGGTTGACTGTGTTTTCTTGTTTGACTATATATCTACTTTGATTGACAGAACGTTTCATTTTTCACTGCACCATTTGAATTAACATGATTTAATTCTTAAGACGTGAATATTTTTAAAGCAAACAACGTTCAAAGCACCTTTGGCGACTTTTGGAGGGTAAGGGTGCCATGTGTATGGTGCGACTGGACTTCGTTCTTAATATATACCATTGACTTAGAAATCTTTTGAAATGGGCGATACTTAAGTGCTGCAATTCTCATTAAATGCCTTATTAAACAAGTCTCCACTTTTTTTGTCCATCCATTACAGTTACAGTTCAGACAAAGGGGGTCTAACACACATTCTTCGTAGTTTATTTCTGTTGTGTAAGCCCGGACGTATTCATTTCTTATCTTTATACACTGGTTATTCTGAAAACTTTATACCCAGAGATATGTATGCATTCACCAAAATCAAATAATTTCAATACCAGAAACATTCCCCTCCAAACCCACATACTTATTATATGTGTGTAATAGAAATGTATACAACCGGCGATCGGGACGCCAAAATGGATACCGATGCCATAAGAAAACACATGTGGAGTGGGAGGGTGCTATTTTCCTTTTGCTTTTGCATCGTACATATACATTTGAAGGGGCGCACGGCAATCTTGAAACATGTATCAAGCATTAAAATTAGCACATCAGTATATTAATCCATTATCATTTTGACTTTAAAATTGCTTGCATATAAATAAAATATATTTTCAGAGTTTGTGCAACAATTAGTAACATGCACAAGCAATTTGCTTTGTACTGTTCAAGTAATCATTAACAATGATTAAAACTATACAAGTTATGTAGAATTAATGGGACGCCGGGGTCGTTTTTTTAAAAGAAATCAAGATTACCGTGTGTTCCCTAAAAGCGAAACGTAAATTTAAATATTTGTTACAATTTATCGGAGGATTATGCACATAACATACTACTGGCTATTTTCTATTTTACTATCTTTGCCATTTCTTTCCTATATTTCTGAGACACTCCTGTATTCCTATAACTTTAGCATATTTTGAATATGTTTCCTATGTTTTTGAAGGTGTATCTTGCCCCCAGATATTGTATATTTACAGTTATAGGACGCTTATATCATGGCATCTCCAAGAAGGGTCACGGCATCTCCAAGAAGGGTTACCGCATCTCCAAGAACGAAAGTATTGGTTCTTTTGAATGGACAATGGTGGCAGCAAAAATAAATTGGGGATATAAGTCCCGTTAACACAAATTAAGGTCACCATTCAGAAGACCATGTTATGACACTGGTTCAACCATTAGTATCAGCATGCTTTATCTTGCTGGAGGAAATGTCTATATATATATTTGTAATGTACATGTTATACAAATAGTTCAAGTAAGTAGATACATTACCATTTAGATGTCTAAATTGAACAATTTTCATTATGAAATTTCTATTCTTCTGAAGAAAATAAATTCCTATATTTGAGAGAAATAAAATGGCCGGCATACTGTTTTATTTAACTGTGCATCGAGAGAGAACGTCTTTGTTGCAGTGAATCGTTAAATTTTTAACACAAACAGTTCCAACTGAATGCAAAGTTCTGTTTCAGTTGTGAAGTGTTGCAGTGTCAAAAGGTTCAATATTTTATAAATATATGTACATGTCCTACCAATATATTGTAACACGCAGTTGAGGCTACGTTTCTGTACAATGTATCTTTACAATACAAAAAAAAAAAGAGTAAAATATCAGTCTACCAACTCTCAGCGTGTTTTCTCGTGGCATCGGAATCCGTGATTGCTATCTGGCGTCCCGATTGCCGGTTGTACGGGTGTGATGATTGTATTACCGGAAAGGTCTATATCTCCGTATGGTAAGGTGGGAATGTGTACCCGGACATGGTTTGGGTAGATAAATTCACTCTTGTACCCTAGCTGCTTCCGCAGGGCACTGGTGTGGTGCCTGAAACATAAAACAGTGAGTTTTATATTTAACATGTTATATACGGTGGATAAAACAGACATGCCATTTTTAAAGCTATAGTATAAATACAGTTATAAATGCAAGAAATGATTTTATGAAAAGCAATGGCAAACTCGTTTTATGTATAAATTTTTTAATTTACAGAAATTATTATGAATAGCAAACTACTCAAGTGCAAGATGATGTAATATTGTTCATACTTTTTTTTTTTTATCTTTTTTCTTTCTTGTAAAAGGTGTGTTCAATTATCAAGCAATTTCTTTCTTTCTTTCTCGGAGAAGGAATGTTCAATCATCAAGCAATTACATTTGAAAATGCAAACTAATAATGTGATTATTTGTGCTTCTTTTAAATTGTAATACGAAAATACGATACACATATTATTGTAATGTAATATATACTGAGCAAGAAAAGAAACTTTCCTCCATGTTTAATTTAAATTACAAAAGATATCCACCGTTTTCAGTGTAAAACATATACATAAAATTAAGTTTGTTATCTGTGGACAAAATTCAGTTGTCAAAATTATGCTGCAATCTCAAGCTTTGGTGTGGCACGCTAGCAAAGTCGCGAGGAGTCTAAATTAAAAATCACAAAAAATAAAGGTCTCGGTTAGTATTAAGGTTTAACGTGTAAGATTTAATTAAAAACATGTAATTCACTTACGACGGCGCCGCCTGCCAGCTACCGTAACAGCTAGGCGATACGGGGTCTCGTAATAGTTTGCGCCATGCTAACCCACCAATAAGAGCACGACGACCATACACTTGGACTGAACTGAGTACTGTTTACGGATGAATCTCGGTTCAGGCTCACCGAGACCTTTACTTTTTGTGATTTTCAATTTAAACCCCTCTCGAATTCGCTAGCATGCCACACTAAAACTTTAGATTGCAGCATAATATTGAAAATATTGGTTGCCTGCACCTTTAAAAACATAAACACTGAGATGCCAAACTACTGTGTTCATACTATAAGCAAAACCAATTAAAATGTATAATTTTAACATGAACATGCTTGAAAAAAATGCCTCAGATAGATCAACAATGTGATATAAACCAATGATTGCAAACACAATTAGCACAAATAGAGCAAACGGTTATATTTCCATTTATAGGAAGGATAACATTCCTTGTATGCGGAGGCAATATAACGGAGTAAAACCTCACACATGATGGCCTTTGAAGGCCTTGTAAGAATTGCATTCCAAAAAGAAACCCTGGCCTTTTAAGAGTTGTATTCAATAAAACCGGCCTTGTAAGAGTTGCATTCCAATAATAAGGATAATTAACAATATACAAATTAAAATCATCTTTCTCGTCATAAATTTTACTAATTATTTCGCCTGTTTCAATAGAGAGATGTAAATTAAGAAAAGAAGCGACAGTATCAGAAATGTTAGCTTTGCTAGCTTTGTTGAGCTGAAATTCCTTGTGATAGATATTACTAACCATAGTAGAAAAGAAAAGATCGTCAATGCTTAATGTCATCCAAATACCGAGAGGTGTCATTAAAGGCTTCAAATACATATGTCTGAGTATCGGATGAAAGACCCAACATGAAATCTCTTTCACAACAATACAAGAACACATCTGCGACAAGAGGTGCACAGTTCGTACCCATAGGGATACCAACAATTTGTCTATAAACGGTAGTTCCATACCTGACGAAAATATTATCTAATAGGAAAATGAGTGACTCACAAACTTCTTGGCAAGTCCACATAGTGTAATTGTCTAAACTGCCGTTAGTAAAAACGCTTTAATATTATTACAGGCCAAAAATGTAGTTTTCTCTATCGAAAGATTTTTGAATAAGAGCAATACTCTTGTCTTTGATAAGGTGGTGTGGTAAAGTTGTATATAGTATAGAGAAGTCATAAGTACTTATAGATGAAAATTGACGTTTATTGCAGTTTTATCAAGAACGTCTCCTGAATTTTTCATAGACCAAAATAAATGAATCCCAGAGTTTTCATAAGTTTTACCACAATATTGTTAAACGTGATCTTTAACGGCAGTAAGACAAGATTAAAAAAAGTTTGGAGATGTTGTTTGTTGTAGTGGTGTCGAAAGTTGTATGTATGTTATGTGATAAATAAGGGGTGGGGTGGGGTGGGGGGGGGGGGGGGGGGGGGGTTCGATAAATGTATCTTTCGAGTCTACGAGTCTAGTTAATCGGCATATTGTAAAGCTAATAAGATATGTCCTAAAGGGAAAACAAACTCCATTACATCTTGCATCCATTTAATTTTATTCGATCAATGATTGTTAATGTCTTAATTATAATGTCTACAATGCTGTTTGCAATTTTTACGCATATTCAACAACAAAAAAAGAAAAAAAAAGAAAGTACACTAGAAGAAAAAATTAAGAAACATACAGTGCATTAGGGTGTAGAGAATCATTGGTAGTAAAAAAAATTTTAAATTATTTTCTGTTTAAATTAAATTTTCTCATCTCATGTATATTAGATTCCTTTAAAATTGTCTAGGCTTGAAGATATAGCATGTAAGCATACATTTATGCAGCAGTGAAATGATTTGATCAATTTTTTCATGCAAAATATAACACTAAGTGTAATATCTCTCAGAAAAATGACTCTTCATAGACAGAATGTGTTTTTGAAACGAAAAATTCATACTGTCATAATAAACTGAATATGTGCAGTTATAACAAATTTAAGAGACAAACGTCTCAATGTTATCATCAAATAGGTTAATTTCTTAAAGTTTGTCACTTGCAGAGGTACAATTAAATATTGGTGCAAAATAACCTGTTTTCTTTACTAAAAGTTTGTCACTTCTAGTGATACAATGACATATTGGTGCAAAAAAACAACTATTTTCCTTATTAAAAAACAGTCATGGGAAAATAATTTCAGAAATTTGCTATCATTCAACTAAAAGAGTAAATATAAATCAGAAAAATAAATAGACGTTTTCCTTTCATTTTAAAAGACGTTTTATCTAAGTGATTCTGTACACCCTAACCCTTGTATAACATAGTGACTCTATGCTATACATTTGTATCAACTCTTGATACTTGAATACTGTAATATTAACATGTACATGTATATCATGTTGTATAGTAAACACCACATTCCAGATATATAAAGAAGAGGAAACACATTACAAATAACAGTATACGATTGCCGAAACGAATCATAACATAATTGGTTTTGTAATACATTTGTGTTTATATTTTATCCATGTACTTTAAACTTTGGATTGCAACTCTGTTAACTTTATTAATACTATCGCATGACACACTCGTAGGTAGCTTCAGAGTTTACTTTGAATATCGTCATCTGCTTGGTAAATTTCTATGGAAACATAACAACAGTCTTGCTTGTTTTGTTTTTTGAACTCAAAATGAACAAGATTGATGCTCTTCACGTCCTCCCAGGATTCAATAGACAACATGTCTTCATCTAAAGATTCTTCTAAAAATAGCATTGTTATTGACTTTACACCAGCAGCGTAGTCAGTCAACGAAATATGTTTGTACAAGGACTTTTTCATATTAATATAGAGCGAGTTAAAGCAGAATCGAAGATAGGCGGACGTAGTTGTGTGCAAATTATGATCCAAGTGTTCAAACTCAACTTTGCAAACATTACTAACTATAGCCACATGATCTGGTCGCATTGGCTTCGACAACTTAGATTTTGGAGAGTTATCGATATAGGAGTACTTTGTTTTCCACCACTCCGGGTACGGCGATGGTTTCATATTGATTTTGTCGACAAGCACGTCGTCAATCTCACAAACAGCATAAGGAAGCGTCTCAGTCCGGTGCCGTACCGCGAGTGATTGCCTAGAAGAAGACCTACCTACATTTGTCACATTGACGTCCACAATAAGGGGAAACTTGAGACAATTACGATTATAGAAGTGTTTGGACATGTTCATCCGTAGGCCTGCTATAAAAACACGATGTTCTTGTAAAAGCAGATGGGTGTCCACGCTGGAATCGTCTGGTCTGTCCCCGTGTTTGGCAGGTCGATTCGCAAATAACCTGGCAGATATGAACAGGTCTAGTAGGGACCATGGTTTTACTCTATATCCTGAACAAAAGATAAAAGGATACAGTGTTTGATTAGGTAAAACAGGCATATACGGTAAGTTAACACATTAGTGTACGTACACAAATTGTAACTTCAGATATGTATGATGTAGCTTTGAGTAAACACCAAAAACATGTCATTTGACTTTACATGTAGTACTTCTAAATGTTGTCATCAATACATGTCGCCCAGTCTAACTTAATAAATAGCGCCTCGAAAATGTAAATAATGAAGGTGTTAGTATAAATTATATTTTTGCAAAACAATTAGATCTTTACTGAAAAACGTAGATTACAACAACAACATCGCAAATAAACAATTAAGATTTGGTTTAAAAAAAGTTTATTTCAAAAAATATATACAATGATACACGCTATTTGTACACGAGAAACAAAGGATCAGAAGGAAGATGAACTCTTATAGGGTTCATATCCAAGAAATGAAAACTAAGGATAAAATAGCGATTAAGCTAAACTTAAAATATGCATATATTAACTGATACAATTAATGCATGAAGTGACGCAAGGGAAATAATAAAGGTCAATAATATTTCTTCATTACTTTAAAGTTACAACGAAATCCATGTACTTAATCTATATATTGTATATTTTAGCTTTCAATTTAATAGAATCAATATATCAGCAATGAGTACCTTACCTGAGAAATAGAGGTCAAAAGCTTGAAATGGAAACGTTGGGATCTCGACTTGAACAGTCTCCGGTGCCAAAAACGTCCGTTTATAGTTTAGTTGTCTGTTTACCCTTATAGTTAAAGCCAAACAACATAGAATTAATTGACGCAAATTATGAAAAAATATAAAAAAACATTTTGTTAATCTTGATTCGTTAAAAATATTAACCTGCCAAATAGCGGAAAAACACACTGCTAAACCAATTATCAAAACTGTATGCACGCCTACTAGACTCCGCAACCGCCTCCAAAAAGAGGTGATAATACGACTTTTCGGAGACACTTCCGATGCGGTTGCGGAGAGTAAATTGAAGCAGCAACGGTAAGTGTGAATTTAATATTTTCTTTTTTTTCGGCCCCAACTCGATCTTTTTCAAAAATCGGGGAATGTGGTACGATGTAGGAATGTTTTCCCTTCCTGTTTCATGTGTTGGTTTCGAAATATATTGAAAAATGTGGTCTGTAGAATTGTCATAAGTCAATCGACGAGTGTAATTTTCTCAACTGGACGTGGTTTTTATTCCGTTTTTCTGCTGTTTTATGAGAAATCTGCCCACGAATGAGGTCTATGACTTTGAAATCACCTATCTTTCATCGTTCAATGAAAAAAATTCAATCGAATATAAATTGAAAAGAATTATGGTCATTTTTTATGAAGAGGCGGTGTCGGAGAGTAAGAGTCGGATTCGGAGAGTAAGAGGCGGTTTCGGAGACAAAAATGTCCCAGAGTATCGTAGTCTATGTCCCAGAGTATCGTAGTTATACATCTTTTTCAGGAAAACTTAAAATATGTTTGTTTTCAACAAATAACACGAAAAAAATATTTTTACTACGATACTCTGGGACATTTTTTTCAATCCTCCGTGGTGCCACTGAGTTCCGTCGGTGTGTTCTTGGGCAAGACACTTTTCCTTAGCCTCGTCCGTCGGATGGGGACGTAAACCGGGCGGTCCCGTGTATCGGTCTATCAACCGAGCACGATCGGTCTATCAACCGAGCACGTTAAAGAACCATAGGAATCTATTCGATAATAAGAGTAGGGCAGGTTCCCGGATTCCTATGTATCCTTCCCCTCTCTCTGGGGCGGCTCTAAATAACCTGTACTGTGTTGATAAGCCGTTAAACAACATTCAATTCAATTCAGTAAAACTTAAAATATGTTTGTTTTCAACAAATAACACGGACATTTTTTTTTAGTTCCCAACACCGATACAGTCACCTGTGTTTAGAAGATCACATGTAACTCGATTGGAACGACCGTTTTAGGTTACCGGCTGAATATAAACAAAAGTTAACAGGAGTAAAATAGAAAACAAGGCATATTTACGCTGATATTCCAATGTCCTTCCGTTCAGGATCCATGCTGAAGGTTAATACTGTTAATATGAACCGTCTACACCGAGTTTCACATCAGATTGTACTTTGATCACATAGGTAGGTTCCAATCGGAACTGCCTCGTCGGATTCCGTCACTCGGGAATCCGACTCGGAGAGTACTCGAGGCCATATTGAACTATTTTCAAGAAACGACAACTCTGCAGTAGCGACCTCTTCAATTATAAGATAAACAAAATGGCGACTGCTGGCAAGTTCCGAAAATGCGGTACATATTTATTGTTTTATCAGAGAGTATTCATAGAGATTCCTGATATAATAATGTATTCATACTAAGGTAAACAATATGGTGATTCCCGTCAAACGTGGGCGCTTCTTAATTTATAAGAGTTTCACCTCTTCTTCATCTAAAACTAAATAAAGTGCGAGCACATGCCATGGCCCATGGGCATCATGATCATGGTATCAATGATTCATGGTATCAGGTATCAATGATTCATGGTATCAATGATTCATGGTATCAATGATCTGATCATACGCCCCACCAATATATACAGGGCACGGTAGAGCAGGGGTGTCATTACCTTTATAAGTAAGCGACACCCAGAGCAGAATAGCCGGGTATTTTTATTGATACTTGTATAAAATACTAGTAAAAGTATAGTGGTTTCTCCTAATATCGCGGGTTCTTTAATATCGCGGTAAACACTATTTTTGATGACATCACCCTCAAGCGCCACCTACCTGAGATCAAAATCCCACAATTCATACCCGAAGGTCACGATAATGTTTACAAATACATATCGGCAAAATGTCTCAACTCATAGTAAGTAAAATTGGTTTTCCATATAAATACATAAAAACATCACAGTGTGTAAATTTACCCCACCCCCTTACCAACGAAAGAACCCATACCACTTCGTAAAATAACTTGATGAACTTTGGGGCTCCGTCAAATCTTCGTCTGCTTGATGATATTTATGAATGAACTTGTTGTGGTCACGTGACGACGCTATGTTGCGAACAGGGCACCTGTCAACAGCGCCAATAAATTAAGGGGAACTAACAAAGAAGCCCTGCTGTGCTTTTTCCTACGGAGTTCCCAAATTGATTTGTAGGCGCACATATTGAGTGGGTGCAAGACACTTTGTTTTGTTTCTTGGGGAAAGTGTGACGTCTGTCCACATTGGACACACCTTAATTACAGCTTTAATGTTACAGTTTTGAGGCGTGGCTCTGTTTTCACGTCCACACTGCCTTACAAAGGTCTAACTGCTTGTACAAAAGTTAAAAAAGTAAAGAAAACAAGAGTGTTGAGTGATGAATTGATGTAACTTGCGTGATTATTAAAAGAAACTATTGAATTTTAGCATATAGTTGTAGATTTATTTGTAGATATACCCCATTTATTTTATTTAGATTTTTTGGCAATTAATAAAATCTAGTCAGGGCCTCCACCGTTTACCGCGATATTAGAGTACTCTCCCCTGACAACAGTAAAAACATAGTTGTCGATATCGGATAAAATTATTTCAATATGTAATCCATCTAATGTTTTAATACTATGTACAAATACAAATGAGATGTTTGTGAACGTAACTAGAACAGAAATAGTTTTAGATAAATGTTGTATTATCATTTATTTAAACTGCAAACGGTAAGTACCGCGATATTAGGGAACACCATCCTATTTATAGTAGCCAGGTAGAACAGTCAAAGTAGCAGGGAGAAATCCCCACCTCCCACCTCTTAATGACACCCCTGGTAGAGTCGTCATTTGAGGAGTGGAGACTTGCTTTAGTGGCACGGGGATATGGGAAAAAGAAACTCGCAATAAAGGGAACACTGCCTGGAACAACAAGGAACACCACCAGGAACACCCCCACCCGTAATTAATAGAACCCAGATAGTTAGAATATGTCTGTGAAAATTCCTTAAACGGGTCTTAACGTTATATTGATATATTTAAGTACATAGATTTAAAACAGAAAATAAAAAGTAGAAGTTATTTATACATGTGGATTAATCTAGAAAGTGACATTGAAGTTATTAATAATATGTGTGGATTAACACTGAAAGTCAGTGACGGTGAAATCATTTGTACAGACGGAATTACGCTGAAAGAGACAGTGACATGGTTTATCACTGCGACTTGATACTAAAAGGGATGTTGAAATTGTTTATTTAGTGGGATTTACACAAAAAGAGACAGTGAAATTATTTATACGTATGGATTTATCCGGAAATTGACTGAAGATTCTAAACATGCGGATTTACGCTGAAAGCGACAGTGACGTTGTTATGTGGATTTACACTGAAGGATCAGCAACGTCATTTATATATGTGGATTTTTTTATATAGTTTAGGAACATTACACATACCGTCGCAAGCGTGTTTTTTTTTAAATTGAGAAAAAATGCAGTAAAACATTCATTTCATAATTCTATCTTTGATACTGTTTACAGTAATTAATGTCAACCCATGCATTTAAAATCGTTCTTATATTTTTATTTTTATTCTTTCTATTGACTATTTTTTTCTAAAATTGATAAGTGAAGTTACTATATATGCAAATTTATCCTGAAATTAACAGAGAAGTCCCTGAATTCACCTGAAATTAACACTGAAGTTACTATATATGCAAATTTTTACCCGGAAATTAACACTGAGAGTTAATATATATATATGCGGCAAATTTACCCTGGAAATAACAGTGAAGTTATTATATGCAAATTCATCCTGAAATTAACAGTGAAGTTACTATATGTGGATTCACACTGGAAGAGACGGTGACATCATTTATATACGTGGATTTACGCTGAAAGAGACGGTGACGTCATTTATTACATGGATTTAAGCTGAAAGAGACGGTGACGTCATTTATATACGTGGATTTACGCTGAAAGAGACCGTGACATCATTTATATACGTGGATTTATGCTGAAAGAGACCGTGATGGTTGATATATACTATATGCACCAAATTAATTCTGTTTAAATTGTACAAAACAAATGAACGGGACAGTCACTAATTTTTTTTAATGCTGCCTACAGATACATCGTATGATACGTATCTAGTAGAAGGTTGCAAGCCCTTGTTAAAGCAGAGGAAATTATTTTAGTATTTATAGCAACAGGTTACACATTTTATATAACCCAGGGCCGTCGATCTGTTTTGGGGGACTGCGACCCTTAGGTGGGGGAATTTTAGCGTGTTTTTACAGGAAAGGGGGAATTATTATGTGGCCATAATTTTGATTATAATCATTGTTTTAAATAGTCTACAAGTTTTATTTGTATTAAATACAGTTCGTACTCAATATTTTACGTACCAGAAGTTTGTTAAATCGGCAGATCGACGGCCCTGTAACCATACCTAGAAGTTAATGGGCCCAAAAAAAATTAAGAAAGGTTACATCTGAATCGGGGAGCAGTGCCCTAAATGTTTAATGTCCTGAGAAGGTTGATTCCGATTTACTGCATCCGTGGCTTGGATGGTTTGAAACCGATTTACTGCATCCATGGCTTGGATGGTTTGAAACCTCGCCTCTCTCACTGCGAGTTGGAATAAATAAAAAAGCATGTCCTTTCAGATGGGCAGAAGATATACACTACTATTTCTACCCTGGAAAAAGTGGTGTGCCCCCACCATGGATGATATCGATGATCATATATGGCCTAACATGTGCTAAAAATGACGTAAATCATTCAAACAACCAGCCAACCGATTTACTGAACCACCAGGTTCATGTTGATGACCCTCATCTTACGGATGTTGCCAGCTATCCGTCAGATGACTCCCATCAGCCAACTCACATCTAAATCATTTCATGCTTAAATGTTATATTAATTGCATATATAAAATTATGTATTTATTAGGCATATATTTATATTATAAGCACAACAAATAGGCGTCGTGGTTGTCATTAGTAGCCAATTGCCGATCAAAATTATCGGTTAAAATGGTGTTATAATCGGTAAGTTTTGCCTTAATTTGTATTTGCAATATGTGACACTGACTTTGTTGATCCCTCGTCAAATTGTTTGGAATTCAAAATGAATCCCTGTTGCCAGGGCTAAATCTAGTTTAACTACTTTGCTGTGAAATTAGAAACTTCAGTTTAATTTTTTAGTTCATTTGCTCTTAGTACAAACATGTACCACTTCTATGGTGTAATCGGTAAACACATCTACCCTTTGAGGGTAGAAGACCCAGGTTCAAATCCTGGTGGGAGTAAAAATTTGTTTGGAAAAAGAGCTGGATTAAGCATTTCTAGTATTTC
Source organism: Cyrtodaria siliqua (assembly GCA_037043455.1). NCBI lineage: Eukaryota > Metazoa > Mollusca > Bivalvia > Adapedonta > Hiatellidae > Cyrtodaria > Cyrtodaria siliqua. The sequence continues at coordinate 5,522 of JAWPHD010001500.1, read as the reverse complement.
TAACTTTTGAATTTAATTCAATGAAATCAAATTCAATTTAAACAATCGAATATCATAAGTTACAGCATGTCTGGAAACGACCACGAGGGAAAGAAGCTATTACAAGACAATGGCCCATTTAGCAATAAAATCTTTCATGATGCCCTCTTTTCGTCTTTGAAAGCCGTTTCCCTCTTTTGGTTTTGCAATAATGAGCCTCTTATAAAATATTTTACCTAATATTGTAATGCATTGAATGCTCTTAGAAGACAGTCGCCCAGTTAGTAAAATTATCTTCCCTGAGGCCCTCTTTTCAATTCATCATCTTTAAGGCCCTATTATATTACCCTTTGGTCTTAAAATGAAAAACAATGTTATTTTGCTACAATAATAGGTCTTTTTTAAATATGTTTACCATATATTTACAAAAATCTTCCCTGAGGCCCTCTTTTGTCCATATTCTTCTCTTTTTGCTATGACCTTTGCCCTTTAAATCTTGGTAGCCAAACAGAGACTAACGAGTGGTCGTTTTAACGCAGGATGAAACCTAACATGTGATGTCGACCAGTTTTCAAGACGTTTACACATCCATAAACTCTTCTAACTACATTCTTTCTTTCACGACTGTTATTATATTTATTACCGGTATCTCATTTTAACCGGGTGTGTCTTTAATTGAAATGTTGAAAAATAATAGCTCCATCTTTTCACTGGGCGCTTCAGAGAGCTGAGATCAATGCCAAGAATGGAAGTTTATAACAATTATGTAAATATATATCGATTTTTAGATATCATACAGTAGCTTTTTTCACGTTTAATCTTCATTATTGTGATCTTTATTTTTTCATATTGACTACTGTTCGCATTTAGGCAAAATAAAAAAAAAGTTAAAAAATAAAAAGACAAAAAAAAGAGACAAAAAATGTGAAATACGGTATACAAAATGCAAAGTCTTATTATGAAGGACTAGTGCTAGGTTATGGGGAAAAAACAATAATAAATGTATGAATTGAATTCAAACAAATGTTGTTTAACGGCTCATCAACACAGTATAGGTTATTTAGAGCTGCCCCAGAGAGAGGGGAAGGATACATAGGAATCTGAGAACCGTGCCCTACTCTTATTATCAAATAGATTCCTATGGTTCTTTAACGTGCTCGGAGGATAGACCGATACACGATACTGCCCGGTTTACGTCCCCATCCGTCGGACGAGGCTAACGGAAAGTGTCTTGGTCAAGAACACACCGACGAAACTCAGTGGCGCCATGGAGGATTGAACCTGGGGCCTCCGGCTACCGACTGCGCCATGCCAGCCCTAAAGAAATTATTTTTTGTTTCAAAACCGGGTGTAAAACCCACATTGTCAATACATACAGACTTGCTTTACACAGATAATTTTAATGTTATAGTATCAAAAATAAACATTGTTTCATGCTACACTGATTTTTTCTCAAATTTTGTTTTTGGAAAGAGAAAAAAACAATAACCCATACTGTGTAATATATCTGTATATAAATCCATTGTCAAAGGACAATGTTTTAGGATAGTTTTAAAGGATTAATATACACAACTTCCAAAATTATTATTTTTTCTATAAAAAACAAGAAGGTTGATTGAGGAAGATCAAGATATAAGCAAGGGTATCTTATTTCTAATTAGTAAGCTTAACTTTGCATGTCCCAGAATGAAAACATTAAGTTTATTTGCTACAGTTTGATACTGGAAAAATCAACAAAGTAAATTGTCTCTATACTCATGATACTAGCAAGGCATTGACTCCACATGGTTTCAAACGTATTCATTTTTAAGTTGATATATGCGATTAGTTTCTCAACTTTGTATAAAGATATTATATACGTTTTAAAAAGGTTAAGCTGTGGAATTTGACGTTGCATCTTGTTTCGATAAATGTAAAGTTTTGCTTGCATGATGATTTTGCTCAAAACAGTATTAAATTTACTATTTCCAAATAAAAATATCTGTTTCTGTTAAAGTTACGAATGCTGTATTGCATTTTTCTGTAAGATAAGTTTGAAGTTTTGACCAGAATTATTTTACTGCTCCACAGTTCCAAAACAGATGTTGGATAGTTTCAGGTGTATCTTTGCAAAAGCTGCACATATCGTTATTAATAATATTCATTTTTAGATAAAAGGTAATTTGTTCCAAATATCCTATGGTTGATTCTAAATTAAACCAAGGTAACTTAGGATCTTTTGTTATTTTATAAGGTAAGGCATATAATCTTTCAAATTCAAAGTTTGGAACATTTCTTCATTTTTCCATTTACTTAATGCTTTGGGATATACATTATTTCTAATCATGATGTCATATATGTTTCGACATCCTTTCTCATTTTGTAGAATTAAGGATAGGATTAGTGGACGAATAGGGTTTGGCTGTTACAGGCTAGATGCACAATATTCAGGTTTGCCAAATAATTCCTGACAGCAGTTATAATACCTTCATATTCAAGAAAATTGGACTGTATATTATAGTGTTCATTCAATTCTATGTATGAATAAAGATTTCCATTTTTGTTTAAAATGTCATTGATAAAAGTTATTCCTCCTGTAAACCATCTTTTGTAAAACACACTAGAGCCTCCGATTGAAATTTAAACATTTTAAAAATGTTTGATGCTTCAAGAAGCCCTTATAAAATAAAATGATGTAATCATTGATCACATAGTGTTAAATAAACTATTTTCATATTGTTTATATTAAATATATGATATCTGGAATGTTTTCACTAGATGATATATGTATAAGATCTATATCTTGCAATAAACTAACCCTCATGTCAAAGGTGTACCCTAATGTCTGTGGATTGGAGAAAAAATATATACTTGCAGACCATATAAGCGTAATTTAACAATATATCAAGTACCATGGACGCCATGGACGTCAGTATGGACTTCATGAGTCATATCTTTCTTTGTTTAGAGTTTTATTAATTGATTTACTGATACAATATCAAGTTCATATATGCATGCAGCTGACATATCACTCTCGACTGACAAAACAGTAAACAATCACTCCCATAATATGATATAATCATAATTACAATGTCTCTTCCTCCTTTCCCTTCAATTCAACCGTAATATTAAAGTATATATTTGGAAAACTCAACAAATGCTTCCAAACTATCAGTCATTATATGGAACGAACTGTTTGGGACCGAACGAACTGTTTGGGGCCGAAACGTCTTGATTTCAACTACGGGATTTATTTTGTTAAAAAGTATAATTTATCGGTCATAGCGATACAATATCAAGAAATTGATCAAAATCACTCACTTATCTGCAATATTTTCATCAATACAACATTATATAGAAGAGCACTATTTTGCGGAGAGCTACAATCGAAAACCGAACCAAATGCTGCATTTTGATGCAAAAAACCATTGAGCGGCACCCAATACTCTCCGAGCCACTATTCCCGAGTACGGAAATTGGCGAAGAGTTCCGATTGAGGTAGGTTCGTTATCTAGTATCCGTTAGGTAGTAGTGAACAGTTTATCCCGCACTTTCTAATATAATAAGGACTGTTACATAGCAATATAAGTCCCATACCGGCATGTGTTTTGGAGCAGTACGTTTGCAATTGGCAGTCCGGCAAAGCTTCTTGAAACCAATTGTTTTTGTGATAACCATGCTTTACAGTTTAAACGGCCATACTCCTGCCATAAAAACAATCATATTGGCACTTAACCAGTACATGTTTAGACAAAAATAAAATGAATATCTAAACGGTTTTCTTTAAAGTGATCGTTGGACCATTTATCTTATTATGTCATTTAGTGAAAATATAAAGGGACATAAACCAGCATTCACCTCTGATAGACTAGGGACGAATTTAGCCAAATACTGTATGAATCCCATAAACAAACTTTGCAACTGTTTTATGTTGGTGGGACGTTCCATGGTGTTAAGGGCTCTTACTTTTTCGTAGTCTGGCTTTACACATTGTCCTGTAAGAATGCGACCGACGTATGTGACCTGATCTTTTCGATCAGTTTGAGTCATTGGAGAATTTACTGCATATATTCTCTTATATCCAACATATGTTGATGTTTTTGCACCCAACGCTGTCGGAACATTTTCATTTACAATGTAAAAGTCAACATTATGCAATTTGTCTTTAATCTTACACGGTAGTGTCATAGTCCCAAGCGGCTTAATTTTATGCCCACTGAACGATGATAACGTACTGTGAGTTATTCCAGTTCTCTGTGCTGTTTTCAGTGACATAAAATTGCATTTTGCTCCACTGTCGATTTGCATTTGTAATTCGATGTCATGTACAGCTATATTCACAGACCATTCAATATCGTTTAATGTATTAATCGGTATTTCGCACAGTTACCCAACATATTGACTGTCATATTCATCATCTGAACGGGAGTCTTCTACTGTGTGCCTTGTTCTTTTTAAGTGGTTTGTTCGTTTTTTGCACTTGAACGGCACACTTTGGCAAAATGGTTGTATTAATTGATTACACGAGTTGCATTGTTTACCTTTTGCCGGGCATTCATCAGAATAACCACCATTCTGGCATGTTTCGGATCTCCATGGTCTAGATCTACGATTTTCCTTTTGTTTCATTGTACATTACAAAGCAAACACTGGGGTCCTCTCCGTTAGTTGCCATTCATTTCAATTGCTCTTGGGACAGTTCGTACGTACGTGCTATATCTACGCATTTATCCTGTGATCTCCATTTATCCGTCCTGCACTTCATTTTGGATATGCACTGTATATTGTTCAGGATGGACTGATTTTAAGGTCACATGCCAATTTCCAAAACATTCCAAACAACAATGGTGTGTTTATAATTACCTGGATTTGACACTGAATTAATGGCAGCCACAGTTAGATTTTGATACTGTGTAACAGTTACCAGCTGAAGTCTGCCAGCTGAAGTGCGTTGATAATAGCAACAGTTATATTTTGATATTGTTAAAAAATCTTTAAAGATCATATATGATTTAAATTCTTCTTTTTTCGGAAAAGGGGGATGTTCTATATTGATGTGGTCTTATAATCTGTTATAACTATTATACAAACATGCATGCTTGCGTCTCTAATAAAGTATAAGTACTGTTGCTCTGCTAATGAATAAACATACTTATTAAGCTTGTCCAATGCCTTATGATTTGGCCCATACACATATATAAACAGCGTTTTCGCCTCGTACTGAAAACAGTTGGCTTGCGCCACGTTGAAAACACGCCACGATACTGATCGCTACTCCCCTTTTAGGCCACGGTTAAAATTGTGTCACTGAATGTAGACTGTTTGTAAACAAGTCTGGCTTCACTGGGTTCAGTGACCTACATTGAAATGTTCAGTGGCATTCATTGATTTACGTGCGTATATACGTGTTGTGTGTATTTCAGTTTGAACACTGGAACGGACTAAAGAGTAAACAGGTACATACTATTTTTGCTATTCGTATATTTGCTTAACATGTCAGTGCACAGATACTCCCCTTTGCATCGGTCACAATAATCTATATACATGTATATATCGATGGTTTA